>JANAVB010039215.1:1600566-1748674 GCA_029216955.1 Iris pallida
AAGTTGCATCCATGTAGACATGCGAGAGAGTCTGAGTTGGACCATCTAGGGTGTGCGAAAGAGTGAGTTGTCTGTGCACAAGTACGCTCGACCAAGATATATGTTGGCACAGGAGACGCTCGACCAAAAGAGTTATCGGAATACGAGAGTGCTTGACAAGAGCCGACGTACACATGAAGACACCGATCAAGAGAGTTGTTGGGCAAGTATGAATATCACAAGTTGGAAGCGACTTATCAAAGGAAGAGTGATGGCAAAGAGAGCGGAGTAGCGGCCAATTTTATGGAAACAAAGAGTTGTCCGCGAAAGAGAAATACCGAGATAATGAGTGGGATACGGTGATATACGACGAGAGTCCTCCTTTTTTTTACATCACTTAAAAAAAAAAAGATACATTACAACCAGGACTCTCGAGAAGCGGCTCGAAAGAGTAGAGTTGCCATTTCGTAGGAGCTCCCTGGAGTTGGTGGATTGTCGTGGTTGAGTTTGCAAATAGACTTCATGAGTAGTTGATCTTGGTGTGGTTGAGGTCAGCATCGGGAAAGGGGTTAGTTGAGATGCAGCCATAGGTGAAGTCCAGGGAGTGTGCAGCGGTCCAAGGAGGTCATTGCGTGATGTAACGTCCGTAGTTCGTATTACGTATTTTGGTATACGTATACGGAATCCCGACCCGTAATTAGACTTGTCTTGCTTAGCTTGATCCTGGTTTAATCTTCCCTTGGTTTATTTGGGTTCATCCTGGTTCGATTGTCTTGACTAGCTAGTCTTGGGTTTTGCATTGGCATGGATTAGTTAGCATTTTCTGGTTCATGTGGTTTATCCTGGCCTTGGCATGCATTGGATTCGGTTGGGTTCGGCTTGGTTGGGCTCGGTTTGGGTTGATATGTAAACCCCTACCTACCACCATCCCTCATTTATTAACCCAACCACCATTCTCTCTTCATTCATTACTCATTTACTCTTTCTCTTCTTCCTCATCTCCTCTCCACCCACACCACCGTAGGCAAGTGCAACTTGCTATCACAAGAGAACACCATGCTTTTATGGATTTAGCTTCTTTGCCTGATTTTAAACTACCTTAGAACTTGGTTTTTCTCATTTTGATGCATGAATTTTGTAGATCTAGGTTTTAGCATTCTTTCATTTACATGGTTTTGATCTACTAAACTGGCTTGTTTTTTAAAACTAAGAGTGCTATGTAGAAGGCATTCTGATGTTACGCAAGTTTGGTTTTGGAATGGTTGGATTTCATCGAGTCTTGACCGAGATGAGGCCTTCTTGAGCACTTGAGCTTTTACGCCTGCTTGTACGGCCTTGGGGAGAAGATGAAGTCCTACGTACACGTTCTTACGTGTTAGCGTAGCTTTTAGTTTTATGCCCACGTTTTACGTGTCGCGTATTATTTACCCCTTTACGCACACGTATTTGCGTGCCAGCGTAATCGCTTCTACGCCGAGTTCATTTCGAACTCTACGCAGGGGCTACTCCGCTTAGGTGGAGTGCCTACACGCGTAGAGCTCCGCTTGCGTAGAGCTTTTGTCCGCGTAGAGCGTTTGCCCGCGTAGAGCGTTTGCTCGCGTAGAGCGCTTGCTCGCGTAGAATCCTGCTTGCATGCACTCTTGCCCGCGTAGAGCTGTTTTACGCTTGGGGTCTATTTGGCCTAGCGTACTCTTGCTCGCGTAGAGACTTTGAGTCCCTATGGCGTACCCCGTTACCCTTTTATATTCTTACGCCTTTTGTCATGAACTTGATAATCACGAATTGATTGACATGACTGGACTGATAATTGTACATGGCACGGTATAACAAGTGAATTGACATGACATGACATGACTTGACAAGACATGACAAGCAAGCATGATGGAAACTATTGAATGCTGTTGCGACGGCTAGCAAACATGACAAGAATGAATGGCCTGGACACCGGTAGATGATTGTGTTTGTACAAGTGAACCAGTATTGTCTCGCATCATGTCTAGGCAGGGACCCCTGAGTACCATGGTCAGGAGTACCTACTGAAATTGACTAAGGCTAATAACTAGAATAATCCAGTAGTCATGAAGAGATTTTCAGCTACAGACAATCCCGTTATCTGGGCGCGCAAGTGGACTTGTAGCCTGCCGACGAGTAGGGCACATTTTCAGCACACTGTCAAGTGTTGCACCCTTCATGAACGGATATTCGACCTGGATAACCTGGATGCCTGCAGGGCTTGTGACTGTTGGAATAATCTCATTGCATCTTGCTAGTAACTAGGCCTGTGATAACCCTAGTTAGTTAAAGTATCAAGCCGTACTCATTGCTTGGCCGTGATTGATTGGATGGAGTGACCCAGTTTAGTCTTGCCCTGATCCTGTACAAGATTGTAACATGACCTGATTGCTTGTGCTTTACTTTATCGATAAATGGTGGGAAACCAAGTTCCGTTCAGACGAAGGGTTACAACCCCGGTCCTTGTTTGGTTTAAGGGTTGTAACTTGGTTATCTGAACAGTCCATGGTTATCTTATCGTATATCATCATGATTTTCACATTTCCAGTCTTTTATTATAAAGTTATGTTTTGTGCTAATTGCTGGTTTTAGTTCTTAAGTGAAGCCTCCTTTGTGGCACTTGCTCTTTCTGGGATCTGATCCAACTGTTTTGTATGGCCAGATACCGGAGTAGCTCCAGAGGATCTCCCTACCTTTCAGCCAAATGGTGACACCAGGCGTAACCAAGGCAACGAGTGGGTTTCCCTTTGTTCTCCCACTTTATTGTAAAAATATTCTTTTGAGGCGTTTAGCCGGCGAGCACGTGTTAGCTCGTATTGCACTTTACTTACTGTCTGCCTACGGCTGTAACATGATTGACGAATCCTAGGGTTGATCATGTATGACTAAAACTCTTGCTAGTCTTCATATTTTGTACGACTAGCTTCATGATCATCCAAATATATAATGTATGGGACGCCTTACTATTGTATATTTGATGCTCAACATCTTGTAACTGCTATTCCTTGCATGAGATTGAGACAATAGGCTTGTTCATGACCATAAGAGACTGATGGCTTGTAGTTAAACCCTCATGTATCTAGACAGCCGTGACCGTATAGCGAGATGGATTCCATTTCAATATACGTAGCTGACTATGTATGCCCCCGCTCTCCAGTATTCTGGTTCTGGAACGTTACACGTGACAGAGAGCAAGGTGTTGTGGTCAGAAAGGTAGTAGGACAATGCAGTGTTACAAACATGTTCCAAAACAGTGATACAACATTGTGCCAAACTAGAGAAACAAAAAAACATAATACAAACACTGAAATCAGAGAATAGAGGTGACCAAACTTGGAATGACCAGAGAAATTGCAGTCGAGCTCGCAGTGGTCAGAGCACGATCAAGTGAGGAGATAATTGAGGAGTCAAGATTGTGCCTTGGTCGAAGAGCATGTCTCATTGTGAATGGAGATGAAGAAAATGAGTCAGGTCTTTGTTGTGTGTTCGTCGACCATAACTTGAGACGAAAACGAGTACGTGAGATTGGGAAAGATCTAAGGGATCTAAAGAGCCAGATATGGAATTAAACTTTATAGAAACTGTGAAAGGATTAGGAATTTGTGTCCTTGTGGGGAAGAGGAATGAGCTGTTGTTGGTGTTAATGAGGGGGGATGGGGGGAGTCCTCTCTCTTGGCTGCACAAACACAAGGAGAAGCAGAAAGGGCTAATAGAGGCTAGAGTTTTGGGACGATGAAAGCTAGTCTTGCTTAGGTTTTAGGGTTTGGAAAATTTAATGGCTAGGATTGATGGAAGTGAAGACTGGACCAGGATTGCCCCTGCTCTGATATCATGTAGAAAATAAAGACTACATGGGATATTTCATTATGGCTATAGACCTTACAATATATAGAGCTTACAAAAGATAAAGACAAAAGTAGCCAGTTAGTAAGCTTAGCCATCAAGACACTAAAAAAATCTAATTTATTTTCTACAATTGTTTTTAGTATAAATCAAATAAGTGTTCAGAAATACATAACAAAGAACAAGAGAAAAGAGGCGTAAGTACCACTATTGTCATCAACTTACCATAGCAGTAAGTATGACTTCCTCTTTTTTCTGTTAAGAAAGAGGCAAGTTTGCAATTAAGAAATTTTTAGGTTTTTTTAATGGGTTTATACTGGCCAAAACCTGATTTGTAGTATGCATGACATATCAGTTGAAATGGACATTATACCAAACGGTATGGTTCAATTACCAGTTTCTTCAAACCAGTTGAGTTAACCGTATTGGTTCATCATTGAAACATTTATACCAGGTGATATATCAGCTATATTGTCCGATATCGGCATGTAGAATGCATCTAATACATGATTTAACTGATGTAATGTCACAAGATGAACCAGTTCGGCTCATCAAGCTAAAGCTTGTCTATCAGCATCTTCAAAGGAAAATGCCAGTTGAACATAGATTGAAAGTATTATCTACAAGGTTTCGGAAACCATGGAGGAACTATACTTGTTTTCGTGCAATAGTTTTATCGCTTCGGAAACCATGGAGGAGATAAACTCATTTTCATGCAACAGTTTTATCGCCAAGGTGGATAAAGATCCACAAAAGTGACAACAATAATGGTCATCTGATTTGTAAGTTTGAAGTAAATCAGCAACAGGACAAGTGAGAGATACAATGAGCTGTCATTTTAAAGTAAATGTAGAAGAATCACGGCTTTTAGATTTACAATAAATATTTTCTTTTACCATCTTTTTCATATACCTGATGCCTCTCCCATCTTTTGAAGCAGTCTATGTTCACAAAACTAAATATCAAACCCAACCACTCCAGACTGATAGGCTAATGCTAGTTGGCTATGTAATGAAGAGAAAGCCAATGAGATATTTATCCTTGTTGCTCTTTCCCTGTGCACTATGTAAGGAAATGACACCCTAGCAAAATAAAGAGAGAAGATTCGGGAGGAACAGGATTAAAAGAATGAGCTAAAAGTCATCCTCTGTCTAATCGAATGATAGATCAAATCAAATAGGTTATCAATGCGATGTGACCTCATCATAGACCCATTTGCATGACTGTCTGAACAACCCATTTATATTATGTCCAAGTCTAGGATCCCATCTGTAGGCTCGCTTCTTATCTGTCTCGTGTAAAATTAGCAGATACGTGACAAAAAATTTGTGGGCTAGACTCCTTATAGTCTGCAGGAGCTTGATGCTCCTTAGTTACATGGAGCTTAAACTGGATAGTCAAAAGATAGGTCTACTATCTTGCCGTCTAGGTTTTATGGCATGGCTCTCTCATGCTCATAGCAACCTTAGCTAAGAATTTGGCACCAACATAGAGAGTTGACTTCAGGTCTGCAGCCAGTCACAAAAACTATCAGTTATTTTAGGCTAATTTGCAACTAAATACCCCCGAAGTATCCTAGAGTTGCAACTTGCTACCCTAGAGTATCAAAATTGACAACTTGATACCTTTAACTTTCAAATTTGCACTAAAATACCCTGAACTTCTAAGTTATTGCAACTTGCTACCCCGCGTTGCCAAAAGAAAATAAAATTAGTACTCTATCATTGTCTTCTTCCTCAACCACCATAACCCTAAAGAACCCTAATCCTAAACCAACCCCTCACTCTGCCTTGTCGATCCCCTTCCTCGCTGCCCCACTTTCTGGATGACCCCTCTCTTGGATTTACTCTCTTTCGAGCCTCTCCTTCCCCAATTAGGTTAGGTTTAGATTAAGGGTTAAATATGGGGTGAAGAAGAGAGTAGGGGTTATCTTTTTTCTATTTTAAGGGCTTCCCATGATCACTAAGTTTGATGGTATTAACTTGCAAACAGAAAAAGAACCTTTTGAGATGCTGATTTCTCATGGCAACTCTGTCGGCAGAGGCTCGGGAAAGTGCTTCTTTGGGGCTTGACACCAGTTCATCATCTATACTAAGTTTTGTCTTCAAATCCTCTGGCAGTGCCTACACATCAAACATATAAGAAGTGAAACTGTATGAATCAAATCAGACAGCAAGTATAGTAGTTTTATGAAGTAACTGTACCATAACTTCATTCACAAGCTTTTCTAGCTGAATCTGCTCTATGTAAGTACGCGGAATATAGGAACCTTCCAGGCCCAATTGCTCTGCAGTATATTTTACAAACATACGATCTCTTCCTTGCACCTTGATTAGAATTACAAAAAGTCGTATCACCAGATGTAGATTGTTATCCAACAAATGAATGTGGAGGTAATATCCAACTTCTTAACAAATAGGATAATTTGTAATAAACAGCATGAACAATGTATACTTTTGCACTTAAATACCCCGAACTTTTTTTTATATGCACTTCTATATGATGAACTATCACCACTTCTGCAACTTACCCCTCTGTTAGTTTTCTGCCACACTTAGTGGTCACATGCATGGCACATGACTATATTGGATAGTTTTGCCCCTAACTATTATTAAAAAAAAAAATCTTCTTCCTTTGTTTTAACCCTAAACCCTAACTATGCTCCCGCAACTCCCGCACCACGCTGCAGCACCCCAACCCCCTTCCTTTCGTTGCAGCCTGCGAGGGGGTCGGGGTACTAAAGGAACAAGGGGGAGGGGTGGTGGGGGAACATAGTTAGGGTTATGGTTCAAACAAAGAAAAAAAAATATGAAA
The DNA here is from genome assembly GCA_029216955.1 of Iris pallida. Classification (NCBI taxonomy): domain Eukaryota; kingdom Viridiplantae; phylum Streptophyta; class Magnoliopsida; order Asparagales; family Iridaceae; genus Iris; species Iris pallida. Next base: position 1,607,215 of record JANAVB010039215.1, read on the forward strand.
TAGGGTAGTGTTAAAGCAAAGAAAAAAATATTAAATAGGGTAGGTTTAGGATTACACAATTAGAGTTTTACAAATTGAGGAGAAGATATGAAATTAGGGTTTCCAATTAGGGAAGATAGAAAATATATGGTTATGAAATTAGAGTTTTGGAATTAGGAAAGAAGGTGATAAATTAGGATTTGTATAAGAGGAAAACTTGTCTTTTGACACTTCTCGTTACCAGGGCCAGCCCTGGCCCAGGGCGGCCAGGGCGACCGCCCAGGGCCCCATGGAATATGCGGGCCCAAAAAAATAATTTAAATATATATATATATATATATATATATATATATATATATATATATATATATTAGTAATTTTGTATATAAAATAGAACTAATATGTAACATGATCCTATTTTATTACAAAACAATTGTGGTATAGTGGTTAGTATGTTAAACTTGCACACTAGAGGTCTTAGGTTCAATTCTTGGTTGTAACATTTTTTAAAATTACTTTATTTTAATTTTTGTTATATTATATATGGGCCCCATTTAAAAAGTTTGCCCAGGGGCCCATGAACTCAGGGTCGGCCCTGCTCGTTACCCTCCAACTGCGAGACTATGGTAGTTTAGGGTAATTAAGTGCATAATAGCCTAATAAATATGATAATTTGATGCATAGTGTGTGTGTATAAAGAGGCTTGAAAATGGCTCAAAATGAGCCTTCTAAGCCATATGTTTATAATTGCGTAATTAAGAAGAAGAAAAAGAGAATAAATCATAATTAATTCCTAGACCTTAACAAACGTGCATGAAATGTTAAAACCATGGTATTATGTAACTAAACATATATCCAAAATCCTAACAATATATCTATAATAAATCCTAATTAAAATGTAATCCAAACATATTTAAACTATTTTAATATAATTTAAATTCTACCAAACCTTATCAATAAAAAAAGATACAAAAGCCTTCTCATTAATAAAACATAAGCTAATTACATTATAAGTCCTAATAAACCTATTTAAACCTTAACAATAAACCATAAGTTAATTATATTACGTACGCATGTGCACAGGTATTATCTAACTAAACATATATCCTAAGTCCTAAAACATATCTATAAAAAAATCCTAATTAATATATTCCCATCATATTTAAAACTATTTTAATATTATCTAACTAAACATATATCCAAAGTCCTAAAAACATATCTATAACAAATACTAATTAAAATATATTCAAATCATATTTACACTATTTTAATAAAATATAAATTCCTAACGAAAATTTCAATGATATTAGAGAATTTTTTTTGTACCGATCATATTGCCTAAAACAAAAACAAAAAATTGACAAAAATTACTTAGATAAAGAAGATGTGCCTGCACGTGAACGTGATATATATATATATATATATATATATATATATATATATATATATATCGAGAGAAATTAGTGGTTCCCTAAAACAAGTGCACCAATATAACTTGTTTGGATCAACATCAGACTCTCCAATGTTAAAAAATTGGCATGGGAACAAATTTCAAACATTATTCATTATAAAACCAGGGTAACCCATAAATATTTTTTTGCCTGAATCCTGACCTTTCCCTAGTTCAAAAGTTCATCCACAACAAGCCTATCATTCCTTTCCAATGCACAAAATATAACTCATTACATATGGACGAATGACCCAAAACATTTGCAAGTCGAGTCTCGTACTAAAGTCTCATACTAAAGCAAAGCCACCTCAAAATCCCACATGTGCAATCATCTAGCATATCTTTACCTCTAGGAGTCATCCATCTAACCATATATGTGGTCTTTGGGTGATCAACGTCTCAGGCCTAGGCCAAAGGCCTTCATTGCACATAGGGAGGTATGCTGGCTGACATCGATCTTCCTTTCTGTCTCTGTAGCCAAAAATCAACACAACCATTGAATTAAGTGTTTGCAAGTACTATTTAGCCCTCATCCTCCGTACCCCATCCCAAGGTTATAAAAAGCGGTAGGCGGGTGCGCGGCATAGAGACTCCGCCTACCGTCTAGGCCGCCTGACGGTTGATACATTTTGGACATTTTTTTTACTATTTTATCAATTTTTTTGCATAATATGTATATTTTAAGGGTGTTTAATGCATAACTAAGTTGTAGAACGAAGATTTATGAAGTTTTAGTTTTGTAAAAGTGAATTATAGGTCCATAATGCCTTAACCGCCATTTAGAACACTGCTCCATCCTACACTAATCATCGTCCCTACTCCCTTACATGTCCCTCCTCATCCCTCCCACTCCCCACCCCTTCCTCTTCCAAGAGCCTCGTGGATGCATTCCTCTTTCATTGTTTCTTTCATAGTAGTGCTCTCCTTCCAGTAGGAAGATGCCTCTCCCATCATCCACTACACCTTGCCCCATCAAGCACCATACCCTAAACCATTTCCTATGGCTAGCTCCTCCACTTGCTCACCACCCCATAATGTCACCACCAAAGATTTAGCCAATCGTCAAACCTATCCTCAAAGTGCTCCACCACCAACTCATTCAAATCCATAGTCCCTACTATTGTCTCTCAGTAATCAGTACCCCTTCTTCATTGCACTCATTCTCTCTCAGGACTACCCCCACCAAATTATAACACCCATCTACCAAGATCACCTCCACTTTCATGGCTCGTAGCCTCGCCCACCACCATACCATGCCAGCCATATGCATTTGACTCTACCACCACCACATCACTAGAAGAGGTGATCTAGAAGGTTCAAGGTAGTTAAGGAGGAGGGGGGTGGGTATGTAATGCAGTGTAGTGTAGTACACTGGATTTCTGATTTATCATTACCTAATATGTAGTAACTAGTGTTATGTTTGTTGGGTTCAAGGTTACTTGATTCAACCACAATTATAGGTACGATGATCTCCTGAGAATATATTGGGAAATGGGCAATTAAGCATACATGTATGTGCCTTCTTTCAATGGTAAAATAGTGATCCATAAATGGCTTTAGACTCGGTGTTAAAGTTAAAATTGATGGAGGAAGAGTGGGAGGGCTGAGGGAGGAGGAAGGGTGACACAGACGGAGGAGTGTAGCATCAGTGGTTGCAGCTTCAGGCAAGAGGCAAGAAGCCATGCCCATGAGAAAGACAAGGGCAAAACAGTAAGTAAATAGTTTTGTTAAAGCTGATAAAATATTTCCTTTTAAAAGGAGTTACGCTAACCAGGGGACTCTTAACTCCAATTCTTTGACATTTGAGGCACTTGTAAGTAAATATCAAATTTTGGGGGCCAACTCTAAATAGGGCAGATATAAGGGGCAAATATAAAAAAACTATAGCATAATAAGACTCTAAACCTTCCAAAAACTCATAGAAGACTTACAAAAGTGACCAACTTATGTGCTGAGCGCTAACCCCAACCCCAAAAGTACAATAAGGTCATCATAATGGCAACCTATAAATGAAGTTGATTATGTGCATACTCTAAGCATGGTGTTTACTCATATATGCTGAATAATAAAGGCTAATTAAGAGTTTCAGAGCACAAATATCTCAAAAGCCAAAAATCAAAAGAAGAAAATCCCAAAAACTCATAAAAGACTTACAAAAGTTACCAACTTATGTGCTGAGTGCTAACCCCGACCACGAAAGTACAATAAAGTCATCATAATGGCAACCTATAAATGAAATTAATTATGTGCATACTCTAAGCATGGTGTTTACTCATATATGTTGAATAATACATATAAAGGCTAATTAAGAGTTTCAAAGCACAAATATCTCAAAAGTCAAACATCAAAAGAATAAAATCCCAAAGTAAACAAAAACAACTCTCAGACTGACCCAGAGCAACTAACAACACATGCTACAACTATATAAGAACTAAAAATTATAGCATAGCATAAGATATGAAAGTTCTATATCCATTCAGAGGCTACCATGACTGGCCAAATTGCATGGAAATGTGCATAAAAAATAAAAGTAACATGACTCAGTAAAAAACACAACAACAGTGCACCTAATCAAAGTAGTTCTCAATACCCTATGAGAGCTTTATGACTTATATACTGCAATACATATCACCATATAGGGTACAAAAAGGGTTTTTAAAGCATATAACTTTAGAACATATGTATCTGTAACATCTCATAGCAAATTTGCCTGGTGATTATTTATCAAGATGCTAGCCAGGTAAAAGCCCGGGGTAATATACCCAGTCAACACAAGTTGTGAACGAAACTAGAGAATGTACTTACTACCGGATTAAGGTGTAATTCAGAATCGGGATGGTGTTGGATATAGAGTTTGAACACACAACGTGACTTGTATCATGTTTATTGTTTGGATTACATTATTATCGTCGTTTGTGATTATTGTTAATTCAAAAGTTGACAAGGATTTCTATGTAGTAATAATACTACGAGGGACTCTTTTGTATTTGTTTAAACCGAAAGGGATTCCAAGAAGTTCACAAATATAAGGGTTGTTGTCTATGCTTTACATTACATGCTCGTCCACTCCCATTTCTCACAAGCAAAAGAGGAGTTAGCATCTTTATGTAAATTGCTATTTTAGAAAAGGGAGAGAGAGGAGAAGAGGGGGGTGGGGGGGGGGGGGGGGGGGGGGGGGGGGGGGGGGTCACTATAATGTATTGAACCACTTGAAATAGCAATTACATAAAGATGTTGAGTTCTCATTTGTTATCCTTAACTAAACTTTTCCTAAGTTGTGTAGGAGTGGGGAGACATGTAATGTAAAGCATACACAACCACTCTTATATTTACTTGTTAACTTCTAGGCTTCTAGCTATTAACCGAATTTGATTTTACTAAAACAAATTCCTAAGGATGGTATGAGCTGGAAGTTGAATGCCGGAGTAGGTAGGATCGCCTCATTGGACTCAGGAGAACTGTTGGCAAAAGATCCGAAAGGAGATCGGCACTGATATCAAAGGTTGAAGCAATGATGCCAACTCATGGCAGTATGATCATGATGAAAAAATACTTAGGAGTAGATGTATTTTCCCTTGATTAATTAGCTATGTGAGGTTATATTTATAGCCAATAAGAGTAACCAATTTACATGCAATGTTTAACAATAATTGTAAACAACTTTCAGTCCATACTATCCTTAGGGATTTGTTGTACCAGAACTAGATTCGATTAATACTAGCAAATACCTCTTGAAACAAATAAAAAAAGGTAGAAATTCTTATTAGCACTTCCATTAACAATAACAATCACAGATAATGAAAATAATGTGACCCAAACACAATAAATTAATATGAGTCTCATTTTATGTCCAAACTTGATATTTGACTCCATGTTGATTCTGATTTGTATATACTATATACTATATACCCATATTCAGTACATTATTCGTTTTCGTTCCGAGACTTGTGTTGACTTCGTATTCTACACCAGTTTTCTACATGAGTAGCATCTCAAGAAATAATAAATAATCAACTGGTAAATTAGCTAGTGGACATTACGATAGCTCTTCCATATTTCATAGCTAAATAACCTACAGTCTAAGAATTTTTCACTCTGAAATGTACACTCAAATAAAAGAACCACAATATTCAACTGTGTCATGTACGAAGATAATAATCTAAATGAAATGCATGTTATCAAAACGTATGCACAATGCATAAAGCAGCTTAAGCTCAGATTTCCGATCCAGTTTTTCTGGCCTATCATCTTCTTTGTGATATTCACGGCACTTAATCTGATAGGGGTACAAACGTCACTTTACCCCCATTACTTTGACAATGTCATGGAGTTCGTGGTATTTAAGTGACTAAAAAAGTTTTAAGGTACCAATGTGAACAACAAAGGTTAATTGTAGCAAAGTGACCATAGGCCAATGTTGATGGTATTTAAGTGCAAACAAGCATTTTTGGTATAGTAGAAAAGAGGATCGTCTAGCATAAGTTTTATCTAAGTTGAAGTTTGGATAAGAATGAAACCTACTCAACTTTGAAAGCTAAAAATCATAATCATAAAAAACTAATATGTGACCAGTGACCACAATCACTTATTATATCCTATTGAGCATTACAAGCAAAATTAGGGTTCAAACCAATTAAGTGCTTTTGACTAGGTAATCGCAGATGTTGTGCTAGTCAAGATTTCATGACCAGAAGTATATAGAATTCTTTTTACTCCATCCTTACAATGATTTCATAGATGTTCAGTTATTTTCATTACATAAGCAATAGACTGAAATAATATATCCTCACCGAAAGTAGAGCTTAACATTCACAAAAGCTCATTACCTGATAATCTATGAAATTAGAGTTCATAAGTTATGGTTCCACGTTGATGAAAATTTGTCAACATACCAATACAACCACCAAGGATATGACATTTTTTTCACTCAATGGGTTATCCTCTAAATTTACAGAAGCCTCTATATATTAGGTAAGCTTATAAAATTTAGCTCAGAATTTTCAAACAGTAAAGACACATAGACACCCTCTAAGTCTGGCCAATATGAAGTAAAGAAAATATGTCTGTAAAGTGTTATATGCATGAGGCATTAACAATTTATATGCATGAGCCATTTACAATTTACCAACATGTTAGAGAAGATATGAAAATCGCTTACCTGAATATAATGCCTATTCAGTTGCTCCAACCAATCAATTTTTACAGTCACCCTATCATCAGCATACACATGACTGCTTCTTTTCAATATAGCTGCAATGGTATAACCCAATGCCATCAAGCCACCAAGAAGCCGCACACTAACTTCAAAGGTAATCCTCGGAGATATGATGAAAGGATTGTCGGTTACCCATTCCTGAAAATCAAAACGATATTGGTACATTCAAGTATTGTCGTTTAATTCAACACACATGCATCAGTATAACTTTCAGAATACATTGCAAACACGAACATTCACATTTTCAATGAAAAACATCAACAAATATAGAAGCTAATCAAGTGTTTATCTTTCCCATAAAAGAAAAAAAATAGCATCAAGAAAATGCATAAGGCAACAATCAGGTAGGGCAACACTAAACCAATCAATCTATAAGCTACAGACAGACATGTAAACAGACAATGTCCAAACAGAATATTCTTGAGACAAGTCATGTGTCTCCTTAATTTCCGATTTTTATACACATTTTAATATATTTACATGGTAAGTCTTCTGATGTCAACAACCGAAGGAAGATATATGATCTGTTATAAGGTATTTAATGAAAAACAAATTATTTAAGGGAAGAGGATCCCCCCCCCCCCCCCCCCCCCCCCCCCCCCCCCCCACCCCCCCCCCCCCCCCCCCCCCCCCCCCCCCCCCCCCCCCCCCCCCCCCCCCCCAACCCTCTCTTCAACTAATTAAACAAATTATTTAAGAAGGGAAGCATAATCCCTTTCCCTTTTTTGTCTACAACCTTCAAGCCCAATGAAGCGAAGGTATTAACCCTAAGGCCTTGCTTCATATTAATGATTAAACCTTTCTTAACTACATTTTGGTCTATCAAGAAACAACCGATTTCGAATGAATTAGCATCTTCAGCATAATTACTGGGTACCAGAGCTCATCTTTCTTTATCAAGGATGCTCGAGATCATAAAAAGAATTGCTAAAAGGCAAGGGAAACTGCAGCCTACTACATTCACAGGACTACTTGGGTCAGTTGAAAGTCAAACATATGTTATTGCAGTGACACAGTCACTTACAAAATGGTATTCATTAGAGATCCAATAGCATGTTAGTGTTAACATAGTAGTATTAGACATTGTTTTCCCCTAAAAAACATGGAGCTTCCATATCTTTGCTATTGGTCATAGACCTACCAATATCAAACAGCCCTTACCATAGTTTGGAAGATAATCAGCAATCGTGTGGCATATTCCAAATAAGTAACATTCCAACAACAAAATATATATGGAAAGCAATAACTCAAATGACTTCCATAAAAACAAACAAAAGGGTGCATAATGAACTAGTTAATATTATCTATAAGACATTAATAATAATAATAATAATAATAATAATAGAACAAGTTCACAAATAACAAACCTCAAACATAAGATTGTATTTCCCATCCCTGTTTCGCATTCTTAGATAGGATTGGCAAGCTTCTGAATCTTCACCTGGCGGCAGTAGATATATATCATAAGTCTCCTCCAAATGTTCTTTGTATTCATTTGAAAATACAGCCTTGATTTGATCCCCTGACAAGGTCCTCGGTGACTACAATAATAGAAAGCACTTAGTGCTAGAAGTCAAACGAAAACAAAGGCATAAGTATAAGGCACGTCTATTTTTACGTTAGTCCTAAAAAACAATAATAATGAAGGGATTAACCTTTAGAATATAAGTAGGGCTCTGGAAGCCTGTGAATGGATTGAATTTGTTGATAATTTTTATATGTGCAGTTTGCAGGTCCGGCTCAATAAATGCCTTGTACATAGGATAAACCTGTGAGGTACAATTATATGTACATTAATCATCTGAACTAAACAAGGAAATTGGATAAATTATTCAATGACAAACAAACTCATCTGCACATCATTCAAGAGAAAGAAGACCAGGGTCATATACGGATAGTAATCCAACAATTGAAATAACTAAATAACTTCTATAGTAGAACCTCCAGAATACCAGCAACCATCAAAAGGAACATAAAAATAAATGAAAGAAGGATTAAACAACCGTTTCAGAGATTTGATGAATAATTTCTTCTGGTTCTTGGCCAGCACGTTGTATGTCCCTTAAAACCCTCTTCACAAGATCAAAATGCACGCCACCCGTTACAGAAACACGCAGATCTAATACAGGCCGCAACTTTTCACTCAAAGCATAGATGCCTTCAATAATTACAATCCTAGAGCTAGGAACTTCAACTGTCCTGTTGACGACACCACAAAAGAGATGCAATGAGGTTCCTAAAATGGTACACTTTTTTTTCTAAACATAATGGGAATTCCAAATCGAGGACAAAAGCTTTATTGTCACAATAGGCGGGAGTAATTTACCTGTATCCTGTCCTGCAGCTTAACTTGAAATCATAGATTGGAACATGAACAGCCTTGCCTTCTTTCAGACCATGAATATTTTCCAGCAAAGTGTCATAATCTGTTAGGCGAGGATCTGCCACAGTACTACATATATTTAGATTTTGCAGTAATTTGACCTCTCCAGTTTCGATAACGGTCTGTCTTAAAAACTTTATCATGGGGGCTTGTACAACTTATACTGTTTGCGGTCAAAAAACACCACATATAAGCTTGACCTTTTATCTTTCTGTTTTGTTTCTGTTTTTTTCCTGAAAACATATCAGCCGCAATTTCATTAACATAATAAAAGAACTTATCATAATGTTTCTACTTTCTTCCATTCAGCTCTTTTAAGTATCATGTCTCCCGTAAAATTTAAAACAACCATATTCTTCTCCATAGACCCAATCCAATTTGCTTATGCCTACTCCTACTTCCCGCAGCTCCTTTAGCTATATTTTATCATTCCTCCTCACAGGTGCAAGAACTTTACTACATTGCACACACCCAAACGACCTAAGATGATTTTATCTTGTCTTATCCTAACTTAGCGCCACCTCCAACTTCTCAAGAATATTAATACACTATTTGTTGTATTATCTTTCAACGTATTGCCACTCATCCATCTTATCATTCGCATTTCAGCTACGCACTTTTTCTAGACATGTTTTCTCTATGTTACACAGACAACTAGGTAAATTGTGTCCGTATCGTGTCCTTATCCATTATATTTGTATCCGTACTCGTCCAACATAGGTATTGTACATATATGAAAATGTCTGTATCCAATACCTGTACTGTGTCCTGACTCCTTATCCATATCCGTGTTCATATTCATGCATCACAGTGTATTTTAATTGTGCAATGTTCATATCCATAAAGCATGGTAATGGTCTTATAGCTGTTTTAAGGAATTTCCCATTCAGCTTCCGTGGTATCCTGCAATCACAAAGGACTTCAGAAGTATTCCATTTCACCGATTATGTTCTAATCCTATCAATGATGTCCTTCTCAATCTCACCATCGTGACGAATGATGGATCCTACGTGCCAAAAATTATCACTCCTAGGTATCTCTTGTCCGTAAATATTGATTCCTTATCATATAGCTTGCATAATTTAATAAAACAGAGGCAAACATGAGTATACCTTGTCAAAGGTTAAAGTTACATGTTATAATATCATAATTCGCCATAATCTCCAAAACCAAATAATGATGCTTCTTAACAAAGTAGCAGGGCATTGAAAAAAAGAAATTCCTTGACATGACAACAAATAAATGTTATGTGGAATTCGTACTTGTACATTATTTTGGTCATTTGGGTCTTCACACAGAACACTAATCCAAGTTACAATATGAATAAATAAACTGCACAACCAAACATGTACTGAGAAATAATAATTCATATGTTTCTCTTTTGTACTTTCAGATAGCTCTAAGGAGAAATGAGGAGAAGGGTAGGACTTGTGGGTTGAAACGCATTCCTTAAAAATTCATCTTAAGTTTACATGTAGTTGACTCTGTGATGTAAGTGTTTAAGGTTGCATCAACTGTAAGTTATCACCGTAGTAATAGTGTTTTAGTGCAGGAAAAGTGACTTTTTTTTTCATATAGGATGTAATAGTAGGACTCTAGCAGCATAACTTAAGAGAGAATGGATTAAGAGACTAGAAAAGAAATCTCCCCTTTAGCCTGTGTTTGGTATGGTGGAAAGCGAGGAAAAGGAAAAGGGAAGTTGTTTCATGTAGAAGCTTGATCCATTTATATAGGATCAAGTTTCATATTCCATTCCTTTCCCTCACTACCTTAGCAACCAAATACAGCCTTAAACTTCGGAGTTTTACACAGAATTCACCAATATTGAAACTTAAAATGAGCTGATCTCAGAAGAAAGGAAAATGATTAGTTGCTACCCCATCTTAGAACAATTACATTCTGAATATCCAAAAAGTAATTCTTAGAAGCATTGTCATCATCCTCATGCTCAAGACGCTTGTCAAAGCATCAAACTGTAGAGCACCAAGAATTCAGAATCCTTCTCTTTCCGTTATGAAGGGTAGAGAATTTGTGGTACTATGTTCCAGAAATACAAGTACAATCATACTTATACTTTCAGGTATGAGCAATATTTTGCGTAGATTTCTCCTGTGAAAGGCAAATGTCATAAAACTGCTCTAACATACATATAATGGAGCCTTAAGGGATGTCGTGCTCTCTCACTACTATACCACAAATTGCAATAAACCGTCTTGGTAAGGCCATCGTGACATATACGTGATAGCTTCCGATCTGAATAAAATTAATAAATTTATCTAGCTTATAAGATTATGGATATCGTAATAAACTTAACATTTACCATTGAAATACCAATAAACTACTTGAGTGTCATTTTCAGGAAAAAAAATCTTAATGCGGTAGTCATGAGATGTTCCTTGTTTTGTGGGTGCTAATATATGAAACAGAGAGTAGAAAACATGAAGAAATTATGGCAAGACTTTAATCAAAAGTTACCATCGAAATTGCCATCAACTATGCGGCTTGAATCATTATAGTTGTCCATTGATATGACCTCTATGCTTGGCATGAAATTGAGGACTTTCTCAGTAAATACAGTCTTCCCAGCCCCAGAGGGACCAGCAACTCCGACCAGTAGAAGTCCTTCATTCCTTTGTGCCAACAACTGGCAAGCACGGATTACTATAAAGAATCCTTTTTCAAAAGACAGTGGTTCTTGAATTGGAACAATCTCATACCGACCACGGTCCTTCCTCTTTACCAACTGGACTTGATCTCTTAAAAGACCTGGCTTTCGTCGAGGTGAGTCAGCACTTGAACTATCTTGAGCCATTACCAAGATTCAATGCCTCCTGAGATGAAGAAAAACAGATAGCAATTATATATGATTCTCGAAGAATGAGGGGCAAGCAAAGAAGGTGGATAGCCCCTCCCTCACTTGCCTGAAAGCAGGAAAAAGACAATGCTAGGACCGATCTTAAAACATCATGCCATGGGTGCGGTCACGGCTTCAGAAGCAATCAAAAGCATCTAAATTCGGAGCAACTAAAAAGTTACGAAGTTCAGAACTCTCTCTGTTGGAGAAGTATCATTCATCAGCAATAATTTCTACAGATAGATCCTAGATGAATCCATTTCCAAGGAAGCCATCCTCAACTATCCAGATACGACCTCATATATTCTTAAAAGTTTTGAGCATAAATGTGTTAAGTTATCGAAGTTATATATTCATCTCTTATTGAATCTATTTCTTTGTTGTCTCATGTTTCACATATATATATATATTTTTTTCACATATATATATATATATATATATATATATATATATATATATATATATATATATCTATGTTGTAACCTTATTGCGATGATTGTGGAATAAAATTTACCCTTTTTCCAAAATATATATATATATATATATATATATATATATATATATATATATATATATAAAATTAAAAAAAAAAAAAATATATATATATATATATATATATATATATATATATATATATATATATATATATATATATATATATGCATCGCTCGTGATTCCTACTTAGCTGTATATGAAACTTCTGTCCTCTCTTAATCTGCTGATCCGTCTACCCATTATCCAATATGGTCATAATGGTCTAAGCGTATTCCTTGCATCACTTGTATTTTTTTGTAAAATCTTCATACTACTAAATATTAATAAACTGATTTGCAATGTACGTATCATATAGATCTTTTAGTGGCAAAGATTTCTTCAAGACAGTAAATCAAAGCCGCATCAAATTGAATTCCCCGGTAGATCTCAAGAATTAGATCTAAAATGGATATGTTTATAGCCTAAAGTATGGTATTTTACTCCATAACAACATAAGGGAGGTACTTGTTTCTAAAGAACCCATTGATTTCGGTCGAAACATTCTTTCTGTGTAGTAAATCAAGGAATAAATCAATAAATGAAAACTGCAAAGGACAAAAGTGGTGGAAAAGCTTAATAATATAAGATGGAGTCACTGACCCTCTATGTATTGACAACAAGGTCAACTTATCAAGAAACCCAGTCTCAAGCGTCGACTAAATATAGCTGGGTAAATAAGAAAATCTTTTTTTTGAACAGGTAATTGTTTTTGTGACTACTGCTCCCCAGGAGAATCAAACCTCCACCTGGCACAACCGATTACTTGAGTCAAAGCAAATATATCAACAAAATAAGATAGAAATAACAAATAAGTTAAATAACAAACCTAGTATACTGACCTACAGCAAGAGCAAGCGCTTTCTCTAGATCGGGACCTCACTTCGCTTGCCTGAACCGGTGGCTAACTTTTTCTAAGTAATGGGGAAATTGGATCCTTTTTGGCTTGTTGAGTGGACCTCTTCCGTCCTGCCCACCAGACGACTTTCATGGGTGCTTGTGCTTTGTTTGGGTCTGATTCACTGATAAGGAAAATAGTGAAATAGTGTTGGAGTGGGGGCGTACAATGTGATACTATAGTATGACCGGAGGAGAAAGATGCACAATGATAATTGTGTCAAGTATTGTCCAACAAATTGTTTATCAATGACCGAAGAATATGAACTTTCCACTTATGATCGTCACGAAATGAATTATAATCAGATTGTTGATTGAATTGGCACAAAGTTATAACATGGAAAAATCACGAAAAACTAGACTTATTTGAATAACCATGTGACCTACCAACTGTAGAAGTAGAATCTTTGGCGAGCAATAACCCTTCCACTCTTTGACCTCCTCTCACCCACTCCCGAGCCTGATCAGTCTTTTTTCTAAATGGTGACTTAGCAAATATCTAGAGTTTCTTTTTTTATCCTATACAGATGATCATATCCACAAGGACCATAATTGGAAATTGTATGTGTTGGCTCAATGATTGTATCATATTTTTGAATATGGTAAATCGATTAAGTTTAGCATTTTATTATAACTAATCTTCATACAATCACTATAACATTTCTACTTATGCTTATATCCTTTGGTGATATATGCTTATTGTTTTACATATTAGCGATATGAACTTCTATTATATCTATATTAAATTTAACCGAGTTGCCATAATAAAAAAGGAGAAGATTGTTAGCCCAATGATCTAGTTTGTTTCTTATTGTGGTTATTCGATTAAGTTTAACATTACAATATAATTAATATTGATGCTATCACTATAGTATTAATACTTAAACTTAGCATAGTCCTAATATGCATTAAGTTTATCACACTTGCTAGTTGCTACTATGTATATTGCTTTGCTCTTTTAAGATGTATTTGCAGAAAAACAATAAGCAAGATCAACATAGATATAAGCAATGAAGAAATCATAATGGGCCAAAGACGAAGGTATCCCATAAGATTTCTTTGAACCGTCCGACAACATCTCCGGAGCCATGCACTCGGGAGTTCCGATGACCGGTCAGCGGATAGGGGTCAAGGGGGCAGCGTCCCTCATAGGGATTCGAGGGCGAAGCCCCCGAAAGGTATTCAAATTTCACAATCTTGATATCTTTTGACAGCTGTCGTCAAGAAAAAAACTCATCATCTATCAAGTGAAGAAATCAAGCCAAGCCATCATCATTTCAAAACACTGAAGAAGTCTGCACCTGCTAAAGTATATCTGGAGTCTGTAATGAGTATTAGGAATAATTGTAAACACAAAAAATGGATGGCAAAATCGAAAGCTAAAATAAAAAATAACCCAGGATCATTTTTGGCAGAAAATCGACATACTTGTTGTATACAGTAGTATACCAACGGTATACTGATTTTATATAAGATCTGCTCTAGGCCATTTGGATCAGCATACCGACGGTATACTAATTTTATATAAATATTGCTCTCTATCGTTTGGATCAGCATACCGTCAGTACACTATAGTATACCGACGGCATACCGATTATGCACAGCTGACAATCCAATGGTCGAATCCTCAGTATTAAATGATCCCAACGGTCATATTTCTAGCCATTGCAGAAATGGACCGGTATACCGATCGTGGACTGAAAGTTACATTATTTGCACTTTTCTTTACTTTGTTAAAAATAGCCTTGAACCCCTTCATTCAAGGTTGATGCTTTGAGCCTAAAAATTTCTTATCTACTAAAGTCTATTCACAAACAACTCTACCAAAGCTTTCAATTGTCTATCCACAAATTGTGTTGGAGTTTCTTGAGTTGTAAAAGTGATATCTTCATCTTTGTTGTAAGAAGATCAAAACCATCTTGTAAAGAGTTTGAAGTTGGAGAGTCTTCGGATTAAAGCTCTCGTGTATTGAAGTCGGAGAGGCCTTCGGATAAAAGCTCGTGTGTAAGAAGTTGTTAAGTCTTCGGATCAAAGCTCATGTTGTACTATTTGTGATAATAGTGGATTAAAGTCGGAAAGAGTTCCGGGACTGGACTGTCCTCGCGGAGAAAACCAGGATACATCGAGTATCGATATTTTATTGTTTCTTCTCTTGCACTCTTAATCTTTAAATTATCCATTAGCAATCATTTAGTGCTTGATTAGTGAACCTCACCCCATTCAACCCCCCCCCCCCCCCTCTAGGGTAGGGGTGCAACTCGGGCGGGTTGGGTCGGGTTTGAGGTCAACCCGAGCCCAACCCGATAGATCATAAGCCTAGCCCAAGCCCAAGCCCGACCCGACTTCGGGTTCAACATATGAAGCCCAAGACCAAGCCCGGAGGATCGGGTTGGGCTCGGGTTGGGTCGGGTCCATCGGGTTTATCGGACTCTAATATGATATTTGAAATAATTTTAAACAAGAGTAATATTAAATGCATAATCAAATAGCAATAAAGCCTCAATCATTACAAATAAAACTGAAATGAGATTTAGGACAAGGAATTGAAGAGTTTGGGTGGAAAAAAAATTATAGTTTAAACTTTTTATTTAAGTAGTATGAAACAATATATATAAATTATATATATGTTGGGTTTCGGGTTCTTCGGGTTACCCAACACATGAACCCAAGCCCAACCCGATTTTTGATCGGGTTCAAATATTTTAACCCGAGCCCAAGCCCGAACCCGAATATCTTCAACCCTAACCCAACCCATTAACGGGTTTACCCGATCGGGTTCGGGTTTAGCCCGCCCGAGTTGCACCCCTACTCTAGGGTGCTTTCAATTGGTATCAGAACAAGGACTCTTTAGGCTTAATGTCCTTAGAGTAGATCCTTATTATTTTTATAGCATCGTACTCCACCTCCGACAAAGAGGATTTTATTTCTAGTAGCATAGACAATCATGTTTCTTCTAAATGCAAGAAATGCTCTAAATGAAAAGCTATGGATAATCAATTCTTAAAGATTCTTGATGACTTTCATTCTATTAATGAAGAACTTTCGAAAAAGGTTGTTCATTTAGAAGAAGCAAATGAGTTTTTGAGAAATGAAAACAATGATTTATTATCTAGACTTGATTCTCAAAACTCATTTTGTGTTTCTTTAAAGAGTTTGAATGAGGCTTTAATTTTGAAAATAAAATCTCTTTCCTCATCAATAGAAGACCTCAAGACACAAACACATGAGTTAACATCTTTGCATGATTCTTCTATTGATGCTTTAAAGAAATAAAATGATGCTTTCATCTCTAGAATTGCTTTATTTGAAAAAGATAATAATGTTTTAAATGCTAAATTTGATTCTTTTACTTGCATGCATGATGATTTGTTATTAAAACATGATATTCTTAAAATCAAATCTTCTCATGCTCACTCTAGAGGTATTCATCATTCTAGTATGTCACATGATCACAACCATACTCATTCTGATACATGTGCACTCACTAGCATTAGGTGCTTCTATTGCTCTCGCATTGGACACATGAGCTCAACTTATCCTATTCGTATGAGTTTTTCTACCAATGCTAGAGTAAATAGTATATGGGTTCTCAAAGCTAACAAATGCGGATCCAAGTTTATTTGGATATCAAAGTCTTCACCTAATGTTGTAGGTGGAGCTTCTTGTGTCGGAACATAGCACTATCTAGCATGACTATTTGTTTAGCTTAAATGATTAAGTTCACACTATGTAGTCTATCACTCACTCTCTATTAGTGTGACACATTTATCTATGCATGCTCTTTATTCTTAGTCTTTATTTATAAAGCATTCATATCACTCTAGTCTATAGGAGCTTGGGTTTTGTTTTGAGTTAATGTATTTTTGACTCTTCATCTTTAAGTTTTGAAATAGTTACATCTTACCGATTTGTCTTTATTATGTCATATTTATTTTAATCGGTATTTGTGAATATATGTGTTTAGCACAAGCTTCTTGTTAATTGAAAAGCATATATTTATACTATTATTTTAACCTTGTACTTGCATAATATATTTACTTTTGATTCTTTTGCTTTACCTTGATTAACTTCTTGTGAATCAATTTTGTCTTTGCCTAATAAAGCATATTTATACATGTTTTGAATTAGTGATAGCTTTTTTAAATATTCATTAAGGATACATGACTATATTATTGAAATTCTATTTATATGTTGCTCATGTATCTCTTATATTATATATATATATATATATATATATATATATATATATATTTATTTATTTATTTATTTATTTATTTATATCTTTATAGGGGCATATGAGTTAATCTCAAGTTTTGTATTGGTTTGAAGAGTGTTTAGTTATACTTGTTATTTTCAAACTTGTGTTTACCTCATGTTTTTTAGCTATTGACTATTTTGACCAATTTGTGTTTCTTTATTTGAATCAATTAGCTCCTTAAAGTTTTTTTATTATACCTTCTTGGCCTTTTGGTTGACATTACAGATACATACTTTTAATTAATTTTAAATCTTTTCATGTATGCCTATTTATGATAATAGTTTTATATATATTAATGATTCCTAACTTTTGATATTTATTTGTTTTATATCTTTAAGTTGGGATGTTGAGAAAAAACTTTCATTAATGTTTTGTTCATGACTATTTAGGGATGTTCATTTAACAAAAGAAAAAATCACATAGTTTTGTACTTTATCGGCATTTTATTTACCTTATTTATTATTAGTGCACATTCTCTAGTCTATATTTTAAATACTTTTCTATAGTGCACAATGAAAACTTTTTGTAAAATGACTTAGCCATCTTTAGCATTTAGCTTTCTTGATCAAGTTGGTCTTGTAATGACCCGCTCCGCCCTATCGGAACGCCGATTCAAACGGCAAGTGCAACGACTCAAACGAGCCGTCGACCCGAAGAGTTGGCATCGACCTGATGAAGAATCGATGCAAGACTTACATTGGCCCGTCAAGATGAGTCCAGACTTAGACTTTCAAAGGCGCGCTCGGAGTATCGCTCGGCCGACGCGAACATCGCTAAGGTGGGTGGCTCCGATGAACCCGTCTTTGCTTAGCCTAGACACATAACAATGCGGACACTATCACGAGAATCGCTAGGTAATAACCCAGCGCATGCTAATAAATGACTCAACGCACCTAGCTAAGGGAATAATCCCATCTTGTATGCTTGTATAGAATATGAAAAAGAACATGGAAAATACGAGAACTCTCGCACCGCGCTCCACGCTCGTGCTAAGGCACAAGCTTGCGTTCAAGTCCCTTATGCGTTCAACAATGAAACAATGAATGGGTTACAACAATGAAATGGAAAGACTATCAATATAGTCGTTCCGAGTAGAGTATAGCAACATTGAAAGGCTATGGGACCGATGGGTCGCCAAGGCGACTCCCGCACAAGGAGTTGCGTAATGTATGAATGAAAGAGTAAACGAATAAGTGAATGAATGAATCAACGAATGAATGAACAAGTGAAATAAAGAATGAATAAAAGATAAGAAGGATGGAAATGGTTAGCGACAGGTATGACGGGCACGTGCAACGGGGCTCGCTACCCGCGCTGCACGGACGCCAACCTGGTCGATAACGCATTAAGGCTAAGGGTTAGCCTACGGCTCAGAGACAGCCGTTAAGTTAAAAAGACAAGTTAATACGAAATGGTCGTGGACAAACGGCACGAGCGAGGGGTGGCGATGCTGTGGCCGTGAAGAAAAAGGGATTCCGCGGCATGATCAAAGTGTGAAGGACTTGCCGGTCCGGACGGAATCAAAGGAAATGGCTTACGTACAGGCCTGAGTGCGGGCTTGGCCACCAGGGGACGTAAGGCCGGGTATTTCAAAAGACTATCAGGGTGTACCAAGCCGTACGCCATGATAGGTGAAAAATTACCACAGGGGAAGACATGTCCAAAATGGCTTGTGGTGCCAGCGACCGGTGCATATAGAGTTAAGTGGACTTTGCTGGTGGCAATCCACGTGCAAGCCCTTGCATTGAAATCAAAGTAGTCTAAGTTAACTAAAGGAAGTGCCTTCTGAACAGGCTTGAAATGTATCACACCAAACGATAATGAATACTTTCGTACAATGAGTTAGAGAATACGCCTACGACGCGCTAGAAACTGAGGCAGGAACACCCTTGATATTGAATGTTTCCAAGAATCACGTTATGTTATTTCACATGAATTGTTGACTAACTTGGTTTACTTTGGACAGGGAAGGCCGGACGGTAAGTATGGGTAAGTCGTGCATTCATTTCCATGCACACACTTGAATTTGGCAACACGGGATAGGTTATGAAATATGCCATGAAACTGATCCTAAGGCAAGATTAGAAAGACAATGAATGATAGAGTTACACAAAAGTAAATAGAACGTGTTTGGTAATGATAGCATTGTGGGCGAGCTAGCCTCCCCACCAGTGCATAACAATGTACTGATAACCCCACAGTCTGCTTGCAGGAAGCAGAAAACGTCGGCGGGTGCGGAGCTTCCCTCGAACGTGCTAAGGCGCGGAGCTATCTCTCGAGCCTTGGAGCGTTGCAAGGAGCTGGAGCACCATATACAGGACATAATGTATTGGAACATCGCCATGAATCATTCCATCTTGTAAGCCACTTCGCACGCCTTTTATGTTTCAGAGAGAGAGAGCTCGTGCGACTTGTAATATCGGCCTAGCGCCGCTTGTAACCTTCTTGAATATCAATAAAGAGTTCGAATTCGCTTCTACTTGTGTTCATTTACTTTCCGCTGCAATGGGGACACTCTGTGCGACTCTGTGGCCTAGCTCAAATCGGCCGTTTCTGGACTTAGCCTTGCACGGGCGCAACCTAGGCCCGTACGGCATCACGCCTTAGCGAGGACGATCGCTCCTACGGGAGCGGGGCGTGACAGATTGGCATCAGAGCACGGCTTCACGTCCTTGGACTTTATTTCGATTTTCTCAGTTTTGAAAGCTCGGTTGGAAACAAAAGAAGTGTGCGCTCTCTCTCGTTATGCCTTGGGATGTTCCATACAATAAGTCTAATATTTTCAAAAGCTCGTACAAGTACTCGGTTGAACGGGATCGATAGGCGAAGGCCTTTGTGCCGAACGATGTTAAACATGACTCGATAGAGAACACATGCTAAGTTAGCAAGTCGCGTGCATGCCCAAATAGTCCTACGTCGACATTAGCAAGTGAGCGTGCAAACTTGAATATAGCCCGCACGGGATGGTTATGCGGCACAACTTAGTCCGCGTGTCGCGCACCTCGACTTTTTGGTGCAATCGAGTTGCGAGCGATATCAAGTACCGTTCGGTTGGGAACGAAGCTACACTTAGAGCGTATATCGATAGGAACGCTATCAGACTAACGCTTAGGCGTGCACGGATGATTGATTTGGATTTTGAGGAACGGGCGAACGCGCGATTGAACACATCGACAGGAAATCGAATGATTATTTGAGGATTTGTAGAATGACTTGACCCCGAGTGGTGTATGTGATAGCTTCGAGAAAGGGTAAGAATGGGTGTCAACGACCAATCGAGTGGCTCGAACCCTGAGTGGTGTATGGACGACAAAGAAATTTTTTGAGCAAGACTAAAGGATTTACGGATAGAACGAGTACGTCGGCAAGCGATGCAATCGCGCAAAGCCTTAGTACGCGTCACGCTTAGTTGATCGTGACTTCGTGTGTCCCGAACGAGATGTCGTTCGGACAACTTGTGAATGGGCAACGCAAGTTAGAAAACAACTCGGAACGATGAATAAAAAGGAATGGTCTTGATCGAGGAAATTTAGAGGATCGCGCGCACGATTTTGGATTGATTCAAATAAATTGTGACTTGAGTTTGGACAACGATCTTGAAACTAGCTTGAGGAATAGCGATCAAAACTTGATCTCGAATATCGAGAAAATTGTGGAATACCCAACTCGGACAACAGCATCAACGCACGACTCGAAATCGGTTGCAAAGGAAGATCGTCAGGTTACGCATATCGTCAATGGTATTGAGGCGTATCAAAGATCGATATGCGATAACTCGGGGGTACTCTGACTCGGCGAATGACGGTCGTGCAAATGTCATTGTTCCGTTGGATGCTATACTTGGGATGTTAAAAATGTGTCGAGGAAAAGATAGATTCGGTTCGAGGATTTTCTAGTTGAACGCATGACGGTCAGACTATCGAATTGATTTGGCTTGGATGAAAATGTGAATGCTTGGATTTGCTTCGTTGACAACCACAACGTTGACGTTCTTGTTTTATGCGAGCGCAACTCCAGCCTCGCACATGCGTCGCGCCGGATTATGACGATCACTCCGCGTGAGCACTGATATGGTGATTCATACAGCGGGAGTGATTGAACTTGGATGGCGTGGCAATTTGATTGCTTCGACTTGTGGTTTGACGCGAAGGTGGACTCGAGAATGAATTTGTGTGCTTGGAGAGTTGAACTTGAGGATTGAGTAGGTCCAATCCGCGTATCGAGAATGGGTTAGTCTAACACTCAAACAAGAGTTACGCCCCGATGAGAATGATTATTCCGCGGGAGCGTTGTATGTTGATTCATGAACCGCCGTGGATAATCGGACTCGCGTGAGATTGGGGCGCAATGTATTGTCGAGCTGGATGACCTCGTGATCGAATACATGAATTGGTTAGAACTGGTGATTGAACGGAATTGAATATGTGCAACATAAGTCTTGATGCGAATAGGAGATCGTGCTCGATGTTTAGAAGTCTGAGCGATGCGAGCTTGGGTAGAAACTCCCGTACAAATGAACCAATGGTTTGACCATAGGATTTGGGACGAGCTTCGTGCAGCGGCTTTGCACGATGAGCCACGGACTTGAGTTGTAACTATGACCCTGTGAGATGACCTAGCGGATAGGCGGACAACCCTATGCCGAGTGATTGAACCTGTGCGATTAACATTACAATATCGTCTGGACGGACGATAGACTTGGGACAACAAGACTTAGAGTAGGACGGAGAACTGGGAGTGTGCGTGAACGACGTTGAGACTGGTCCCAAACGAAGGGAATGATAGGAATGGATGATGCGCAAGTAAAGTTGGAACAACGAATTGAATCGTTGATAGGAAGACGTACTCGATGATAGTGCAATACTTGGTCTTAAATCGGACGGAAGGTACTTAAGACTTGGTCGACCCCGCTAAGAAGAAATCGTATTGATTTCATTGACAAGAGCGCTTGAGAAGCGAATCGAATAATCTCGAGGACCGAGATAAACGATATGTGATGCACACATGTGTTCGGTTTTAAATCGAAGTTAGCAAAATGATCGGCAAATCGAAATTATCACGAGTAGCTTGTCCGACTTCGCTAATCGTTAAGCTTGGTTGAAATGTACGTATTCGGGGGACGCCTTGAATATGCGCACGATCCAAACTCAGCGATGTGATGAACTCGAATGCAGCTGCAAGTGGGTGTTGAGTTGCGCATGAAGGAATGAGTGAATTTGCCTCAGCCTACGACTCTCGAGTTTGATAAAATACAACGCACCTCGTGCGACCGTTTCAGTCCCATGATACGTCGAAATAGCAACCAAGTCAAAGAAACACTTGAATTGAATAAGTGCCATCAACTCTAAAATGAATGAAAAGTTATTCAATAAAATCGACCAAACGTATGTGACACGGAACTTGGAAAGGTATCGAGTATAATTCGGCGCCATAGAACGATAGAGTCGTTCGATAGGAATCGTCTAAGAAACACGACGACACGAGTTAAGGAATGGTAGGATGACCTGCACTCAGGAAGTCTCGAGGACGAGACTTGTTTTGAGTGGTGTATTATGTAATGACCCGCTCCGCCCTAGCGGAACGCCGATTCAAACGGCAAGTGCAACGACTCAAACGAGCCGTCGACCCGAAGAGTTGGCATCGACCTGATGAAGAATCGATGCAAGGCTTACATTGGCCCGTCAAGATGAGTCCAGACTTAGACTTTCAAAGGCGCGCTCGGAGTATCGCTCGGCCGACGCGAACATCGCTAAGGTGGGTGGCTCCGATGAACCCGTCTTTGCTTAGCCTAGACACATAACAATGCGGACACTATCACGAGAATCGCTAGGCGATAACCCAGCGCATGCTAATAAATGACTCAACACACCTAGCTAAGGGAATAATCCCATCTTGTATGCTTGTATAGAATATGGAAAAGAACATGGAAAATACGAGAACTCTCGCACCGCGCTCCACGCTCGTGCTAAGGCACAAGCTTGCGTTCAAGTCCCTTATGCGTTCAACAATGAAACAATGAATGGGTTACAACAATGAAATGGGAAGACTATCAATATAGTCGTTCCGAGTAGAGTATAGCAACATTGAAAGGCTATGGGACCGATGGGTCGCCAAGGCGACTCCCGCACAAGGAGTTGCGTAATGTATGAATGAAAAAGTAAACGAATAAGTGAATGAATGAATCAACGAATGAATAAACAAGTGAAAGAAAGAATGAATAAAAGATAAGAAGGATGGAAATGGTTAGCGACAGGTATGACGGGCACGTGCAACGGGGCTTGCTACCCGCGCTGCACGGACGCCAACATGGTCGATAACGCATTAAGGCTAAGGGTTAGCCTACGGCTCAGAGACAGCCGTTAAGTTAAAAAGACAAGTTAATACGAAATGGTCGTGGACAAACGGCACGAGCGAGGGGTGGCGATGCTGTGGCCGTGAAGAAAAAGGGATTCCGCGGCATGATCAAAGTGTGAAGGACTTGCCGGTCCGGACGGAATCAAAGGAAATGGCTTACGTACAGGCCTGAGTGCGGGCTTGGCCACCAGGGGACGTAAGGTCGGGTATTTCAAAAGACTATCAGGGTGTACCAAGCCGCACGCCATGATAGGTGAGAAATTACCACAGGGGAAGACATGTCCAAAATGGCTTGTGGTGCCAGCGACCGGTGCATATAGAGTTAAATGGGCTTTGCTGGTGGCAATCCACGTGCAAGTCCTTGCATTGAAATCAAAGTAGTCTAAGTTAACTAAAGGAAGTGCCTTCTGAACAGGCTTGAAATGTATCACACCAAACGATAATGAATACTTCGTACAATGAGTTAGAGAATACGCCTACGACGCGCTAGAAACTGAGGCAGGAACACGCCCTTGATATTGAATGTTTCCAAGAATCACGTTATGTTATTTCACATGAATTGTTGACTAACTTGGTTTACTTTGGACAGGGAAGGCCGGACGGTAAGTATGGGTAAGTCGTGCATTCATTTCCATGCACACACTTGAATTTGGCAACACGGGATAGGTTATGAAATATGCCATGAAACTGATCCTAAGGCAAGATTAGAAAGACAATGAATGATAGAGTTGCACAAAAGTAAATAGAACGTGTTTGGTAATGATAGCATTGTGGGCGAGCTAGCCTCCCCACCAGTGCATAACAATGTACTGATAACCCCACAGTCTGCTTGCAGGAAGCAGGAAACGTCGGCGGGTGCGGAGCTTCCCTCGAACGTGCTAAGGCGCGGAGCTCTCTCTCGAGCCTTGGAGCGTTGCAAGGAGCTGGAGCACCATATACAGGACATAATGTATTGGAACATCGCCATGAATCATTCCATCTTGTAAGCCACTTGGCACGCCTTTTATGTTTCAGAGAGAGAGAGAGAGCGACTTGTAATATCGGCCTAGCGCCGCTTGTAACCTTCTTGAATATCAATAAAGAGTTCGAATTCGCTTCTACTTGTGTTCATTTACTTTCCGCTGCAATGGGGACACTCTGTGCGACTCTGTGGCCTAGCTCAAATCGGCCGTTTCTGGACTTGGGCTTGCACGGGCGCAACCTAGGCCCGTGCGGCATCACGCCTTAGCGAGGACGATCGCTCCTACGGGAGCGGGGCGTGACAGGTCTTTCATGGCTAATGCCTTGGGTATTATACTTCCTTTACATTATGTTGTCCAATGATGTTTTATAGCACATGAGAATACATGTAATTGATACAACATATTTCTTATGTTTTTAGCTACTATGATTTGAGATTTTATATTAAGATTTTTCATTTCTAGAGAATACACTTATTTCATAATGGTTATATTTTGCATTCTCTAGATCGTTATTATCTTGGATTGATCTCAATACTTGGCAAAAATATTTGTATTATTGTATTTTCATGAATATCTTTTTAGCCTTATTTTGATAAGAGCCTACTTCATTTATTTGTGTTATCTTATGCTCTTATCCTGGCTTAGTAAAGAGTTTATAAATCATTTTGTTCATTCAAAATGTTCGTTCGTTTTGTATACTCTATGTTTAAGCAAGCATCTTTAGTGTTAGTGACTCAAGTTCTCTTGTTAATGGTTTACCTCATTAATCTTAATTGGTTATATAGCTTGCTTAGTTATGATATATTGTTGAGCTATATAATTT
Organism: Iris pallida; assembly: GCA_029216955.1. Classification (NCBI taxonomy): domain Eukaryota; kingdom Viridiplantae; phylum Streptophyta; class Magnoliopsida; order Asparagales; family Iridaceae; genus Iris; species Iris pallida. The sequence continues at coordinate 1,632,921 of JANAVB010039215.1, forward strand.
TGGTTTACTTTCACTCAAATCTAGCTATCTTCTTATATTTTAATCTATATATGATATGCTAGTTTACAAAAACAAGATTTATGAATTACCTTGACGTGATTTGTATTCTATTTTAGATACATATGTTTGTTCTCTAAAATTAGTTTGACAAAATTTTAATTTGATCTTTTTTTCATAGAGGTTTGTAATTCCTTTCTTTAATATTCATCCATACTAGTCACTAGTAAGCATCCTTTAAATTTTTCTCATTTTTGAGTCATGATTTCATTGTATTATCATTTAAATTTTTTTATTAAATTTGTATTCTTTTAAATGAGATTCGACTTTTTTCCATACTTTTCATTGACTTATGAGATTTCATTATAAATATGGATTTGAAATTTTCTCTTAATGAGATTTATTTTTTGGATCATGTTTATTCATTTGTTTTCCTTATGAATGATCCTAACGATTGGGTAGTCCTAAACTATCTAACTTTATGATTATCAAGTTAATTTATTACTCTACTTTGACTACTCATGGATTATCACATATGGCCTTCGATATTTGAACTCTATGGGTTATTCACTTAGTTTTAGCAAGGTTTGGATATTATCCATTGATGGGTACATATGTGGTAGAACATACATACTCCATGCTAAGTAATAAATTGGTTGATTCTTTCCTAATTAGATAATCATGAACATGATATTTGAGTTTTTTTTTTTTAGCTATATTTGTCTTTCATCATGATTGTTCTAATGGAATCCTATTCCTATTTCATGATGACATTTTTCACAAAAGGTAACATACATTGATCTATCATATTTAAATATGAGATCTTTTCTATATAGGTTAATGTATGTCATCTTTTGATTATATGTGCTTAATTGGAATATCATTTTAATTTTTTATCTTTAGTGTCTATAAACTGGATATCTCTTCTTGACTAAAGATGATATTATTCGTATTGTGACAAATTTATAGCCTTATATGCATTGAGCAATGGAGAGAAATCCATTAGTTGATTCACCCCTAGATCTTTTAGTTATATATTTTATGCTGAACTAGATACGCATATTTTGAGGGAGAGCAAATTAATTAGTTCAATCCATTTATATCCTTTAATATGTCATATATCTAGTTCATCATGGACCCATGTTCTTCCTTTCCATATATTATTGATTTAGGTCATGATATTCTTATTTTATAAAGGGTTTATGAGAGTGCATGCGATCTTCTTTATTATCTTGTCTCTCTCTCTCTTTCATATGGGTTTAAATAGTTCATCTTGTCAATATCAACTTTCTTATCCTATCCTGATGACTATTGAGCTTTTATTGACTTGGCTTTCCTTGTATGCTTAATTGATTTGGCTTTCCTTGGTGAGGACTTACCCAAATTCATATTTTTTATCAATAATGGTAATACTTTGAGGGAGAGCATTCAAGTCGACTGAATTTCTCCTTCTCGAGTATTTTTCTCATTTATCTTCATGTTTATCTAAAGGATATTCATATAGCATGCTAAGGTAATTGAGTTCAAATGCATGAACTTGGATAAGCAAATAAATTTTACAAATAATAAGATTATTTTATATCAATTGATCTATTTCATTGATCATTCTTTTTTTTTGTTCCACTATTTATTTGTGGACAATTGTGACTATCAATGGTTTCTTTGATCAATGTTCCAAGTTTATATATTCCTATATCTCAATTGGTATTTATCTTCATTGGTATCTATTATTTTGCAATTATCTAATCTTCATGACGTTTAATTGAAATCATTTATTTCATAGTTCTCTTCCATAACGATAATGAGATTTCATATTATGTTTTGGGCTTATTATTGGATTTCTAGTTGGTATACTATTTATTGATTGTTTTCAAATCCTTTTAGTTTTACCAACTATATTGTGTTTTGACAAGTTATCTTCTAATTTGATATTCTACATTGAGTATGTAGCTTTCTAAACTTGTCTTTACACACTTCTCTAATTGTTCTCATTAGTATATATTGGTCATGATTATCTATGCCTCCTCTTGCTCTGAGTTATTTGCTTTAAATTGATCTCTTTTTATCTCTTAGTACGGGGAGCCTATTTTTGATCATGTCAAAGGGGGAGAAGTAAGTTTAAGTATGACTTATATGTTAAAGTTAAGTATGTGCTTATATGTCTGTAAAAGGGATAAAAGTAATCTAAGTAGCATACTTTTAGTGATATATGCTTATGTCTTTTACATATTAATGATAAATGCATCTATTATGTCCATACTAAACTTAACAGATTTATTATAATCAAAAAAAGGAAGATTGTTGGCCCAATAATTGTATCATTTTTTTAATATAGTAAATCGATTAAGTTTAGCATTTTATTATCACTAATCTTCATACAATCACTATAGTATTTCTGCTGATGCTTATACCCTTTGGTGATATATGCTTATTGTTTTACATATTAGTGATATGAGCTTCTATTATATCTATATCAAATTTAACCGAGTTGCCATAATAAAAAATGAGGAGATTGTTAGCCCAATGATCTAACTTGTTTTTTACTGTGGTTATTCAATTAAGTTTAACACTATGATATCACTTATATTTATACTAGCACTATAGTATCGATACTTAAACTTAGCATAGTCCTAATGTGCATTAAATTTATCATACTTGCTACAATGTATATTGATTTGCTCTTTTAACATGTATCTGCAGAAAAGCAACAACAAGATCAACATGGACATATATAATGAAGAAATCAAGATGGACCAAAGACGACGGCATCTCACAAGATTTCTCTGAACCATCCGACAACATCTCCGGAGCCATGCACTCGGGAGTTCGCTGACCGGTCAACAGACGGGGGTCGAGGGGACATCGGCCCTCATAGGAGTTCGGGGACGAAACCCCCGAAAGATATTCAGATTTCACAATCTGGATAACTTTGGACAGCTGTCGTCAAGAAAAAAAGCCAATATCTATCAAGTGAAGAAGTCAAGCCAAGCCATCATCATTTCGAGACTCTGAAGAAGCCTGCACCTGCTAAAGTATATCTGGAGTCTGAAATTTGTCTTAGGAATAATTGTAAACACAAGAAATGGATGGCAAAATTAAAAGCTACGGTAGAAAATAACTCGGGATCATTTTCGGCTGAAAATCGACATACCGACGGTATACCGATTTTATATAAAATCTGCTCTCGACCATTTGGATTGGCATACCGACGGTATACCGACGGTATACCGATTTTATATAAATATTGCTCTCTGTCGTTTAGATCAGCATACAAGCAATACACTGTAGTATACCGACGATATACCGATTCTGATAGTTGACAATCCAACGGTCGAATCCTCAGCATTAAATGATCCCAAAGGTCATATTTTTAGTCGTTGCAGAAATGGACCGGTATATCGACGGTATACCCATCGTGGACTGAAAGTTGCATTATTTGCACTTTTCTTTGTTATGGTTATAAATAGCCTTGAATCTCTTCATTCAAGGTTGATGCTTTGAGCCTAAAAAATCTTTATATACCAAAGTCTATCCACAAACAACTCTAGCAAAGCTTTCACTTGCCTATCCACAAATTGTGCTAGAGTATTCTTGAGTTGTAAAAGTAAGATCTTCATCTGTTGTAAGAAAATCAAAACCTTAAAGAGGTTGAAATTGGAGAGTCTTCGGATCAAAGCTCTCCTAAAGTTGGAGAGTCTTCGGATCAAAGCTCTTGCGTATTGAAGTCGAAGGAGCGTTGGGATAAAAGCTCTTGTGTAAGAAGTTGGTGAGTCTTCGGATCAAAGCTCGCGTTGTACTATTTGCGATAATAGTGGATTAAAGCCGAAGAGAGTTCCGGGACTAAACTGTCCTCGCGGAGGAAACCAGGATACACCGGTTGTTGGTATTTTGTTACTTCTTCTCTTGCACTCTTAATCTTTAAATAGCACATTAGCAATCGTTTAGTGCTTGATTAGTGAGCTTCACCCCATTCACCCACCCTCTAAGGTGCTTTCAGTATGATCGTCTTTCTCCGAGGAATGAGCAAAACATAATCAACTTGAATTAGGTTTGCTTAACTCTTAGCACAGTTTCATAATGTTTCTCGCCAACAATCCGAGGTTGTAACATAGTCGATGTTGAATCTAAATGATCTATTGCTGGATAAATACCTTTGTTAGATATCGTCGACGTTAACAGTTGGAACAAAGACCAATGTTGTAAAAATCGCTAGGCGGAGTCGGTGCGGCGGAGGGCCGACTAGCGCCTAGGGCGCCTAGACGCCGCCTAGGCGCCGATTTTTTTTTTTTTTTTTTTTTAATATACGTATGTATATATATGTGTGTGAGGGGGGGGGGATGAGAGAGAGAACATAAGCAGCAGCAGCAGCAGCAGCAGCAGAAGGGGGGTTAGGGTTCCCCCCTCTCCCCTCCGCTCCTCCTCCTCCCCTCTCCTCCTTCCCTCCCCTCCCCTCTCCTCCACCCCTCCCACCACCTCCCCTCTCCTCTCCTCCTCCTCCTCCTCTCCTCCTCCGCTCCCCTCTCCTCCTCCCCTCCCACCACCACCACCACCACCACCACCACCAACAGCAGCAGCCACCACCACCACCAACAGCAGAAGCGGCGGCGGCGGCGTCTAGGCGCCCTAGGCGCTAGTCGGCCCTCCGCGGCGGCGGCGGCGGCGGCGGCGGCTGCAGGTAAGTATGTATTTTTGTTTCAATTTTTTTTTTTTTTTGAATTTTGAATTTTTAAAAAAATTTGGCCGCCTAGGGGCCGCCTAGGGGCCGCCTAGACCGAAACCGCCTAGGCCCGCCGCCTAGGGGGTTTTCGGTGCGGCGGACGGCCGCCTAGGCCGATTTTTAGAACACTGACAAAGACAGAAAAATGTGACTTAAGCAGCCACGACTCATCCTACACTCTAATGTCTTTGAGTCACGAAATGTTATGGTTCTTCCAAATGATTTAGTAATTTATTCAGAAGTAATTCGTCGAGATCATGCACTTTTTTCCTATTTATCCTATTAAAAAATATAAAACTTATAAATAAAGTACAGCAAATTTAAGAGAAACTCATCGGAAAAAAATGTTTTTTCTTTGTGAGATCTGAAAGTCGAGAAGGCACTGGGCGCATAGGATCAAACGTCAAGTGTTTCCATTCGCCATAACATAGACCTGAAGCCAAGCTATCGATGAGCCTCGTTAGTCTCCGTAGGGTCGCATCCTTTTTCTTGCTTTTGAGCCACAAAACTAGGGCCGGGCATACGGTTCCAGGACCCGCGGTTCTGCTCGGTCCGAAGTAAATTGTCCAAACAAGTCGGTTCCTAAAATTTGGAATTTCAACGGGACGGGCTAGGACGGGCCGTATAACATTAAAGGGTCGGTGTTGGTCCTATTTTCAAAATAAATGGGCCAAGCCCGATCCGTTTCTAGAGAGATGTATTTTTTTATCAATTTTTTAAATTTTTTGTTATTATAGTCTATAGATAATAGAACATGTTATTGTTTAGTAAACAAAATCTAAAAATTTGGAAAGACATTAGACTTGTTTTGTTCTTATAGATAATAGAACATATGTAAATGTTTACTATTATAGTTTCTGGAAAAAAAAATTACTTTTTTGGGAACTGTTTGGACCCACGGGTCGGCCCAGTTCGGACCCGTTTCGAACGGGTCGAGTCTGGTCCAGTTCCAATATTTTTTGGACCGACCCGCCCCGCCAACTAACGGGTCTGATCTAGGTCCATCAAATTTGGGCCGATCTGACGTATGCCCAGCCCTACAGAAAACTGCTTTGATTCGTTTGCTTTCCCTTTCTCACTGCTACTATTGCAGCATCCATAGAAGACATCCAAGAGAAATGAATTAGACCACTACGATTGTAGCTTGTACTATAAATATACAAATGACAAAAACAAAATGTTGCACAATATACATTGCATGGATTTTCCGTATTAATGGAATGGGTCAGCATAAATATACATTGCCTCTCTTTCTCGTATTAGCAGAATAGGCCAGCATAACAGCATCGTAAATCTCGCAATCCATCACCTTATCAAGCCAAAGAATAGGTCTCATATCCAAATTTTGTCGTCTGGTCACCAATAAAGTGAGAATTGCAATTCCTACTGAGAATCATAATCCCCAGTTTTTTATACAAACTGAAAATTGGAATTCTCTGACAACACATATAAAGCAATTCCCTATGTTCTTTTGGCCATCAGAAAGAAATCATTGTGGATCACACCACCTCTCACCAAAAAAAGAGGTTCTTGTCTCCACAACACTCATCATGATCGTCATCCAAGTTTTCTCCCCATCAGAATGAGGTCAGTCAAAAGTGAAAATAGATTATTGTAGTTTCAAATCTCCACCTAAAAAACTGAATTGGAGTTGCAATTCCAGATATCTCAATTCCAAAATTTCTCAAATTTTCCTGGAATTCATGTTCCTTGCAACCAAACAGGCCTAAAAGAATATCTAATCCAATGAATATAACCTTCTGAAATTTCTTTAAGACGCTCAGCTGAGCACTATTCCATTCAATAATACCTTAAAATCACACTTTATCCTTGATAACTGACACATTTCAGAATAATTAGAAACATGCGGCTTCACATTGTATGTGGAAATAAAGCAACCTTTCGGACGAGGAATAGGGGATGAAGGAATTATGCCTAATTTTTTATTTTTTATTTTTTAATTCCTCAACCAAACACCAATTTGATATCCAATAATTTAGAAATTAGGAAAAACCAATTGGTTGCTAATTCCTTAATTCCAGCCACGATAAGGAATTTATAAATTATCCAAAAGCACCCAAAAAAAGGATCCATGTTATACTTTTTGGGTGTGCCAAAATAGCATTTTGCAATGAATTATAATTCCCGAACGTGCAAAAAAAATGGCTGGAATTAGACCCTGATTGCTTGATCCCTCTTCCTTGGTCCTCCAACCAAACAATCCCTAATCAATTTCATACAAATATCGGCACTCCTATGTCCATTCATACAATCTGTACAACTAATCAAAGAACTGCCCACGAAATTCAACCTTTACCGGCCCCACCAGTCGCGTTCAATCAACTTCAATCACAATGATCCTATTATAAACTTACTACTCTTGACACACGTAACGATTTAAACTACAATTCATGGGTGTACAAAATATGGCGTCCGGCAAGAATCAAACCCTGATCCCTTGTTTCCTCTTCCTAATGACACTCCAACCACTATATTTCATCCAATAAGTCAGTAAATTCATTGTAGCGAAAATTCGACCATCATCGGTCCCCACGATGCCACAACTCGCACTCCATCACAACAATTCCACCACAACATGTGATCGACTGTTAATTCCGATACACAATCCTTTATAATTTCATATGGATTGTACAGATTAAAAATACTCGAAAGCATGGCTTCGATCCTAACAGTTACTGCTATTGGAAGCACATACACTCCATAAACATTTGCAAACCCTCTCCTCCGTGTCCATGTCCGTGTAGCCGAGTCCATTTTCGTGTCTTCCGCTCGACTGTGCTAACAATGAAATAATTAGGGACTGGAACCGAAAAAAAATACTCCGCGTACCTATGGCCTTCGGGGTTCCGGTGTTCGCCGGAACACGATAATGAGGCGGAGGAGAGGGTTTTCTCCGTCGAGGTGGGGACCACGAGGGGAGAGGACTCGGAGACGGAGAAGTCTCTAGTGGAGGTTCTTTTGTTTCTTCTGGAGACAAATTTATTGCGGTTTTTATTCCTTCGAGAATTATCTCGGCCGTCCATTCTTGATCCAACGGACGCTTTTTATGGCATGACCTTGTGGAGTCTTCTTCAATAATATGCCTACAAAAGTAAACATTTCAACTAATTATGAGGGTTGTTAAATGCTTTTTTTTATTGACTTGGTTCAGTTTAGCTTACAAAAAAAAAAAGGGTTATTTACACTAACTACCCCTATATTTTTGATTTATAACACGGGGTACTCCTACTTTTAAACTATTTACACTAACTATCCCTATGTTTTTGGTTTATTACACGGGGTACCCCTACTTTAAGGAAAAATAAAAAAATTATAACACTAACTACCCCTACGTTTTCTAAAGGGAGGGGTAGTTAGTGTAAATAGTTTAAATCAGGGGTACCCCGTGTTATAAATCAAAAACATAGGGGTAGTTAGTGTAAATAACCCAAAAAAAAAAGCTATTTATTCCTCCAAATTGCCCCTCCTTATGTGGCAGCTGACGTGGCATGTTGATGTGACAGCTGACGTGATAAATTTAAAATTAAAATTAACATTAACATTAACATAAAATTAACATTAAAATTAATATTAACATTAACATTAAAATTAATATTAATATTAACGTTAACATTAACAATAATATTAATATTAATATTAACATTAACATTAAAATCAACATTAACATTAATTAATATTAATATTAGTAAATATTAATATTAATATTAGTTAATATTAATATTAATATTAATATTAACATTAATTAATATTAACATTAAATTAACATAGACAAAATTAGATAATTAACTTTTTGGGTTAAAATTTGGCATGTCATCGGCCATATCAGATGACATATAATATTATTTAACATGTCACGTCAGCTGTCACATAAGGAGAGATGTATTGGAGGGACAATTTGGAGGTACGAATAGCATTACTCTTACAAAAAATAGTTTATCATCTTTCTCTTTATCCCTACTAGTAAATGCACGTATTTTACACGTATAATAACGTATAATACAACAATTATCTAATTATAGTCAAATATTTTTTCTAACTCATATGGTTAAGATGGGAGACATTTTTCTTGTTTGGCTGAGTTAGATTATCTATGTTGAACATATATAACAAATTTATTTTTTTAATTAAATGGTTGATGATATACATACGACTTAGACGGCTCAAAATTGAACCGTTTTGAAGCCTCCTTATAATAGTAGAGATTTTCTTAAAATCAATTAAATAATTTTATAATCATATTAACTTAAAATTTGAAGAAAAAACGATAAAAAAGAAGAAGACGAGCGAAGAAACGAATTAACAAAGAGGTTTTCGATAAAGAGTCCATTTTTGTTCACCCATCAAAACTAGTGGGGTGGGATACCGTGGGATGTTCATTCTGTTAGTAAGGAATGCTCAAACTTTGTATATAGACTCTGAAATTAAAATATAAGTAAAATAAATAAAATGGTACCGAGACTTGAACTTGGTTCAATGTCCTTAAGACAATATTCGTCCCGAACTGATGCTTACGGTTTAATGGCGATTAGTCTCCCAGGATACAACGGTTCTTTCCTTCGGTAGCAGCACTTCACACCGTAGGAATTCGTCGAAGCAACGTTGGTTGTCTCTCTATCTTAGACTAACTAATGCAATATGGATGGATTGAATGATTGCTTGAATGCTCCAAACACATGTGTATTTATAGAAATAAAAAGACACGATGGAAAGGGCACACATTTCCAATAAATAGATTCGTACACCTTTCCATAGATTCGTTGATAGAAGAAAATTTGATATTATTATTATAACAAATATACATTCACATCTTCCAACACATTCATCCACTCAAAGTGGTTGCCAAATTCCCATCAATTTTGGTAGCGTATAAAAAATGGACTCTTGGATTCAGATGGTTGTTCTTTCCGATACTTTTTCTGTGTCTAGATAATGGATTAGATTCGGATAGTATCGTAGTATCACATATGCAGCTCTATATTAAGAGTATATTTTATTTTATTTCCAAATATATGTTAAGATTTTTTTAGCTAATTTTCACCATGTTTTTGTAATGAAATATTATGAATATTTTATATTAGCAGCTAAAAGTATATTGAACTATTAGGCCTTCACAAATTGCTACCTTCACAGCTTCACTGTTAGAATTGTGATTAGTTTTTCTTTTTTAAGACTATTTTGTTACTAGTTGTGTTAAATACTTTTCCTTTGGAAATAACCAGAAAGTCAAAATATTTTTGAAATAGTCTCGTCTTCACCCCTCTAGGGTTAACGTATTTTTGGATTTATTTTATTTACTTTTTTTAACTTATTAGATGGGTAATTTTGTCATCACATCGATTTACCCATAATATTGGTAATTACTTTAATTTATCCAAAAGAAAATATACATACTAAGTGGATGAGGGGCTAAGTCAGGTTATTTATTTATTTATTTATTTTTTTTTTTTTTTTTTGAATTTGTAAAGGGGTATTTGTGTCCTTTTATAGTCGGATTTAAAGGCATAAGGTCTAGACTAGAGATGACAATCTTCACCGAACCCCACTGGGACTCGACTTCTTCTTTTTTTGGTAGCGACAGGTTTGGTGATTTAGATAAGGAGATGGAGATGAGGATGGGGATGGAATGGAATGAAAATTAAAAAAAAATCCCTATCATGTTCGGGCCGGATATGGACATAGTACTCCTCTTTCCGGTAAATTTTCGACCCTGATTGCTTATACTCATATGTACAACTCATTTGTATGAGTTTATGATCTATCTAGTACTATATATATTTTTATTAAAACCATGTTTTATTAACATGTTTTGTAAAAAAAAGTTTTGAATGAATTCTTTTTATGTTTATATTGTACAGAAAAAAGTTATTAACGGGACGACAGACGGGGACGGAAAAATTCGGCCCGAAAATGTTATTGGCGGACGGGGACGGGGAGTGCATTGTTAAATGGGGACGGCCGGACGGGGATGGAGATAAAAAAATTAAGTTCGACCGAGGATGGGGACGGGGACGAAAATTCGAACATTACTCGGGACAGGGACGGGGGATATGGTTCGCAGTCCCGACCCGCCCCGTTGCAATCCCTAATAAGGTCTTCCAATAGTTCAAGCTATTTAGTTGCTAACAAAATATTCAAAGTATTTAATTGAAAAATGTGATAGTTCAAAATATTTAGTTACAAATTATCTTTAGAAAATATAATCTAAATTATACTTTACAAAATAGCACACTAGGGAACTATGCTAAAGTAATTACTTTAGCAATTACAAAGTTAAGGAATATGAACTTTTTCTGCAGTCAGTCGTGTACATATTCAGAATTGCAGAAATTTTTGGTCACCCTTAGGCCTCGTTTGGTTCGCGGAATGGAAGGGAAAGGAAATCAATTCCTCGTCATTTCCTTTCCTTTGGGAAACTTTAATTCCCATTGATTTTCCTTTCTGATGTTTGACAATGCCAAGGAATTTGGAAAGGAAAGTGAATACTTCAATGTGGAAAAGTGATTCCTTGCTTGGATGGATGGAATCAATTTTCCCCCTAATTTTTCTTTCATTGGAAATCACTTTTCTTTCCTCCTCAATTCTTTGGACACTCAAACATAGGAAAGTAATCACTTTTCTTTCCCAACCCGAATATTCCGCGAACCAAATGAGGCCTTAGGACTGACAAAATTTATAATTGTAATGCCCCTTTAACAAGTTGTATAATACCTTTAGCATTAGCCGAATGAAAACAAGTATTCACGGAGCCAAAATTTTAGCATATATACAGAGATTGCTAAAATTTTGACAATCCTACGCACAACAAAGGACTGCCAAAATTTATGCACTCCTATAAATGCACAACCACCACAAAAATGATGATGTTCCTCAATGCAGCCCTAGATATGTACACAACTACATAATGGTGATCCCCTTAACAAAATTTGTACATCTGTATGGTAAGATGATAATACAAGTGGAAAATTCACCATTTCTCAATAGAAGATGATAGTAAAGTATGTTGAATGAGAATAATAAAACGACACTTTCATCAGAACAACAAAAGAAAAGAAATGAAAAACAATGAAAAAAAAAATCATCAGGAAAAGATACTAGGATTGCACTTCTCACTCTCATAATAAGCACATAAAGAAAAATTTATCACAAATAACAAATGTTACAAATCAAACTTGAGACGAAACAAAATCTTTCTTCTTTTTTCAAAAGAATATAGAATATATGTATGTATACTATATCTATCCACGGAATGCCAGTGAAACTTAGGCATCTTCTCCAGCCTTCTCACTCTGATGGCTATTATCCTTGCCCAGCTTGACCTCAAGTTTCTCAGTCTTTGGAGTAGCGTTATCCAGGTCAGCCTCAAGTTTCTCCGTCTTCGGACTCGCGTCACTTTTACGGCCATCCTCGTCCCGGACAAACTCAAGTTTCTCGGTCTTCGGACTCGTGTCACTTTTACGGCCATCCTCCTCCGAGACAACCTCAAGTTTCTCAAGCTTCGGACTCGCATTGCTTTGACCCCTATCCTTATCCAGGTCAACCTCAAGTTTCTCCGTATCTGAATTCACGTCACTTTGACAGGTATTCTTGTCCAGTTCAACCTCAAGTTTCTTCGGCTGCGGTGGAAGCTTCGGCTCCACCTCCTTTGCTAAGTAAGTTAGAGATCTCACACTTAGAGCTGCTGCAAGTCTTTTCCGGAATTCAGACTGCAAGAAATATCTGGAGTTGTTTAGAATTTTTCTGACTCTGTAATACTTTAACATGCATATCACTTAATTTGAGGCCTTGAATTTGTAATATGAACTATTTGACTGATTGCGATAAAACGAAATTAACTAATCAATTTTCCAACAAGCTATTTTTATGGTTATGCAATTTAAACTCATTAAATCAAGAGTATTCGCCTCTCGTGATTTAATCATGATAAATTTAGCAAAGATAAATTTTAATTCAGGCCCTAAGAAAGAAAGATGTTCGTACTGATCAAGTTCTTCCTCCATAGAACAAATCAGGGTGGATAAAGCCAAAATGCTTGTGGTGTGATTATGTAGTAAATACTGATAGTGTAGCCTGACTTACTGATAAAAAGAATTAAATGAATAAAGCATCATCATGAAGGAGTCACTGTCCAATGAAGTTCAGACTGCATTCTCCCAACGCTTTAGGCACACGATTTACGAGGAAGATCCTCATGTTATACCCTAATGTCTTATTAGCCAAATGACGCAACAGATAAATCTTCGATAAGAAACTGATTCATATCTAACCGCTAATCTGCACATGCATCAATGCATCATCACTTGTAGAGTATGCCCAAATTTCCTCTTAGCCAGATGACTGCACCAAATTGACATTTAAAATGAACTGACCCATAGCCATTCACTTATAATCAAAGCAGGAATATAGAAAATTCATTTTTATTGAATGACTATTAAGAATTAATCTTCAAGAATCAAATGACTCATATGTATTCACCATATATATATACAGACATCAAAGCATCACATCTTATCCAAAAATTAAAGGACGGTCCTCAAATTATACCCAAATTTCTTCTTTATCAACTGACAGTAGGAATCAATCTTCAATAATCAACTAACTCATTTTTGTTACAGATATCATAAAACTATTCATGAAACATTCACAGATCCTCTACGTAAAAGTTTGAAAATGATAGATAAATATTGTTATTTTTCTTGTCATATTTCTGGGGATTATTCATCAGAGCATAGCAAGTTATTGTTTTCGTATATATGCTAACTCTGGAGTTTCACAAACTATCAATAACTGCCATGTTTCTCCACAGACAACAGAGCATCATATATGCATGTAAAAGGGGGGAAAAAACCTACAAATAACCCAATGAAGTATCCACATACCACATTTATTCCTCGTCTTAGACAACCTCGGTCATCCTAATTTGTCTGACAAAACTTTGAAGTAATTAGAGCTATAACCATCTATTTACTGTGAGGAGATGAGATACCTACTAAATGACATGTTTTCAGACGACAGTGGCCTGAAAGTTGCATATCAATATAACAGAATCCACCCATTTCATAGCATATGCAATTCTAGATGAAATTGACCAAGGCAACTTACCAATACTAAAATATTGAGATCCCTTGACTTTAAGAAGCAGAAAATACGGAAAAGATATTAACCAAATTTCATAGTCACTAGTTAAAATTGTTTACCAGTTATCAAGAAGAGTGGTTGATGAGATCTACCCTCTATAGACCATTCTGCCTCCATTTGGAGGCACCGAAATCTCCACACTGGAGCAAGTCAGTGTGTTGGGTACAACTCTATCTGACCAAGATATGACTTATTTTGGTGGGAGCTATACCCAAAATTTAAACCCTTAACACGCATGTCCCATATCAAGATCAAAAGCCTGCTTAATAAATTCTCCAGTGATATAAAGACCTAAATGAGTCGAAGCCATATGTACATAATAAAGATCAGTGTAGATTCTATAGAAGCGTATATCCTGTAAATAATACACATCATATGAACCCAACCAGGAACGAAGCTGGAAAAATCACCCCAGCCCACTTAATCAGTAACGCCGAGAGAGTTCATAATTCTAGACCAGCAGAAAATTCAGGGTCCTTCTCACAAAAGAAAGTGATCTGGGCTTGTTTGGACCTGAAAGCCCGAGCAAAACCTGACTCGGTTTCACTATAATTTCCAGATTGAACGATAACAAATCAGAAAAGTGGCAAACGCTGACAAAGGCCCTTCCCATAACTAAAACTCCAATCTGTTTTCAAGTTTTAATGCTAAACAATTGGACCATTAGTAAATGTACGCTTGTTTATGCACTGAACCTCTTTCTTCTTAATGATGGCATTCAAATTGCATATTATCATGCAAGCAAAATCCAGCAACTTATGCCACTCGTTACTATGGCTTCATGGATACTGTACCAAATTTATCCTACTCTAGGACCTAGCTTTTGGTATATTACAGTAAGTATTCTCTCATCATATGCATTTTAGGGTCAGAACGACTCACTCTTGAAGTCCTTCAATATAGTTATAGAATATATCCAATTGAACTCACGACGAACTTATGTCGTGATTTCACCTTCAGATGTAGTGATCACATATTAGTCAACTCTGATTGATTAGTCCAAGGTGATACTAAAAGTTTTAAGAATTAACTGACTCATGGCCATTTGCAGAGTTCAATACAGACATCAAAACATTATCACGTACTGTCGTACATAGTGTTTCTTAACCATCAGACAATGTGTCAATATTCAAGAATTTACCTTTAGCTAGCTATTCATAAAGCATTCACAATTCATCTACACTTGGAGACCAAAGATTTATGATGTTATAGTTCTTGTCTCATATTCGGAGGAATACCCATGAAAGCACAACAGACCAGTAACTATAAATTATCTTATTCTAAAGTTCCAAAAACTTTGAATAACTACAGTGTTTCCTGTAGACACCAGAGCATCATCTACGAGTGTTATTTATAAGCAATGACAAATAATCTGATACAAATCAGATTTCCCAATTCCATAGTGGTTAATATGCTATTTGTCTGATTATGTAGTCCCTTCGTTCCCAATTACCAAAATTGTTTTTGAATAGTTCTAGATACCCTAAAGTTCTTAAACTAGAGACTAGACATGGTTTTCCTCTCTAATTGGCTGGTGTTGATTTATTAATATCTAATCCGAAACTGTTTTCAACTTGACCAAATTTGTACATCAACCTTCGCATTTGAACAATATCTACATCCATAGTGGCGTCGTCTATAAGTAACAAGAGCAAAGCCTTGATCCTAAAATTTTGGATTCGGCTACTTCAGTCTTTATTTTCCATTCAGCACTATTAAGGGTCATGTCCTCTTATTTTGGGGGTAAGCTATTTGAATCCTTCTCTTCCATTCAGCTCTATTAAGGGCCATGTCCTCTCTGACACTAACAAAATCAGATTCTTCTACCGTTCCAATCTATATTAGTTTAGTCCTACCCGTAGTCCTAGCAGCTCCTTTGTTTACTATCTTGCCTCTTTATAGCCATTGCATCTCTTCTACGTTGCACATGTCCAAACTTACCTAAGATGATTTTTCTCTCTTCTTCTACTCAATTGCCTCAATTTGCGCCATGTACTTTGTATTTTTTACCAGAAAAAATGTTCTCCACGACCTCAATCCACATTTGTTTAGACCTATCCCTCGCTCTAGCAGCTCCTTTAACTAACATCATATTAATCTATATCCACTGTTTTACTTTACACCCCTAATATCATCACATCATGACTCTACGAACAAATCGCCGCACGAACCATCTCCACAATCTAACCATCTACAATTTGGAAGCAAAAAAAGACAATTGGCGCACACATATAATAAAGCGAAGAATGTTGGGACCTTCTCCATGCGCTCGGCGAGCTCCTTGGCCTCCTCCTCCTCCTTCCCCGCGACCTTCAGCACGCAGAGCAGGTGCAGCCCGAGGTTCCCGTCGAAATGCTCGTCCAGCTCGCACATCGGGAACGCGGACTGGCAGCCGACCTGGTAGAAGGGGCAGTTGGCCATCCTCCTCCCGCAGACGGTGACGCAGTGCCTGTCCATCTCCCTCCTGACGACCCGGGCCCCGCACCCCTGCTCGCAGTCCAGCACCTTGTAGAGGCACGCGGCGTCGTGCTTCTCCTGGCGCATCTTGCAGAACCTGACCTTGCACCCGTCGCTGGTGCACTCGACCGGCCGGAAGGGGCAGAGCCTGACGTGGTCGTCCAGGTCCCGCTTGTTGCAGAAGGAGTCGTTGCAGTGGTGCTTGTTCTTGTAGTCGAGGTTCTTGAGGACGGCGTCGGCGACGGACTCGCGGCGGTCGAGCTTCCAGAAGTTGGTGAGCTCGAGGTCCTGGACGAAGTCGTCGATCTTGTCCTCGCGGGAGTCGGAGAGGAGCCAGGTGGAGACGCGGCCGAGGACGGTGCGGCGGGAGGAGGCGAACTGGTCGAGGAGGTAGGAGAGGATGTCGGAGGGGGAGTCGAGGTCGGGGAGGTCGGGGTCGGGGGGCTCGTCGGAGGGGAGGGTGGAGAGGAGGGAGAGGGTGTCCGGGACGAAGGTCTGGGAGAGGGGGAGGAGGTGGAGGTCGATCAGGTCGCGCCGGAGGTCGACGGCGACGGAGCCCGGGGAGCGGAAGGGGTCGCCGGTGGTGGAGTCGACGCAGGCGGCGGCGAGCCCCGGGAGGAGGAGCTGGGCCAGGCGGCGGACGAGCTCCGAGTCCGAGTGGGGGCAGAGGAAGGACGGCGGATGGGCCGGGTCTCTCGTCGGACCCGGATCCGTTATGGGGAGATCCATGGTGGAAGGAATGGAGGGAAGATGACGGAAATGTGGAATGGTACTACCTGTTTTGCTTTCTATTTGGCAAATGTTAGAGCATCTCCAACCCTATCGTCTTGTTTTGTGTTGTGAATCCTATGTGGCATGAGGGACAAGACAATGTCTTGTATAGGTGGCAAAGTTATATTCACAAATGACAATAGGTTTAAAAAGTCATCTCCAATGCAAAAGTATTGAGAAGACAATACAAATAATTTTTTACAATTTCCAAGACAACTTTTACTCTTCTACTTCTTTTTTATAAATATTTTTATTCACAAATGATGATGTGGACATAAAGACATTGTGAAGTGCATTGTCTAGATCTAGACAACCAACTTCACATTGTCTTTGCCATGTCATTGCCATGTCAACTCCACACTTTATTTCACATTTGCATTGGAGAAGTACTTTTGGAAAAAATGGTTGTCATTCCTATGTGGCAACCATTTTTTTCAAACTCACAATAGGGTTGGAGATGCTCTTAAGGGCAACCCCTTTTTAGTATGGGCAACCAACTTAAAATTTAAAAAAAGAGTAATGCTACAGTTACAATCAAATTCTTACAACCCTTTTACAACCTTCACTCATTGCTGACATGTGGGCCATGGCTCACATGTCAGCACATGGGTGAGTGGTTGTAAAAGAGTTGTAAGAATTTGGTAGTAGACTTAGCATTATTGTTAAAAAAATTACAAGTTTGTTATTTTGAAAATTACTAAGGGCCACCAAGTCATGGCATTGTCTTCTTCCTCCATTGCCATCTTTCTCTTTTTTAATCCTCAAACCACTTTTCTCAATCTCCACCTCCATTGTTCTCCACCCCCTCCATTGTTGTCCCCACCTCCATCATTGGTGTCCCCACCTCCAGTGACATTAGTCTTTCTTTATTTTTTTCAAAAAATTCAACCTACAGTGACTGCAGGGACACCCTGCAGTCCTATTTGAAGAGAGGACTGCAGGCAAGTCCTGCAGTCCTCAAGTGACAGAAGCTTCTTTTCTTCAATTTTTCCAAAAAAAATCCAACCTACAGTGACTGCAGGGGACACCCTGCAGTCCTATTTGAAGAGAGGACTGCAGACAAGTCCTGCATTCCTCAAGTGACAGAACGGGGAAGGGGGGTTGTCGGGTGGAGGAGGGGGAGAACGATCGGGAAGGGGGGGGGGGGGGGGGGGGGGGGGGGGGCTATCGTCTGGGGGGAACAAGGGGGGGGGGGTTGGGTTTTCTTGTTTTCTATTTTCTTTTTCTTTTTGGTTTTATCCTCTTGGTGGTCCTTAGTAAACTTGTGAACTTTAGGTTGCCCTCAGTAAAAAAAAAAATAGAAAGCATAGTTGTCATTAGTAGGATGGTTGCCCATACTAAAAAGGGGGTGACCTTTAACATTTGCCTTCTATTTTTGGGGAATGTGGATCCTTGTAAATTTGGATGCTCCTCCCATAAAAAAAATGTTTTTAAAAAATATAATTTCTATTGTAAAGCAAATAAATGGAGATAGAAAACGGAGGAAATTGTTTCTTCATTCACTTGTCTCAATCATCTTGAGAAGAGCCCTTTATATAGACTTACAATGGAGGTTTAACATCATCATGATAATTAAAGGAGAAATGCTAAAAGACATAAGTTATGGATAACCAAATGTCATAAGTTATGGACAACCAAAAGACATGGTTATGTACACCAAATAATAATGTGAGTTATCCATATTTACAACACTCTCCCTTGGATATTCACCATTAATTAGTTGGTGGTGTATGCGCATTTGTTGCCTCGTTAAAACCTTACTAAGAAAAATCCAGTAAAAAAAATCTTAGTCAAGGAAAAAGAGTACAACGTGCAAAACTCAAAAATGTTCTTCACGAGTCATACTCCCCCTCGATATAATGGATTTGCTTGACTTCATTTGACCACTTTCGTCCTTTGGAGCTCATGTGCATAAAATAATTTTGGTGGAAGTTGCTTATTCGATCTCCTTTGATGAATCCCTCTCGAAATTGTGTAATGCAAGTCGTATTGTCTTGAATATTATTGTAGGCTCATCTGTAACTGTGAGTAGTTGACAATTTAGATGAATGCTTGATCGCAAGTACATACTTTCTCTTGTTGCTTTTTGTAATGCAATTAATTCTGAATGGTTAGAGGATGTTGCTACTGAAACTTACTGTCACGACCCACACCGCTTTTCGGACGCGAGCTCGTGAGCAAGCCAGCTACGTATCGAGCGGACTCCAGCCGGACTCGAATACGTAAACGCTGTCAAGGCTATTGTAAACTGCCAAATCATGGCAAACAAATCTATATCTCAATCCACAATAAGAATATGAAACATGAATGAACACTATGGGTCGTGGTCTGCAACCCACTAGCATAACTGTCCGATAAGACTCCAAGAAATATAATAAGAATCTTTAAAGTGAATCAATAAACATGATATCTCATGATAAGGAATGTAAAGCACGAAAGGATAACAATGTAATATCACTGACGAATACCTGAATTATGCATCACAATCATCTACCATCCCGCTCTGCTAACTAACTCCATGCAATCGCTAACCTGAAGAGATCATCAGGTCCTCAGGAGACATAACAAGATACATAAAAACATGCCTATCTAGCAGTTTAATCATGCATGATAATATAAACGGAATATAACAAGGAACGACACTTAACATGGCAAGAGACTACAACCAAACTGCTAACAAGTGACTAACGACAAGTGGCTACTGACAGGTGACTATGAACTGGAATACAAGAACAACTACACGTAATTGAACTGCTAGACGAACAAGGGAACACGAGATCAATGGAATACCAAACCTCGTCCCGAGTGGACTCGCAGGTTTGAACTAATCACTAACCCTTGCCCCGAGTGGACTCGCAGGTTAGTACTAATCACTAACCCTTGCCCCGAGTGGACTCGCAGGTTAGTTCACGGCAAGGCACCCTCGTCCTGATTGTGGACTCTCTGGTGCAAGTATAAGTCAACATCCTCGTCCCGAGTGGACTTTTTGATGTAAACAGATCAAGCCAAACCCCTCGTCCGAGTGGACTCTATGGTGCCAAGGAAACAAACACCCTCGTCCCGAGTGTGACTCTCTAGTTGAGAAAAAACGATACAGGGAAATAGCAGTTCATCTACACGTGTAACGTTCCAGTCCCAAAATACGTAGGACTAGGAACGAAGCATGCCAGCTGCATATATACGAGATATACTCCAATATATAGAATCTCGAATATACACATAAGGTATTGTGAATAATAATAACAAACAGTCACAGGTAAACGCTATATCTCATCCACAGTAAATATAAAGAAAATGGTAACTCATGAATCAAAGTAAATGTCAAAATGTAACTATTGACCGGGCGGAGACAAATCCACTACCGGTACTAGAATAAACTGAAGGGAAATAGAGTCCAACCTCGAAAATAAATAGAATAAAAAATGATGACTAAATAGGCTCCTCGACCCAATAGGGACAGCTGTGATCAGGAGGTACTACTCGCTCGAGCGTGAAGGATGAGTCTATACCGGAGCCATACTCTGGAAAGTCCTGCACACATATACCTGGAGAGATCACCAGGTCCTCAGAGGGACGTAACAAGATACAAAAAGAACATGCCACATAAACTGAATAAATACTGCTCAATAAGAATAAGTAAAATCAGATCATAACATGGTCCAATACACACCTATTGAACTAGCTTACCATCCCCCCAACCAAACAAGGACAGGAGATGGTAAACTAATTCACGGTGACGTATCTTTCCATGCAATGAATCCAATATGGTATCCGGACCCCAACAAGGTTTAATACCTTCTCATCGAAGTAGTAAGTCACACCTACAACCAAACAAGGACAAGATGTGACGAACTAATCCGCGACAAGTTATTGTTCCAAGCCACGGTCAGATACAAGTACCCAAACCAAAGGTACTCATCCTAACGGATAAAGGTGCCTAACCGTTCTAAGTGAAATGTAGTTAAGAACAATCCTTCCTACGCATGGGCCCTGGCTAAATAGGATCGGCATAGTCCCCCTTGGGCACCAGAGGCCCCATCAGTAAGAGCATGACGTTCCGCAGAATCGCCAGTGGCCATCAGTAATCATGGGTAATCTGACCCGCATCTCCGATGGAGCTCACGGGTTACAAAAAGGAAAAGTGCATCGAAGTCCATACGCTAAGGAACTGTCCTCCCTGCCCAATGCCTACTATGTTGTATCCACAACAGTGAACCTCTATAACCGCTAAGTCAAACTAGCATGCAACCTCTATTAGCGGTTATTCCTATCGCACGGCTTATACGCACCAGTGGCCAGCCAGTCACGCATGTCCGTGTTCTACATGCACACAACTTCGTGTTACAACGTGTCAAGACCAATGAATGCAACACACAAGGTGGTCCCTTAAATCTAGGTTTAATGTGTAAGAGAAATAATACATAGCAGGAAATATAAATGAACAGTAAGTTCTAACAGGTTATGTCATGTATCACAGTTTATTTTGCATAAAAAATAATGAATAATGCATGAAATATGATCTAAAATAAATAAACATCTGGTGGCAAGGTACCTTGCCTGGAGGTAGTGTGCAGAATGACGACGTCTGATAACTCAAATTGTCAGAATAGAAAAGCACTGAAAGCCAACTTTTACGAACGACCTCGGATGCTGAAATAAACATCACGAACAGATTTGGCATAAAAGAAATACCTAGGAAATGCCTGTCCAAAAGTTTAATTCTGGAACAGGGGCAAAATTGTAATTTTGGGTCAAAACGATGTCCGCCGTTGGACCCCATTTTGCACCGAAACGCGTGCCAGAACCTGCGGTCTCTGAAGTCGTTAAACTACATGTTACGGGTCCAGTTTGAAGAGACGAACCCAACCGTATGTCCAAAGTTGGATTCCGGCGGACCGTGCACAAAATCGCCCGTTAGAGCGGGTCGCGGGCCCGCCAATTTGGCGTTCCAATCAATCTTCTCAGAATCGGACCAAACTTGACATACATGACCAGAAAAATGATACGGTCCTGATGGCACAAGTTTCGTCTCGATACGACGAACGTGTACAAAGTTATGGTCAAGTTTGCAAAACGTCGATACGGGGGTACCTCGACGGATACGTACTGATTTCGTCGCGCATGCGGAACGAAATCGAGTTCCGTCAGTTCCCACACGTCGGCAACATCTATACGCGCCTTTCGATGCATATAGTGCACAACCACATCGCCCGGTTTGTCGGGGCGCACACCGTATCGGTTGGTTTTTCCCAAAATTTTATATTTTTAAAACTGTTTTTCCCCAATCTTTGGGTTCGAAGTTCATGGCATAGAATGAACGAAAATTTAAACTAAAAGAAAGGACTCGTAGCGCTACAGGTGGTCTATTTCACTGTTTAATTATTTTTGGAAAATCCTACTAGGTTGACGGGAAAATGCCTCTAAACAGGGGTACATGGATCTGTGTATACTGTTGTAAAATCAGTTTTTTCGGAATATTTACATCGAATTTTCGACGCGATAGTTCGACAATAAAGAAAATCAATTGTTGGGTCGTCTAGGGGGTCAGGTGGGCTATCTACGACAACTTGCAGCATCAAAAATTATGAATTGTACGTGACGAATTGAGTTGGTGAAGAGAGGTACCTTGTCTGGAACAAAACAGGGGATGTCATGTTTCCTTGGTGGTTTGTGGTGGTCGTCGGCGGTCCGATGGCCGTGGCGGCGGAGCAGAGGTCGAAGGAGGCACGCCTGGGGTCAGGGGGTACTATTTTCGTGCGCAATGGCTTGAGGAGGCTGTGCGGTGAGTCGAGAAGGGAGTAGTTCCTAGGTTTTAAAGATATTTATATAGAGTTTATATTTGATCTAAATCAAAATCTAAAATTTTGATTTCGTATCCTAGGGTGATCAGGAAGAGATTAGATTTAGGAATACTTAGGAAGAAGATTTTGCGGGATTTAATCAAAGTTTAAAAAAGAAAACAAGCAGCTGAGCTGCTGTTTTGGGTCGGGTTTTCGTGGGTTCGTGGGGGCAAACGCACTGTTCAATGAACAGTGCAGCACCTATTATTATTATTTTAACTATGGATATAATCCAATATTTATATATGTATATATATAAAAAATCTAATTAAATATATAAAAATTCCTAAATTCCCCAAGATATTACTAACATACTTAAAATAAATACTTTGTATAAATTTACCTGTTTATAATAACATGTCTATTAAATAGATTACAAAGCTTATTAATAATCTACATACTGTAATTTAAAATAAACATAATAAATATAATATAATAATAATAATAATAATAATAATAATAATAATAATAATAATAATAATAATAACAAAAACAACACGAATTAACAGGGGTATGAATATTAGGGGAGTGTAAATAATAATATTACTTTGCCAAGAATATAAATTTTCAAGTCCCATAAATAATAAATAATTTCAATAAACATTAAAATAAAAAGGTAGTCATAATTTCTTTTCACAATTTAAAAACAAAATATTTATGTAATAAAATATAACAAAAATTCTCCAAAAATTTTGGGGGATTACATCCTACCCAACTTATAAAAAAAATTTCGTCCTCAAAATTAATATAAAACTTAATATAAAATATAACAACAATCTTAATGGAAGAATATAGTGAGACTGCATACGAAGGGAGAACATGTAGTCATTCCGTAACTTGGTCTCTGTAAAGAGGGTGGAGATAGTCATAATAAATTTGAATGGCCACCATTTTCTACAAGATAGGGCATTCTTAGTCTTACAATGGATAATGGGCATCCAGTGGTTTGAGGGATTGGTTTGGTCTTGCATGGTAAAAATCAAGTGGGATGAGAATTTCATCCGGGGTTGTTCTAAGGGTTAATAAGTCACGCACGAGGTGTAATTGAAACGGAGCACAAGATGGTGTGTTTGTGTGGAACCTGTGAGTCATGTGTGTAGGGTGGTTGTCTAGTTCGTGAGGGTGGAATTCATTGGAAGGCATGGCTAGTGTTGTGACGGAGGCACAGGTTTTAAGGCACGCCATTCAAGATTTCTAACGAAGAAGCCAAGAGTTCTATTTATAAGCTTGCTATAGTTATGATATTTCTAATAGTGTCGAAGGTAGTTGTAATGCATGTGGTTCGTATTACGTATTTTTGGAAAACGTGTACGTATTTTATCTTGTATTGCATGATTTCCTTGCTTAGCTTTTTCTTCATGGCTTGGTTTATTCTTGGATTGGGTTCGGCTAGGCTTGGTTTTCTTTGGTTTATTATGAACCAAGGGGAGAACCACCTACCTACCACCACCACTACCATTTATTAACCCTGTAACGCTCCAGTCCCAAAATACATAGGACCGAGTACGTGAACATGCCAGCTGCACATATACGAAGAATACTCCAATATATATATAGAATCCTCGTATATGCACATAAGCTGTAAATAAATAATCACAGGCCAAAATATCATATCTAATCTCATCACAGCTCAACACAGAAGATAATAAAGTCCAAATGAATAAAGCAGAGTATCAAAAGATAGCCGGGTGAACATACTCACTCCAAACATGTATGAAAAATAGTCTCACAAGATCGGAATCCAGCCTCCGCAAAATAGAAAGAAAAAGAGATGTAAAATGATATCCACTAATATCTCATATATAGAATAGACTAGAAATCAGTAGTGACTGCCTCATCATCGATGTAAGATAGCTCCAATGCCGCTCCGTACTCCTGTGGAATATCGTCTAAACCTGGAGAGATAACCAGGTCCTCAGGGGACATAGCAAGATACAAGAAAATACCATGCCATATAAACTGTGGTAATATAATAAGAGAAAAGGTATGCATGCAATCGGGTTCCTGACCATTCTACTGTGAATATGCAGTTGAGATACAATCCTACGACGCATGAGCCCTGGCTGTAAATGGGATTGGCATAGTTCCCATAAAAGGTACCAGGGGCCTACGTCCATAACGCTCGGGAAGCGTCAGAGGGCACCATGTGCAAGGGCTACGTCCATAACGCTCTGGAAAACGTCAGAGGGCGCCTGGAGCCTGCGTCTCCGGAGGAGCGCACATGTAATCATGGAAGTGTAAAGAAGCCCATACGTCAGGTATTGTTCTCCCCACCCAATGCCTAGTATCATCATCTCCATGACTGATATGAACCTCTAGTAACCGCCAAGTCTTCTAACATGCATCACTATTGGCAGTTACTCCTATCCGTCGTACGCTCCATACGTATCGATGGCCAGCCGACTACGCAGAAACGTGTCCTACATGTGACTCACATCACGTGATACAACAAGTGTCAAGGCCGTATGAGATATACCAATACCTCAATATCAATGGGTGGTCAATAAACTAAGTCAATGCAAGAGAATAAATAAAGCAAGGAAAAATGACCGATAGAGTCGCTTGCACCCAAGTGTGACTTGGACGCACAGTTTAAATATCACGAAACAAAATGCTGAAAATAACAACTGAAAATAAGAATATAATAATCACATAGTAAGGTGGCAAGATATTTTGCCTGCGGTGCGAGAAGGGCAAATCCAAGAGTAGCAAGTGTCAGCACCAAAACTCACAAATTACAGATGACTACAAACGCTGAAACAAACATCAAAAATGATCTCGGTGAAGAAGATATACCTAGGAAACGCATGTCCAAAAGTCAAATTCTGGAACAGGGGCAAAATCGAAATTTCGGGTCAAAACGATGTCCGCTGTTGGACTCGCTTTGCACCGAAACGCGTGCCAAAGTCTACGGTCTCTAAAGTCGTCAAACTACATGTCTACGGTTTCAGTTTGAGGAGAGGAACTCACCGGTATGTCCATTTTTGGATTCCGAGGAGCCGTGTACAAAATCGCTGTTTGAGTGGGTCGCGGGCCCGCCAGAAATGGGTTTCGATTCGACCTTCTCAGAATCGAACCAAACTTGGCATGCAGGACCAGAATTTCGATTCGGACCTGTTGGCGTAAGTTTTGTCTCGATTCGACGACTATACACGAAGTTATGGGCAAGTTTGCAAAACGTCGATACGGGGGTATCTCGACGGATACGCGTTGATTTCGTCGCGCACACGCGACGAAACTGAGTTCCGTCAGTTCCCACACGTCCGCAACGTCCATACGCGCCTTTCAATGCGTATAGCACGCGACCACGTCGCCCGGTTTGTCGGGGCGTACGTCGTATCGGACAAAATTTTCTAAAAATTACTATTTCGAAAACAGTTTTTCACACAAGTTTAACACTGATTTAATTCTCACACAGAACTCGAAATATAGATCTACAAGTTGCGTGTCAATCGTGGTTATGTTGTCTTCACACGTGTTCAATTAGTTTTTTGAAAAATCTCGACACACAGTTCTGAATCCGGCTTCTAAGTGGTGGTTTGAAACTGGATTCAGATTCTGTTTTCGACAGAGTTTTACTCGACTTTGCATCGAGTTACCTGTCAAACCAGAGGGTTATAGCTGATTCCCTTTGAAGGGACTCAAAGAGGGTTACATTGCCTACATGTAGCATCTTTTGGATCGCAAAACGATCAAACGTGCGAGAAGTAATCGAGGCCGAAAAAGAGGGGTACCTCGTTGTCGAGTTCCTGAACGGGGGTCGGTTGGAGGCGGCGCTCGGGCGATCCTGGCGGCGGCGCGGTGGTTGTCCGGCGACTGGGGTGTGCACGGGGAGGTCGGCCTTGGGGTCGAGGTGGAGAGGAGATGGGAAGGTGAAAAATTTGGAGGGTTAGGGTTTCGCTTCGACGAGATTGCAATATATAGCCGCTGACTTCTATTACTAATAGCAATAGAGTTTGGGTTTGCTAAGGAGTTGGTAACGTGGGGTTGGGCTCTAAAGCATAGCAGCTGCTTCTCGGTTTTAGGGATGTGGGGTCGGACCCCCCCCCCCCCCCCCCCCCCCCGCCCCTCTTCACAGCACAGCTGCTATATTGGTGGGGGGTTCGGCCACCATGCAATTTCCTCTTTTTTTTTAACTAATAGATATATATATATATATATATATATATATATATATATATATATATATATATATATATATATATATATGAATAAAATTATAAAAATCCTATAATCTTTAATACGTAACAAAATACTTTTTAATAATCGAAGACTATATATATTAACAATTAAAAAATATATCAAGCACAATATATATCCATAACTACAAATATCAATTACCATATTAATTCCAAATAATATCGAAAAATTCATTTTTAAAACACTAAAATAATTAGAAAATATTGGGGGTTTATATCCTACCCAACTTAAAGAAAATTTCGTCCTCGAAATTAAACTAAGGTCGGGGGATCAAATGCAATGCATAAAAATATAATTGCAAGACATACCTTCGCCTTCGAACAACTGCAGGTAGCGATTTCGGATGTCGTCCTCGCGCTCCCAAGTAGACTCCCCTGGCGAGTGATGCTTCCATGCCACGCGAACCAATAGAATAGATTGATTCCGCAACACCTTCACTCGGCGATCGAGGATACCTACTGGTTGCTCTTCATACGACAAACTTGGTCCAACTGTGATCTCGGAGTGATCAAGCACATGATTGCTGTCCGCCACGTACCTCCTCAGCTGAGATACATGGAATACGTCATGCACTCCCTCTAGTGACGGTGGCAAGGCCAATCTATATACAACCTCTTCAATACGTTCCAAGACATCGAAAGGCCCGATGTACCTTGGACTCAGCTTGCCACGTCCTCCGAATCGAATCGTGCCTCTAGTGGGGGATATCTTCAAGAACACATGGTCACCCTCTTTGAACTCCAAAGGTCGACGACGATTATCTGCCCACTGCTTCTGACGATCCTGCGCTGCTCGCAGGTGGTCCTGAATCTTCTTCACTGTCTCCACTGTGCTCAAGACCAACTCGGGACCCGATAGCTGTCGCTCTCCTATATCGCTCCAATAAACAGGAGACCGACACTTCCTACCATACAATGCTTCAAACGGAGTCATTTGAATACTCGCTTGATAGCTATTGTTGTAGGAAAATTCGACAAGATGAAGATGGTCCTCCCACGAACAACCAAAATCAAGCATACACGCTCTCAACATATCCTCTAGCGTCTGAATGGTACGCTCCGACTGGCCATCTGTCTGCGGATGATACGAAGTGCTAAACTTCAATCGAGTGCCCAAACTCTCTTGCATGCTCCTCCAAAAGTGTGAGGTAAATCTCGAGTCACGATCCGACACAATACTAACAGGTACACCATGTAATCTCACAATCTGCTCCATATATATCTCTGCCAATACCTCTGTCGACTGGCCCACTCTAAAAGGTAAGAAATGTGCTGACTTCGTAAGTCTATCAACAATCACCCACACTGCGTCACGTCCCCTAGGACTCCGAGGAAAACCCGTGACGAAATCCATAGTAATGTGCTCCCACTTCCACTCGGGAATGGGTAGCGGCTGCAATAATTCGGCCGTCCTCTGGTGCTCCGCCTTAACTTGTTGGCATACCAAGCACTTGGCAACGAAACGAGCTATCTCCCTCTTCATTCCATGCCACCAATAATACTGTCGTAAGTCACGATACATCTTGGTCCCTCCGGGATGAATAGAGTAAGTCGAACTGTGAGCTTCTGCCATTAACTCTTGCCGTAGATCTCCATTGGGTACATAAATGCGATCACCACATCGCAGTGTCCCATCTGAGTGGATCCTCAAACCTGTCTGCTCTCCTGCTTCGGTCCTCTCCTTCAGCCGTCGAAATCTAGCATCATTAGGCAATGCTGCCTTGATGCGCTCTACCAGTGATGATTGTACTTGAAGGTTGGCTAATACGCCGTCTGCTCCGGGCAATACTACCTCAATACCAAGCTGCTCCAAGTCTCTAATCAATTCCTTCTGTGTAGTCAAAAAGTGTGCCATGGGCTTACGGCTTAATGCGTCTGCCACGACATTAGCCTTGCCCGGATGATAATGAAGCTCGATCTCATAATCCTTCATCAACTCCAACCAACGACGCTGTCGTATATTCAACTCCTTCTGTGTGAACACGTACTTGAGGCTCTTATGATCAGTGTAGATATCAACCTTCTCGTCATATAAGTAGTGTCTCCATAGCTTCAAAGCAAAGATAACCGCTGTGAGCTCTAGATCGTGGGTCGGATAATTCTTCTCATGTACTCTCAACTGTCGCGATGCATATGCTACTACCCGACCGTGCTGCATCAATACACATCCTAATCCTTTCTCGGATGCGTCGCTGTAGATCACAAATCCTTCTGGGCCCGATGGTAGTGTCAAGATCGGTGTTGTGGTCAATCGCTTCTTCAACTCGTCAAAAGCGGCTTGACACTCGTCTGTCCATACAAACTCCTGATCCTTGCAAGTTAATCGAGTCATAGGCCCCGCTATTCGAGAGAAATCTTCTATGAACCGTCGGTAGTAACCCGCAAGTCCGAGGAAACTTCTCACTTCAGAAGCTGTTGTGGGAGCGGGCCATGATTTGACTGCTGTGATCTTCTCTGGGTCTACTGATATACCATCGCCCGTAACAATATGACCAAGGAATGATACCTCCTTGAGAAAGAAATCACACTTGCTAAGCTTCGCAAAGAGTCTCTCGTTCCTCAATATTCCCAAAACTATCCGTAGATGCTGCTCATGCTCCTCTTGGCTCTTGGAGTAAATCAAGATATCGTCTATAAAGACTACTACAAATTTGTCCAAGTATTGGTGAAAGATCTTGTTCATTAAATTCATGAAAACTGCGAGAGCATTGGTCAAACCGAAAGGCATGACCAAGAACTCGTAGTGTCCATACCTTGATCGAAAGGCCGTCTTTGCAATGTCTTCCTTCCGAACCTTCAATTGGTGATAGCCTGATCGTAAGTCAATCTTGGAGAATACTTTTGCTCCACTCAGTTGATCGAATAGATCGTCTATATGTGGCAAGGGATACTTGTTCTTCATCGTCACTGCATTCAATGCTCTGTAGTCGATGCACATGCGGACTGTCCCATCTTTCTTAGGCACAAAAAGAACGGGTGCTCCCCATGGTGACGCACTGGCACGAATAAATCCCTTCTCTAATAAGTCATCAATCTGCGTCTTCATCTCTACCAACTCCTTGGGTGCCAGACGATATACTCGGGATGAAATAGGCTCGGCTCCGGGAATAAGCTCAATAGAAAACTCAATATCTCGGTCAAGTGGTAGTCCTGGCAACTCTTCGAGAAATACATCCTCGAACTCGATGATAATAGGGTGCTGTAGGATGTCATGCATCATCATATTAGTCCCCGATGCGGGTGCATCACAACTCTCTCCGTCTTCTTTGGTGAACTCAAACTCTGCCGCATTCGGTGGTCTAAAGATAATACTGCTCCTATGGCAGTCTATGAGAGCGAAATACTGGCTCAACCAGTCCATTCCAAGAACCACATCAAATGTTGGCATAGGGAATACAAGAAGTCGTGCCATCATCTCTCTGCCATTTATCACTACAGGACAAAGTCTACAAATGCCACTAACAGGTACAACTCCTCATCCAGTAAGGATTTTAACATTCTTAGCTAAGGGTGTGATGGAAATGCTGTGTCTAGTGGCAAAACTAGTGGCTATAAATGAATTTGTGGCTCCAGTATCAAATAATGTAATAGCAGGAAAAGGTGCAACTAGAACCATACCTGCTATAACCTCCGCCTCTGTCTCTATATCCTCAACAGCAAGTGAGAATACCTGTCCATAATTCTGTCCCGGGCCCTGAGCTCTGGCCTTGTTGTACTATACGCCTTGGGGAGGCAATGGTGGACGAGGTGCTCCTGCTACGGGCCGTGGTACTGGGAGAGCTGGGACTGTGGGTCTCGGGTTCTGCCGAGCTTGTACTATTGCATGTTGCTCCGGACAATCCTTGAGCATGTGCTGATTGGATCCACATCTCAAGCATAATCCGAGGCGAGTCCTGCAGTCGCTTTGGAGATGTCCTTGTTTTTCGCAGTAATGGCAAACGGGCTTCTGATAAGGTGAGGGCCTCTGCTGGAACTGTCATGTGGCCCTCCTAATAGGTCCACTTTGAGTAGTTCGGGCTGGTATAACTGCTGGGGTATGATGCCTCGATGTCTGCTGCTGTTCTTTGCGAAGAATCTCCTGAGCACGAGCTTCTTCCAAGATAGCTGAATGGGAGACTCGAGACTGGGTAGTCGTATAAAACTTGAGCTCTGGTGCAAGCCCCTGGTGAAATCTCCTCGCCTTCTCTAACTCTGTCGAAATCAATCCCGCACCAAATCGACTCAGGCGATTGAACTCCGAGTCATACTCATCAACTGTCATATTCCCTTGTTTCAGATGAAGGAACTGGTCATAGAGACCATCTCAAACATGAATAGGGAAGAATCTCTCATAAAATGCATCATAGAACTGCTTCCAGGTGATCCCAGTGCCTAATCGTCTCTCTTCCGCCTTCCACCAGTGGTGAGCATTGTCTTCTAACAGTAGGTCCACTGCTGTCATCCAATCTCGAGCTGGTAACTGGGATGCCTTCAGTAGCTTCTCGGTACTAATAAGCCACTGTGACACCTCTAATGGCTTCTCCGTCCCTCTAAAGGCCTTGGGGTTCATATCTGTAAAATTCTTGATAAAGCCTTCATAGGGATGCAGAGCCGGTACTGGTACTGGTACTGGAGGTGGTGGTAGAGGTCTAGCCATAGCTGCCATCATCGTCTATCTCATCAGCTCAGTCTGCTGCCACTGAGCCTGCATCATGGTATACATAAACTGAGTAGTAGGGCTCCCATCAGTCGGTAGTGGGGGCATCTGAGGTCCCGACTGTGGGGAAAACTGCTGAGGAAATGGTGGTGGTGGAGGCAGTGGTACATTCTCTCCGGTGGCATGGTAGTAGTCTGTCCAGCCTGGCTACCTGGGGGTGCTGCGATATCTGGTTGCTCCGTCGTCGGTGTCGTAGTAGGCTGCGACAGTCCTGGCTGGTAGGGTGTCGCTGGAGTCATGGGAGGATTCTGTCCCTCCGAAGTAGTCTCCTCACCAGATGTGAGGGCCAAGTCAGAAGTGCGTCCGCTTCATAGATTCATACTGTTGGCACGAGGAAGATAAGTTGATATTAGGAAGGATTAGATATAAAGTAAATCGAAAAATCAAGGAAGTTTCGAAAAGATTGGAAGTCAAAGGACAGTAGTAGTTCTGGATGAGATATTCCTATTCCTATATGCAGGCTTTGTTGGGCACAGTCATGTAACCCAACAATATTAAATCGGACCTGCATGGGCCACCACAAAAATATGTAACGCCCCAGTCCCAAAATACATAGGACCGAGTACGTGAACATGCCAGCTGCACATATACGAAGAATACTCCAATATATATATAGAATCCTCGTATATGCACATAAGCTGTAAATAAATAATCACAGGCCAGAATATCATATCTAATCTCATCACAGCTCAACACAGAAGATAATAAAGTCTAAATGAATAAAGCAGAGTATCAAAAGATAGCCGAATGAACATACTCACTCCAAACAGCTATGAAAAATAGTCTCACAAGATCGGAGTCCAGTCTCCACAAAATAGAAAGAAAAAGAGATGTAAAATAATATCCACTAATGTCTCATATATAGAATAGACTAGAAATCAGTAGTGACTGCCTCATCATCGATGTAAGATAGCTCCAATGCCGCTCCGTACTCCTGTGGAATATCGTCTAAACCTGGAGAGATAACCAGGTCCTCAGGGGACATAGCAAGATACAAGAAAATACCATGCCATATAAACTGTGGTAATATAATAAGAGAAAAGGTATGCATGCAATCGGGTTTCTGACCATTCTACTGTGAATATGCAGTTGAGATACAATCCTACAACGCATGAGCCCTGGCTGTAAATGGGATCGGCATAGTTCCCATAAAGGGTACCTAGGGCTTACGTCTATAACGCTCGGGAAGCGTCAGAGGGCACCATGTGCAAGGGCTACGTCCATAACGCTCTGGAAAACGTCAGAGGGCGCCTGGAGACTGCGTCTCCGGAGGAGCGCACAGGTAATCATGGAAGTGTAAAGAAGCCCATACGTCAGGTATTGTTCTCCCCACCCAATGCCTAGTATCATCATCTCCATGACTGATATGAACCTCTAGTAGCCGCCAAGTCTTTTAACATGCATCACTATTGGCAGTTACTCATATCCGTCGCACGCTCCATACGTATCGGTGGCCAGCCGACTACGCGAAAACGTGTCCTACATGTGACTCACATCACGTGAAACAACAAGTATCAAGGCCGTATGAGATATACCAATACCTCAACATCAATGGGTGGTCAATAAACTAAGTCAATGCAAGAGAATAAATAAAGCAAGGAAAAACGACCGATAGAGTCGCTTGCACCCAAGTGTGACTTGGACGCAAAGTTTAAATATCACGAAACAAAATGCTGAAAATAACAACTAAAAATAAGAATATAATAATCACAGAGTAAGGTGGCAAGGTATCTTGCATGCGGTGCGAGAAGGGTAAATCCAAGAGTAGCAAGTGTCAGCACCAAAACTCATAAATCACAGATGACTCCAAACGCTGAAACAAACATCAAAAATGATCTCGGTGAAGAAGATATACCTAGGAAACGTCTGTCCAAAAGTTAAATTCTAGAACAGGGGCAAAATCAAAATTTTGGGTCAAAACGATGTCCGCCGTTGGACTCGCTTTGCACCGAAACACGTGCCAAAGTCTACGGTCTCTAAAGTCGTCAAACTACATGTCTACGGTTTTAGTCTACGATTTCAGTTTGAGAAGAGAAACTCAACGGTATGTCCAGTTTTGGATTCCGAGGAGCCGTGTACAAAATCGCCCGTTTGAGTGGGTCGCGGGCCCGCCAAAAATGGGTTCCAATTCGACCTTCTCAGAATCGAACCAAACTTGGTATGCAGGACCAAAATTTTGATTCAGACCTGTTGGCGTAAGTTTCGTCTCGATTCGACGAATGTACACGAAGTTATGGGCAAGTTTGCAAAATATCGATACGGGGGTATCTCGACGGATACGCGTTGATTTCGTCGCGCACACGCGACGAAACTGAGTTCCGTCAGTTCCCATACGTCCGCAACGTCCATACGTGCCTTTCAATGCATATAGCGTGCGACCACGTCGCCCGGTTTGTCGGAACGTACGTCGTATCGGACAAAATTTTCTGAAAATTACTATTTCGAAAACAGTTTTTCACACAAGTTTAACACTGATTTAATTCTCACACAGAACTCGAAATATAGATCTACAAGTTGCGTGTCAATCGTGGTTATGTTGTCTTCACACGTGTTCAATTAGTTTTTTGAAAAATCTCGACACATAGTTCTGAATCCGGCTTCTAAGTGGTGGTTTGAAACTGGATTCAGATTCTATTTTCGACAGAGTTTTACTCGACTTTGCATCGAGTTACCTATCAAACCAGAGGGTTATAGCTGATTCCCTTTGAAGGGACTCAAAGAGGGTTACATTGCCTACACGTAGCATCTTTCGGATCGCAAAACGATCAAACGTGCGAGAAGTAATCGAGGCCGAAAAAGAGGGGTACCTCGTTGTCGAGTTCCTGAATGGGGGTCGGTTGGGGGCGGCGCTCGGGTGATCATGGCGGCGGCGCGGTGGTTGTCCGGCGACTGGGGTGTGTACGGGGAGGTCGGCCTTGGGGTCGAGGTGGAGAGGAGATGGAAAGGTGAAAAATTTGGAGGGTTAGGGTTTCGCTTCGACGAGATTGCAATATATAGCCGCTAACTTCTATTACTAATAGCAATAGAGTTTGGGTTTGCTAAGGAGTTGGTAATGTGGGGTTGGGCTCTAAAGCATAGCAGCTGCTTCTCGGTTTTAGGGATGTGGGGTCGGACCCCCCCCCCCCCGCCCCTCTTCACAGCACAGCTACTGTATTGGTGGGGGGTTCGGCCACCATGCAATTTCCTTTTTTTTAACTAATATATATATATATATATATATATATATATATATATATATGAATAAAATTATAAAAATCCTATAATCTTTAATACGTAACAAAATACTTTTTAATAATCGAAGACTATATATATATTAACAATTAAAAAATATATCAAGCACAATATATATCCATAACTACAAATATCAATTACCATATTAATTCCAAATAATATCGAAAAATTTATTTTTAAAACACTAAAATAATTAGAAAATATTGGGGGTTTACAAATCCCCACTTCCTTCTCTCTCTTCATTACTCTTCTTCTTTCCTCCATTAACTTCTTCACCTACCAGAGAGAGAGGGGTCTAGGCAAGTGCAACTTGCTTCATAGAGGAACTCTAATTTTATTGCTTTATTCTCTTTCTTACAGCATTTTGACTTACTTTAGTACTTGGCATTTTTTACTTTCCATGGCCTGATTCTTGTAGATCTAAGTTTATCTTATTTTAAAAATTTTGAGTTTTGATCTACTTAATCTTGTTATTCCTAAGTTTTGATGGTTCTATGTTTTAGAGAATTTTGTTCTGCCCCATTTTGACCTATGGAAGTTCGAATTTGGGCTCCGGATGATGGAGTTATGGAGCTTGAGAACTTGGCTCTCATGGTGTTCTTCTTCTCGGAATTTTGGAGAAGATGAACTGTGCTTAGACTTGACCGCATGAACATTTCATACGGCAAGTGTTCCCCCAGCCGCATGGTAGTCTGGTCGTATATGCACTGACCATTCCAAGCCGCATATGCCTGAACTCCTCCGAACTGCGCACGCATAAAATTCTCTGGCCGCATGAACCCCAGTTGTCCTCAGCCGCATGGACAATTATTTCCCACCCGCATAGACCCGCTTCTCTCTTGGCCGCATAGACTGAGTATCATTCCTGGCCGCATAGGGCTTCATGACTTCTGAGCCGCATAGGCATTGCTTCCCGCAGCCGCATGGGACTCCGTCCACCCTAAGCTGCATAGGCCTGATTGATCCGCCATCCGCAGGAGAACCCCACTTCCTGACCGCATAAACGCTGATTGATTGAGCCGCATGGACTCGCATGCGTCCTATCATTTCTGGCCGCAGGCGCCTTGAGCTTCCTTCTAGCCGCATGAGCCACGCGCCTGCTCCATATTGAACCCGAACTCTGGGGCCGCATGAACCGTTTTGAGTTAACCGCATGGACTCATCTCCCATTGAGCCGCATGACTCCTTCCCATGTCCTGTCTTGTTATTTTATTTCTATTATGATTATTGTGAACTCATGCCTTATGACCTCAGCATAACTTGGGTCTCCTGATTGAATGCTTTCACTATAATGCCCTGTACATGTACCCTGAATACGATAGTAACCCGTAGTGGTGCACTCCTGACAAGTGAACATGACATGACCTGATAGTGGCCCGTCGTGGTGCACTCTTGACCAGTAAACTTGACATGATAACCTGACATGATATATCATGATAAGCTGTTACGATGGCTACCTGACATGACATGACCTGTATAAGTAACCTGGACACCGTGGGCGATTGTGCTTGTACAAATAATCCAGTCCTGTCTTGCATCACGTCTAGGAGGGAACTCCTGAGTACCACGATCAGGAGTACCTACTGAAATGGACTAAGACTAACAACTAGATTAATACATTAGTCATAAAGAGATCTCCCAGCTACAGGCAATCCCGTTACCTGGACGCGCTTGGGATCTGTAGCCTGCCGTCGAGTAGGGCACATTTCAAGCACACTGTCATGTGTTGCACCCTTCAAGCTACCTAAGGGTACATGTATTTTTTGGACGATGTACCCACCTGAATTCAACCCCTAATTTTCGACCTGGGTAACCTGGATGGTCTGCAGGGCTTGTGGCTATGGAATAATCTCACTGCATCTTACTAGTAATTAGGCCTGTGATAACCCTAGTTAGTTAAAGTATCAAGCCGTACTTATTGCTTGGCTGTGATTGTTGAATGGGGAATTATCAGTCTAGTCTTGCCTTGATCCTGTATAGATTGTTGCATGTCCTGATTTCCTTATATTTATCTTGCTGATAAATAGGAGAAACCAAGTTCGGTTCAGATGAAGGGTTACAATCCCGGTCCTTGTTTGGTTTAAGAATTATAACCTGGTTATCTGAATGGTCCCATGGTTATCTTACCGTATATCCTCGTGATGTTATATTTTCTCCAGTTATACTATTATTATTATCTTCTGTGCTAATTGCTGGTTTTAGTTCCTAAGTGAAGCTTCATTTGTGGCACTTATTCTTTCTGGGGTCTGACCCAGCTGGTTTTGTATGGCAAGATTTCGGAGCAGCTCCAGAGGATCTACCGACTTTCCAGCCCGATGGTGGCGACTAGACATAACCAGGGCAACGAATGGGTTTATTTTTGATCTCCCACTTTATTGCAAAAATATTCTTTTGAGATGTTTAGCCGACGAGCACCTGTTTAGCTCGATTGCACTTACTTACTGTCTGTCTACGGGCTGTAACTTGATTAACAGATCCTAGGGTTGATCATGTATGACTAAACTCTTGCTAGTCCTAACATTTTGTAATGACTAGCTTCATGATCAGCTAAATATATAATATTTGGGACGCCTTATTATTGTATATTTAATGATCATACATCTTGTGACTTTACTTACTTGCTTGTGATTGAGACACTAGGCTTGTTCATGACCATAGGAGACTGTTGGCTTATAGTAAACCCTCATATATCTAGACAGCCGTGACTGTATAGCGAGATGGATTTTATTTCATATACGTAGCTGGCTATGTCTGCCCCCGCTCTCCAGTATTCTGGTTCTGGGGCGTGACATAGTTTAAGTGGTGGCCCATGTAGGTCTTGTAAATCAAGATATGTGAGGGTTTACCGAATAGATGTCTCAATCAGTATTCGTTCTTGATCTTTGCTCGTATCTTCTGAATCCCTGGATTCTTGTCCTGATCATATGCTTGTATCGTTGATCTGTCCTGGTCCTTCCTTATTGTTCCCCATGTCATCTTCTTCAGCGGTATCGTTCCTGGACCTGCCGATCAGCAAGGCGGAGCACATCCTGTGGATCAGCAGCAACCAGGAGATCAAGTCCAGCATTCCGGAGTAGCCTCCAGAGTCGTGCCTTCTGACGGAGAGCCACCAATCCAGCAGTTCAGTCTGTCGAGCCTGATGATGGCACTTTAGTAGGTCTCGTCAGGACCTTGATAGCTTTCCAAGATCGTCGAGGAGATGCCTTGTACTAGGCAGTGACGGATGCTCTGACCAGAGGAGGTCATCAGGGTAACAGCGCGGCCAACAGCTTCAAACGCTTGAACCCTCCCTTCTTCGACGGCAGTGAAGATGCTATCGCTGCAGATGCTTGGCTTCAGGACACAGAGGTGATTCTAGAAGCAGCCAGGACCCCAGAGAACGAGAAGGTAGCCGTGGTGCGCCTGCAGTTATTAGATCTTGCCCGCAGCTGGTGGGCGGCTCAGGCTGTTGGATTAGCAGTACCCATTGCTTGGGCAGTATTCAGAGAGAGATTCTAGACCAAGTATTTTGATGCTGTAGCTCGGTATGATCTACAGACGAGGTTCACCAATCTGAAGCAGATGGGCAGGACGATCGACGGATATACGACCGAGTTTTCGAGGCTCAGTCGGTTTGCTCCCACCTTGGTGGCAACCGAGTATGATAGAGCCCAGCGATTTCAGCAAGGGTTTCACTTGGAGATTTTATTGGCAGTTGAGCAGTTTGAGCATCAGACTTTTGATGCAGTCTTGAGAGCAGCTAGGAGGCATGAGTATACCTCCCAGAGGATTATGGATAGGGCCGGAGGTCGGAAGAGATCCTACGGCCAGATGAATCAGTCTTCAGCCCCAGCCCAGGCAGCCAGGGCTTTGACTATTGGAGCTCCGAGGCGGGCGGCCTCAGTGACGTCGGTTCAGCATTCAGCCCCGACGTACCCTCAGCAGCAGCAGAAGCAGTCTTCCACAGTAGGATGTTCTCATTATGGAAAGCCAGGCCATATAGTGGCAGAGTGTCGCAGGACACAGGGATTGTGTCTGGCTTGTGGAGCAGCAGACCATAGGGTTGGATCCTGCCCGAATAGGGGTGGTTCATCATCGTCCAACCTTTCTAGCTCTTCGGTGAGAGGACCAGCTCTGGTCCAGCAGCAGCAGTATCCATTGCTGAGGCCCTTGCCGCCTCAGTCCCAGATGTTCCAGCAACAACACCCCCAGCAGCATGTTCAAGCCCAAGCCTTGAGTCAGAATAGGCAGCGAGAATTTCAGCAGAGGGGACCAGCACCTCGAGGGCATGGTCAGGCTATGGTGATGACCGCAGAGGAAGGATTGGCACCAGAAGAGGTAGTGGCAGGTACTATTCTCGTCAACCCTTTCCAGCTTCAGCTTTATTTGATTCTGGTGCATCGTATTCTTTTATGTCTGCACGATTCGCGACACGGATAGGATTAGAGTCCGAGTCATTATCAGTAAGGCTTAATATACTTACTGGTAACGGACTTGTGGGAGTCGATAGGGTTTTCCTCGTGTCGGATCGTAGTTAGCAGTAAGGAATTTTCTGCTAGATTGATAGAATTCCCGATGGCCGATTATGATGTGGTCTTAGGGATGGATTGGTTGAGGAACCAGTATGCTAGAATTGACTACCATATTGGTAGGGTTGTTTTTAGTATTCCAGGCGAGCCAGAGTTTTCATTTTCCAGAGGCGCAGTCGAGCCTTCTCCTCCAGTATTACGGCTGGCAGTAGCAGCAGTGCAGTTGCCTCGGGTAGTCGAAGAGTTTCCAGATGTTTTTTCAGAAGAGCTTCCAGGTATGCCGCCAGAGCGGGAGATCGAGTTCACCATAGACTTGATTCCTGGGACAGCCCCAGTGTCAGAGAGAGTCTACAGGATGGCGCCTTCAGAGTTGGAGATATTGTACAAGATGATTGAAGAACTTAGGACCAAGGGATTCATTCGTGCTAGTGGATCGCCTTGGGGAGCTCCGATGCTTCTTGTGAAAAAGAAGGATGGTACGTCCAGATTATGTGTTGATTATCGTACCTTGAACTCAGTGACAATCAAGAACAGATACCCTCTTCCGAGGATAGATGACTTGTTTGATCAGCTCAAAGGGGCAGCAGTATTTTCGAAGATCGACTTGCGCTCAAGATATCATCAGATCAGAGTCAGAGAGCAGGACATCCCGAAGACAGCTTTCAGGTCTAGGTATGGGCATTGGGAGTTCCTAGTGATGCCATTTGGAGCGACCAATGCGCCGGCTGTATTCATGGATCTCATAAATCGTATTTTTATGCCTTATTTGGATCAGTTCGTGATTGTGTTTCTGGATGACATCCTGGTCTATAGCAGGAGTGAAGCGGAGCATGAGCAGCATCTCCGTGTGGTTCTTCAGATTCTCAGGGAGCACCAGTTATATGCTAAGTTCAGTAAATGCGAGTTCTGGCTCGATCGCATTTCGTACTTGGGTCACATCATCACCAGAGGAGGAGTAGAAGTGGATCCCCAGAAGATTGTGGCTATTGAGTCATGGCCGGTGCCCAGCACAGTTGCAGAGGTTCGCAGTTTTCTCGGATTGGCCGGCTACATCGGCGATTTGTTTCAGACTTTGTCCGGATCTCAGCACCATTGACCCAGTTGATCCGCAAGGAAGTGCAGTTTGCTTGGACAGCAGAATGTCAGGATTCTTTTGAGAAGTTAAAGCGAGGCTTGATGACGGCTCCCATTCTCACGCTTCCAGATGGAACCGGAGGATTCTCAGTATATTGTGATGCTTCAGACAGAGGCCTAGGATGTGTTCTGATGCAGCACGGAAAGATAATAGCTTATGCGTCACGGCAACTTCGTGATCATGAGAGGAATTACCCAACCCATGACTTGGAGCTGGCAGCAGTAGTGTTTGCACTTAAGTTGTGGAGGCACTACTTTTACGGAGATAGGGTGGAGATTTTCACCGACCATAAGAGCCTGAAGTATGTTTTCACCCAGAAGGATCTTAACATGCGTCAGAGGAGGTGGCTGGAGCTTCTTGTGGATTATGATGTCAACTTGCAGTATCATCCCGGGAAGGCCAACGTTGTTGCAGATGCATTGAGCAGGAGAGCCGGAGTTTATTTCCTAACAGCGCAACCGGAGCTGTTAGCAGATCTTCAGAAGATGGGTATTGAAGTTGTTCTCCCTTCCAGTATGGCATTGATGGCCAGCATGCAAGTTCAGTCCATCATAGTCGAGAGGATCCGGATGGCGCAGTCAGCAGATTCCAAGCTTTAGCGACTCAGAGCAGAGTGTGAGGCAGGACGAAGACCAGAGTTGTGTATTCATGAAGACAGTACACTTAGGTATGGTAAGCGTCTTTGTGTATCCAGTGGAGATATCAGACAGAAAATTATGGCAGAGACTCACAGTTCTCAGTATTCCATTCATCTGGGCGGTACGAAGATGTACCGTGATATCCGTCAGCATTTCTGGTGGAATGGCATGAAGATGGAGATAGCCCGGTTTGTCTCTCGTTGTTTAGTCTGCCAACAAGTTAAGGCTGAACATCAGAGGCCTGCTGGACTTCTTCAGTCCTTGCCGATTCCAGAATTGAAGTGGGAACATGTGACCATGGATTTTGTGACTGGATTACCTAGATCCCCAGCTGGTCGAGATGCTATTTGGGTTATAGTTGACAGGCTCACGAAGGTAGCTCACTTCCTCCCGTTCAGAGTTGGTCAGTCGACAGCTCAGTTAGCAGAGATGTACCTCAGGCAGATTGTCAGGTTGCACGGAGTGCCAGTTAGTATCACTTCGGACCGAGATTCGAGATTCACGTCGCACTTTTGGCGAAGCCTGCAGAAGAGTTTAGGAACTCATCTCCAGTTTAGTTCAGCATATGTCATGCCCCGCTCCCATATGAGCGATCGTCCTCGCTAAGGCGTGATGCCGCACGGGCCTAGGTTGCGCCCGTGCAAGGCCAAGTCCAGAAACGGCCGATTTGAGCTAGGCCACGGAGTCGCACAGAGTGTCCCCATTTGCAGCGGAAAGTATATGAACACAAATTGAAACGAATTCAAACTCTTTATTGATATTAAAGAAGTTTACAAGCGGTGCTAGGCCGATATTACAAATCGCTCAAGCTCTCTCTCTCTGAAACATAAAAGCGTGCCAAGTGGCTTACAACATGGAATGATTCATGTCGATGTTCCAATACATTATGTCCTGTATATGGTGCTCCAGCTCCTTGCAACGCTCCAAGGATCCAGAGATAGCTCTGCACCTTAGCACGTTCGAGGGAAGCTCCGCATCCGACGACGTCTCCTGCACCCTGCAAGCAGACTGTGGGGTTATCAGTACATTGTTATGCACTGGTAGGGAGGCTAGCTCGCCCACAATGCTATCATTACCAAACACGTTCTATTTACTTTCGTGCACCGTCTATCATTCATTGTCTTTCTAATCTTGCCTTAGGATCATTTTCATGGCATATTTCATAGCCTATCTCGTGTTGCGTAAAACAAGTGTCGCATGAAAATACATGTACGACTTACCCATACTTACCGTCCGGCCTTCCCTGTCCAACGTAAACCAAGTTAGTCAACAATTCATATGAAATAACTTAACGTAGTTCATACAAGCATTCAATGTCAAGTGCGTGTCCTTGCCTCGGGTTCTAGCACGTCGTAAGCACGTTTTCTAACTCGTTTGCTCAAAGTACTCTTTGATCATTTTGTGTGTTATATTCAAGCCCATTCAGAAAGTGCTTTGTACAGTTACTTAGACTACTTTGATTTTAATGCAAGGACTTGCACGTGGATTGCCACCAGCAAAG
The DNA here is from genome assembly GCA_029216955.1 of Iris pallida. Lineage (NCBI taxonomy): Eukaryota > Viridiplantae > Streptophyta > Magnoliopsida > Asparagales > Iridaceae > Iris > Iris pallida. Next base: position 1,675,767 of record JANAVB010039215.1, read on the forward strand.
CCCACTTAAATCTATATACACCGGTCGCTGGCATCACAAGCCATTTTGGACACATCCAAGCCATGGTATTTCTCAACTAGCGTAGGGTGAGGACTGGCACACACCCCGTTAGTCTCTTGAAATATGCCTGCACTTACGTCCCCCGGGTGGCCGAGTCCGTACCCAGGCAGCCCGTAAGCTATGACTTGATCCCGCCTAGGCCGGCCACGATCCTCCCTTTGATCATGCCGCAAAATCCGTATCACCCGTGCGCGGGTCCGTCCACGACCATTTCGTATTTTATCGTCATAGACTAACCCTTAGCCATAATGCGTTATCGACCAGGTTGGCGTCCGTACAGCGCGGGCAGCGAGCCCCGTTGCACGTGCCCGTCACACCTGTCGCTAACCATTCCTTTCCTTCTTATATTTTATTCATTCCTTCTTTTCTTTCTTTCACTTGTCCATTCGTTCATTGATTCATTTTCGTATTCATCCTTTCGTTGATTCATTCATTCACTCGTTTGTTCGTTCATTCTTTCATTTATACATTATGCAACTTCCCGTGCGGGAGTCGCCTTGGCGACCCATCGGTCCCATAGTCTTTCAATGTTGCTAAACTCTACTCAGAACGACTATGTTGATAGTCTTCCCGTTTCATTGTTGTAAACCATTCATTGTTTTATTGCTGAACGCATAAGGGACCTGAACGTAAGCTTATGCCTTAGCACGAGCGTGGAGATCGGTACGAGAGTTCTCATATTTTCTATGTTCCTTTCCATATTCTACACAAGCATACAAGATGGGATTAATCCCTTAACTAGGTGCGTTGGGTCATTTATTAGCATGCGCGGTGTTATCGCCTAGCGATTTCAGTGATAGTGTCCGTATTATTATGTGTCTAGGCTAAGCAAAGACGAGTTCATCGGAGCCACCCACCTTAGCGATGTTCGCATCGGCCGAGCGACACTCCGAGTGCGCCTTTGAAAGTCTAAGTCTGGATTCATCTTGACGGGCCAATGTAAGCCTTGCATCGATTCTTCATCTGGTCGATGCCAACTCTTCGGGTCGACGGCTCGCTTGAGTCGTTGCACTTGCCGTTTAAGTCGACGTTCCGCTAGGGCGGAACGGATCATTACATAATACACCACTCAAAACAAGTCTCGTCCTCGAGACTTCCTGAGTGTAGGTCATCCTACCGTTCCCTAACTCATGTCGTGTGCGTATCGTAGACAATTTCTACCGACTGGCTTTATCGTTCGATGGCATCGAACTATACTCGATACCTTCCAAGTTTTACGTTGCATATGTTTGGTGAATTTTATCGAATAATTGTTCACTCATTTTAGACTTGATGATGCTTATTCCATCGTCGTGTTTCTTCGACTTGGTTCTATTTTTTCGTGTTATGGGACTGAATTGGTCGCACGAGGTGCGTTGAAATTTATCAAATGCGAGAGTCGTAGGCCGGGACAAACTCACTCATTCGTTCAAGCGCATCTCAATGCCCACTTGCAGCTGTATTCGAGTTTATCATATCGCTGAGTTTGGATCGTGCACGCATTCAAAGCGTCCCCCGAATACGTACATTTCAACCAAGCTTAGCGACTAGCGAAGTCGGACAAGCTACTCGTGATAGTTTCGATTTGCCGATCGTTTTGCTAACTTCGATTTAAAATTGAACTCATGTGTGTATCACATATCGTTTATCTCGGTCCTCGAGATGATTCGATTTGCTTCTCAAGCGCTCTTGTCAACGAAATCAATACGATTTTTTCTTAGCGGGGTCGACCAAGTCTAAGTAATTTCCATCCAATTCAAGATCAAGTATCGCACTATCACCGAGTACGTCTTCCAATCAATGATTAAATTTGTTATCCCAACTTTACTTGCGCATCATCCATCCCTATCATTCCTTTTGTTTGGGGCCAATCTCGTCGTCGTTCACGCACACTCCCAGTTCCCCGTCATACTCTAAGTCTTATTTTCCCAAGTCTATCATCCATCCAGACGATACTGTAAATGCCATCGCACAGGTTCAATCACTCGGCATAGGATCGTCCGTCTATCCGCTAGGTCAGCTCACAAGGTCATAGTTACACGTCAGGTCCGTGGCTCGTCGTGCAAGGTCGTTGTACGACGCTCGCCCCAAATACTATGGTCAAACCATTTGTTTGCTTGTACGGGAGTTTCTACCCAAGTTCGTTTCACTCAAATTTCTAAACATCGAGCATGATCACCTAATTCGCATCAAGACTTACGTTGCACATATTCAATTTCGTTCAATCACCAGTTCTAACCAATTCATGTATTCGATCACGAGGTCATCCAGCTCGACAATACATTGCGCCCCAATCTCACGCGAGTCCGATTATCCACAGCGGTTCATGAATCACCATGCAACGCTCCCGCGGAATAATCATTCTCATCGGGGCGTAACTCTTGTTTGAGTTTTAGACTAACCCATTCTCGATACACGGATTAGACCTACTCAATCCTCAAGTTCAATTCTTCAAGCACAAAAATTCATTCTCGAGTCCACCTTCGCGTCAAACCACAAGTCGAAGCAATCAGATTGCCACGCCATCCAAGTTCAATCACTCCCGCTGTATGAATCACCATATCAGCGCTCACGCGGAGTGATCGCCATAATCCAGTGCGACGCATGTGCGAGACTGGAGTTGCGCTCGCATAAGACAAGAACGTCAATGTTGTGGTTGTCAACGAAGCAAATCCAAGCATTCACATTTTTCATCCAAGCCAAATCAATTCGATAGTCTAACCGTCATACGTTCAACTAGAAAATCCTCGAGCTAAATCTATCTTTTTCTCGACACGTTTTTAACATCCCAAGTATAGCATCCAACGGTGTCACGACCCGCACCCACTGTGAGGGTACGAGAACGTAACTACGCCCAGTCTACGCCGCAGTGTCGGCGGTAGAACGCTGTCCTAGGTCAATCATCTAACAATATAAAGGTACCTGTACAGTATATACCCTCCGATTGGAGGTGACATAGCAATATACAGTCTCAATCACATCTAAGGCAGAATGATAAGATAAAAGATAGATAGATAGATAGATACTGGAATAAAAGATCCACAGGATACAATCAGAGAGAGAGTCTAAGTGCCTACTGCTATACAAATAGAACATCCAGCTCAATACAAGTCTAATACTGAAAATGAAAGAGTATATATATACAATCCTGATCTCAGAAGACAGAAATAGTAAAATCCTAGGCTAGGGAGCCTCAGTCTCTAAGCTAGTGGATCAGGCTGGAAATCTGGGTCACACGAGCCATCTACAGCTGTCCCATAGAAGGTGTCTATGTAGGCCTCATCCTCATCCTCTGTAATATTTTCAACAGGTCCAGTCAGGACAGGAGCGAGCACAAAACATCTCACGCAGTTCATATCAAGTTAGGAAATATAAAGCATGCAATAGAGTAAGGTACATAAAACGCTGAAAGAAGAATGTATATGAAAACAACAGAGATTTGATAATGGGAAATATCTATATATGATAAGTAAGAACTGTAGCAACATGTGATTTAGAGCACAATATGGTTATGTAAACGGGTTAGGTTATACAATAAAATGGGACTCCTTTGTACGTGGGTGTACAATGGACATATACAATTTCTTATACAATAGGATTGATCACATAACCACTTCTACTCTCCCTCCTCCAATCAATACACAAGGATCCAATTCAGTTATGTTACCTTATATAATGGCTTGTACAATGGCTTGTACAATGGCTCAATGTGATAATGAGAGTACAATATGCACAATGAGTGTACAATGATAAGGGTATTCAATAAATACAATATGTAAGTGAAACACACATCACAATATGTATTTAGTGAATACAAGGAGATAACATCTCAGAAGAAGATTCATATAGTACCAATCCGTGATAATAATCGTGTCAGCATCAAGTACAGTAATATAGAGCAAGAATGTAAATTCAGACAAGTATAAAACGGTCAGAGAATGTACTCGCCTGTATCCTGAGTATCTGAAGAATATCTACTGTCCGAGGAGTGATGTCTGTCTCCTATAGAACAGCACAAGTCACAACATGTCTAAAATGATATAATGAAGTCCTACTATGCATTCTACATGATTCTAGGTCAATCTAGACCAAAGTCAACTCTTGGTCAACTCTGGTCAACCCTAGAAGTCAAACTAGGTCAACCAAGTCAAACCTAAGTCAAACTAGGCTACACTAGGCTAACTAGTCCATTCTAGGTCTAATAAGACTAAACAAGTCTAAACTAGACTCACTAGCTAAACAAACACAACCATAGGCCAATAGACCAATAGACTATACCATATGCCAATAGGCAATACCATATTCAATTCTATATCTAAACAATACATATGTACAATATGACTATAAACTCTAATATAGGAAATCACACAACCATAAATCACATCTACAAGATTATACCTATACTTAAATAGTACACATATTACTATATCAATATATTCTAATATAGGAATTTATCACCTATAGGTTATCCATATGAAAACAATACAACTATATGTTAGTATACAAATATGTGCATATGTAGAGAGGGGGCACTCAAGTACATGTGCATATGTGTATGTATGTACTAGTGAAGTGAACATGTGTGTGTGGACTTGTGTGTGGTGTGAGAGTGATGTGAACATGGTGTGGAACATGTGAGTGTGGAGTGAGCATGGCAAAACAGTGAGTGGAGTGGGGCATGAGAGTGTTAGAGTAAAGTGAAAACAGTGAAGAGTAATACATATATGTGTGTGTGTGACTTGAGAGTACATGGGTGCGTGTCAGGCTAGAGCATGTATTAGAGAGTCATACAGACAGTGAGAAACAGTGAACTAGAGAACCCCACACACCCCCAACAGTCCCAATTTCAGTTTAAAAATAGTCCTAGTCTAATGCCCAGGTCAATTCATTAAGGAACACAAATATTAGTTCACAAGGAAATCCCAAAAACAGTTAACAGTTAAAGAACTCACCCAATCTTAGATTTGTATTGAAACCAAAATCAGTTTAATAATATCACTAATCAGTCCCCTCATTGCATTCCTATATTTTAGGTATTTAAACAACAGTCCAATATCTCAAAATCAGTTCAAAGAATTTAGAAAACCAGTTTACAGCAGTCCCATTAAAGCTCAGGTCAGTACAACATTGCATGACCCCAAAACAGTTCAAAAGTGAACTAAAATCTCAGTTAACTATTTACATAAAACCAACAAAACTGTCCTAAAATGAATTCTCAAATTTTTTGAACCCACAACCACCAAATTGACCCCAAATTCCTCATACACTTAGATAATACATAGGAGTACATGTTAGGGGTTTAAACTATACTAATTAACAGTGTTAAATGGGTCAAAATGATTGCTAAAATTCAGTTTTGAAATCTGGAAAAAAATCAGAAAACAGGGAATTAATACACAGGTTTTAGGAAAATGGGAAATTGGCATTTAACTATCAAGATCAACTTAAAATACAAATACAGAGGTTGGTAATGAAAGTACATATTGTACACATGCTACACAAGTGGTTTGTGTCTACAAAAGTAGACACAAACGTGTCCAACAAATTTAAAAACACAAAACAGTAAAACTGTGCACACAGAGAAACTAATTATCGTGCACGTGTTCCCGACTCTCGTGTGCACGACACGACACGACACAACCCATGAGGTTGTGTCCCAGTTCAACCTAGACTAGGGCTATCGATTGGACACCCTGAATCGTGTCCAAGTCGCATGTGTACGATACGACACGCGCGTATCAGTGCACGTTTCCAACCAAAACTGCACAGCACAAAAATCAATGCACGTGTTCGTGCGTGTCGGACACGACACGTGGGGCCCTGAAACTTGGGGAGGCCCGTGTCAGTGTCGGCCCCCAATCGTGTGTTAACTCCCACGCGTCGGGGTGGCGTGTCCGTGTCGCAGTGACCCCCGAAGTGCAGGGCACGTACTGTGCCCGCACGCGCGACCGTGTCTGCGAGTCCATTTTGACTCGGACACGACTCAAATCCATCTCAGTCAAGCACAGTTGCGTAAGCGACAACAAAATAAGAATTTCCATTCAAACACAATCTAAAAATTCGAACGAAATGCCCTTTGTGGCATTTCGTCGAACACCTTAATAATCTACTGATACGTGTCTGATACGGACACGTATCCGACACAGGAAGGGGGTCATCTCCTACCCGAAGCTAGAGGGGACCTAGGGCTATGCATCCATGATGATAAACCAATAGTTTAAATAGGGTTTAAGAGATTCACCAATGGGTTCTCCTCAAGCTCAAAAACTTCACTGAACAGCCCCTTTTACTGTAGCCCGAGCACAAGGTGATCCCCAAATCAGTATTCTATCTCTATGGACAGCAAGAGGGGGAAGGTTAGATCACATTGCAAAAGGTTAGGGCTAAAAAGGATCAAAAATGGATGAACTATGGATTGGGGAAGGAGTCTATACCTCTCTTTCTTCAAGACTTGCAAGAATGATAAAAAAGAGGCAAGAGTTCAACATGAAGGTTTATATAGGGGGGGAAACTACTGCATGGCTGGTCATCCTAGGGTTTAGTGCCCAATCTATGGCTCTCAATCTCCCACTAAGGATCTATGGTCCATATGGATTCTAGGTTTTAGCTATACTAACTCAAGACTATGACTAATCCTAGTCATGACTAGTCAAGTCATAAATCATGGCTAACCAACCTTAGTCAATGCTAACATGACCATCAACTTAACCAAGGCTAATCTAGGTTAGTCCAATCTATTAGGGTAGGTCCTTCTAGGTTAGGCTAAACACATCACTTACCAAGCAATTATTCACATACATTCAATAAGTTCTAACAAATCCTATTAAATTAAATAAATCCCCAAAATTACCAAAGTACCCTCTAGGCTAAAATGTACTAAATGGAAGCTCTACTCACATGGTTAGGCTCCCAAGGTCATGGTTAGTTTCCTGGTCAAGTAGTCTCTAGGGCTACACTAGAGAAACACCAAAATCATAAGTCATGATTTAAAATAGTTTGAAATGATTAAAATTACTAAAAATTACATCATGATTTAAATATCATTATTAAAAGACTAAAATTATAAAATTTCAAAATTACCCTCTTTTGGAAAAAACTGGGTGTTACAGATGACAATGACATTTGTACGATCGTCATTCGCCGAGTCAGAGTACCCCCGAGTTATCGCATATCGATCTTTGATACGCCTCAATACCATCGACGATATACGTAACCTGACGATCTTCCTTTGTAACCGATTTCGATTCGTGCGTTGATGCTGTTGTCCGAGTTGGATATTCCATAATTTCTTCGATATTCAAGATCAAGTTTGATCGCTATTCCTCAAGCTAGTTTCAAGATCGTTGTCCAAACTCAAGTCACAATTTATTTGAATTAATCCAAAATCGTGCGCGTGATCCTCTAAGTTTTCCTCGATCAAGACCATTCATTTTCATTCATCGTTCTGAATCGTTTTCTAACTTGCGTTGCCCATTGACAAGTTGTCCGAACGACATCTCGTTCGGGACATTCGAAGTCACGACCAACTAAGCGTGACGCGTTCTAAGACTTTACGCGATCGCATCGCCTCGCCGACGTACTCGTTGTGTTTCGTAATCCTCAATTTTTGCTCGAATGATTTTCCAAGAGCATCCATACACCACTCGAATTTGAGCCATACGATCTAGTCATCGATATTCATTCTTATTCTTCTCCGAACCTATCACATACACCACTCAGGTTCAAGCCATCCTATTTAATCCATAAGTCACATTTGTATCATGCGCTAAGACATCCTTCAGATTCGTTCGACGAATATCTAGCGTAATCGCTCACGTCGCCTCGACGTACTAAGTCATTCGCACTAATCCTCAAAATCCAATAAATCTTCCGTGCACGCCTAAGCATTAGTTTGATAGCGTTTCTATCGATATACACTCTAAGTGTATCTCCGTTCCCGACCGAGCGGTACTTGATATCGCTCGCAACTCGATTGCACCAGGAGTCAAGGTGCGCGACACGCGGCACAACTTAGCCAAAAGGCCGTGTGTATAGCTATTCCGTGCGGACTATATTCGAGTTCGCATGCTCACTTATTCTCGTTCGAGCGATAATCGATCTCACTCGTAACTCGTTTGTACCAGAAGGTCTAGGTGCGCGATACTATGCACAACTTAGCCAAAAGGCTACGTGCATAACCATCTCGTTCGAACTATACTTTGGTTTCGTGTACTTGTTTGCTGTCAGCGTAAGCTCATTCAAGCATGTACTGCATTTGCTAACTCTTAGCATCGGTTCCTTCCAACTCAAGTACGTCGTGGTTCGGCACAAAGGCCTTCGCCTATCGATCCCTTCAACCGAGCACTTGTACGAGCTTTTGAAAATATTAGACTTATTGTATGGAACATCCCAAGGCACAACGAGAGAGCGCGTACACTTCTTTTGTTTCAAAACAGAGCTTTCAAAACTGAGAGAATCGAAATGAAGTCCAAGGACGTAAAGCCGTGTTCTGATACCAATCTGTCATGCTCCGCTCCCGTAGGAGCGATCGTCCTCGCTAAGGCGTGATGCCGTACGGGCCTAAGTTGCGCCCGTACAAGGCCAAGTCCAGAAACAGCCAATTTGAGCTAGGCCACAGAGTCGCACAGAGTGTCCCCATTTGCAGCGGAAAGTATATGAACACAAATTGAAGCGAATTCAAACTCTTTATTGATATTCAAGAAGTTTACAAGCGGCGCTAGGCCGATATTACAAATCGCTCAAGCTCTCTCTCTCTGAAACATAAAAGGCGTGCCAAATGGCTTACAACATGGAATAATTCATGGCGATGTTCCAATACATTATGTCCTGTATATGGTCCTCCAGCTCCTTGCAACGCTCCAAGGATCCAGAGATAGCTCCGCGCCTTAGCACGTTCGAGGGAAGCTCCGCACCCGACGATTTCTCCTGCATCCTGCAAGCAGACTGTGGGGTTATCAGTACATTGTTATGCACTGGTGGGGAGGCTAGCTCGCCCACAATGCTATCATTACCAAACACGTTCTATTTACTTTCGTGCACCGTCTATCATTCATTGTCTTTCTAATCTTGCCTTAGGATCATTTTCATGGCATATTTTATAGCCTATCTCGTGTTGCGTAAAACAAGTGTCGCATGGAAATACATGCACGACTTACACATACTTACCGTCCGGCCTTCCCTGTCCAACGTAAACCAAGTTAGTCAACAATTCATATAAAATAACTTAACGTAGTTCATGTAAGCATTCAATGTCAAGTGCGTGTCCTTGCCTCGGGTTCTAGCACGTCGTAAGCACATTTTCTAACTCGTTTGCTCAAAGTACTCTTTGATCATTTTGTGTGTTATATTCAAACCTATTCAGAAAGTGCTTTGTACAGTTACTTAGACTACTTTAATTTCAATACAAGGACTTGCACGTGGATTGCCACCAGCAAAGCCCACTTAAATCTATATGCACCGGTTGCTGGCATCACAAGCCATTTTGGACGCATCCAAGCCGTGGTATTTCTCAACTAGCGTAGGGTGAGGACTGGCACACATCCCGTTAGTCTCTTGAAATACGCCTGCACTTACGTCTCCCGGGTGGCCGAGTCCGCACCCAGGCAGCCCGTAAGCCATGACTTGATCCCGCCTAGGCCGACCACGATCCTCCCTTTGATCATGCCGCAGAATCCGTATCACCCGTGCACGGGTCCGTCCACGACCATTTCGTATTTTATCGTCATAGGCTAACCCTTAGCCATAATGCGTTATCGACCAGGTTGGCGTCCGTACAGCGCGGGTAGCGAGCCCCGTTGCACGTGCCTGTCACACCTGTCGCTAACCATTCCTTTCCTTCTTATCTTTTATTCATTCCTTCTTTTCTTTCTTTCACTTGTCCATTCGTTCATTGATTCATTTTCGTATTCATCCTTTCGTTGATTCATTCATTCACTCATTTGTTCGTTCATTCTTTCATTTATACATTATACAACTTCCCGTACGGGAGTCGCCTTGGCGACCCATCGGTCCCATAGTCTTTCAATGTTGCTAAACTCTACTCAGAATAACTATGTTGATAGTCTTCCCGTTTTATTGTTGTAAACTATTAATTGTTTCATTGTTGAACGCATAAGGGACCTGAACGTAAGCTTGTGCCTTAGCACGAGCGTGGAGCGCGGTGTGAGAGTTCTCGTATTTTCCATGTTCCTTTCTATATTCTATACAAGCATACAAGATGGGATTAATCCCTTAGCTAGGTGCGTTGGGTCATTTATTAGCATGCGCGGTGTTATCGTCTAGCGATTTCAGTGATAGTGTCCGTATTATTATGTGTCTAGGCTAAGCAAAGACGGGTTCATCGGAGCCACCCACCTTAGCGATGTTCGCATCGGCCGAGCGACACTCCGAGTGCGTCTTTGAAAGTCTAAGTCTGGATTCATCTTGACGGGCCAATGTAAGCCTTGCATCGATTCTTCATCTGGTCGATGCCAACTCTTCGGGTCGATGACTCGCTTGAGTCGTTGCACTTGCCGTTTAAGTCGACATTCTGCTAGGGTAGAACGGGTCATTACAGCATATCATCCGCAGACAGATGGTCAGTCGGAGCGTACAATCCAGACTCTTGAAGATATGTTACGGTCCTGTACACTTGACTTCGGTGGTTCGTGGGAAGATCACCTGCACCTGGTGGAGTTCTCGTATAACAACAGCTTCCAAGCTAGTATCCAGATGGCACCGTTCGAAGCACTGTATGGTAGGAAGTGCAGATTCCCGCTAGCGTGGGATAATGTCGGAGAGAGACAGATGCTCGGCCCAGAAATGATTGCCCAGACAGTTGAAGTGGTCAGAAGAGTCCGGGATCATCTTCGAGTTGCCCAAGATCGCCAGCGCCATTGGGCCAATTCTTATCGGCGCTCTCTCGAGTTTTCTGTCGATGACCATGTATTCCTGAGGATTTTGCCTAACCGTGGCGTCATTCGTTCCGGCGCACGAGGAAAGCTTAGTCCTAGGTATATAGGGTCGTTCGATATTCTGGAGCGAGTAGGAGATATGTCCTATCGTCTTGCTCTTCCGCCGTCGTTAAGCGAGGTGCATGACGTGTTCCATGTGTCCCAATTACGACGATATATCCTGGACCCGAGCCACGTCCTGAATCATTCGGAATTGGTTGTTGGTACCAACCTTTCGTATGAGGAGAGACCCGTGTCTATATTGGATCGGAGAGAGAAGACACTCAAGAACAAGACTATCAAGTTATTCCGAGTTGCTTGGGGTCATCACTCTTTGGGTAAGTCAACGTGGGAGCATGAGGACGATATCTGATCGCGATATCCCGACTTGTTTGACTCGTGAGGTATAATGTCTTCCTTATGCCTCATACCTTCGATTCCTTTGCTTGAATGAGTGATTGCCTGCCTAGTTATAGCTTGCTTGTGATTAATATAGCTTATCTTCATCTCTCTAGCCTCTTAATTAAATTTCGAGGACGGAATTCTTTTAAGGTGGGCAGAGTTGTAATGCCTGTGATTCGTATTACGTATTTTTGGAATACGTGTACGTATTTTATCTTGTATTGCATGATTTCCTTGCTTAGCTTTTTCTTCATGGCTTAGTTTATTCTTGGTTTGGGTTCGGCTAGGCTTGGTTTTCTTTGGTTTATTATGAACCAAGGGGAGAACCACCTACCTACCACCACCACTACCATTTATTAACCCCCACTTCCTTCTCTCTCTTCATTACTCTTGTTCTTTCCTCCATTAACTTCTTCACCTACCAGAGAGATAGAGGGGTCTAGGCAAGTACAACTTGCTTCATGGAGGAACTCCAATTTTATTGCTTCATTCTCTTTCTTACAGCATTTTGACTTACTTTAGTACTTGACATTTTTACTTTCCATGGCCTGATTCTTGTAGATCTAAGTTTATCTTATTTTCAAAATTCTTGGATTTTGATCTACTTAATCTTGTTATTCCTAAGTTTTGATGGTTCTATATTGTAGAGAATTTTGTTCTGCCCCATTTTGACCTATGGAAGTTCGGATTTGGGCTCCGGATGATGGAGTTATGGAGCTTGAGAACTTGGCTCTCATGGTGTTCTTCTTCTCGAAATTTTGGAGAAGATGAACTGTGCTTAGACTTGACCGCATGAACATTTCATACGACAAGTGTTCCCCCAGTCGCATGGTAGTCTGGCCGCATATGCACCGACCATTCCGAGCCGCATATGCCTGAACTCCTCCGAACTGCGCACGCATAAAATTCTCTGGCCGTATGAACCCAGTTATCCTCAGCCGCATGGGCAATTAGCTCCCACCCGCATAGACCCGCTTCTCTCTTGGCCGCATAGACTGAGTATCATTCATGGCCGCATAGGGCTTCATAAATTCTGAGCCGCATAGGCATTGCTCCCCGCAGCCACATGGGACTCCGCCCACCCTAAGCTGCATAGGCCTGATTGATCTGCCATCCGCAGGAGAACCCCACTTCCTGACCGCATAAACGCTGATTGATTGAGCCGCATGGACTCGCATGCGCCCTATCATTTCTGGCCGCAGGCACTTTGAGCTTCCTTCTAGCCGCATGAGCCACGCGCCTGCTCCATATTGAACCCGAACTCTAGGGCCGCATGAACCGTTTTGAGTTAACCGCATGGACTCATCTCCCATTGAGCCGCAAGACTACTTCCCATGTCCTGTCTTGTTATTTTATTTCTATTATGATTATTGTTAACTCATGCCTTGTGACCTCAGCATAACTTGGGTCTCCTGATTGAATGCTTGTACTATGATGCTCTGCACATGTACCCTGAACACGATAGTGACCCGTAGTGGTGCACTCCTGACAAGTGAACATGACATGACCTGATAGTGGCCCGTCGTGGTGCACTCTTGACCAGTAAACTTGACATGATAACCTGACATGATATATCATGATAAGCTGTTGCGACGGCTACCTGACATGACATGACCTGTATAAGTAACCTGGACACCGTGGGCGATTGTGCTTGTACAAATAATCCAGTCTTGTCTTACATCATGTCTAGGAGGGGACTCCTGAGTATCACGGTCAGGAGTACCTACTAAAATGGACTAAGGCTAACAACTAGATTAATACATTAGTCATAAAGAGATCTCCCAGCTACAGGCAATCCCGTTACCTGGGCGCGCTTGGGATCTGTAGCCTGCCGTCGAGTAGGGCACATTTCCAGCATACTGTCATGTGTTGCACCCTTCAAGCTACCTAAGGGTACATGCGTTTCCTGGACGATGTACCCACCTGAATTTAACCCCTAATTTTCGACCTGGATAACCTGGATGGTCTGCAGGGCTTGTGGCTATGGAATAATCTCACTGCATCTTGCTAGTAATTAGGCCTGTGATAACCCTAGTTAGTTAAAGTATCAAGCCGTACTTATTGCTTGGCCGTGATTGTTGAATGGGAAATTATCAGTCTAGTCTTGCCTTGATCCTGTATAGATTGTTGCATGTCCTGATTTCCTTATATTTATCTTGCTGATAAATGGAAGAAACCAAGTTCGGTTCAGATGAAGGGTTACAATCCCGGTCCTTGTTTGGTTTAAGGATTGTAACCTGGTTATATGAATAGTCCCATGGTTATCTTACCGTATATCCTCGTGATGTTATATTTTCTCTAGTTATACTATTATTATTATCTTCTGTGCTAATTGCTGATTTTAGTTCCTAAGTGAAGCTTCCTTTGTGGCACTTGCTCTTTCTGGGGTCTGACCCAGCTGGTTTTGTATGGCCAGATTTCGGAGCAGCTCCAGAGGATCTACCGACTTTCCAGCCCGATGGTGGCGACTAGACGTAACCAGGGCAACGAGTGGGTTTATTTTTGATCTTCCACTTTATTGCAAAAATATTCTTTTGAGGCGTTTAGCCAATGAGCACCTGTTTAGCTCGATTGCACTTACTTACTGTCTGACTACGGACTGTAACTTGATTAACAGATCCTAGGGTTGATCATGTATGACTAAACTCTTGCTAGTCCTAACATTTTGTAATGACTAGCTTCATGATCAGCTAAATATGTAATATTTGGGACGCCTTATTATTGTATATTTAATGATCATACATCTTGTGACTTTACTTACTTGCTTGTGATTGAGATACTAGGCTTGTTCATGACCATAGGAGACTGTTGGCTTGTAGTAAACCCTCATGTATCTAGACAGCCGTGACCGTATAGCGAGATGGATTCCATTTCATATACGTAGCTGGCTATGTCTGCCCCCGCTCTCCAGTATTCTGGTTCTGGGGCGTGACAGTAGTGCTCATGCATGCTGACCAAGCTAGTGAATGTATTGCTCAAATGCTAAGCCATAACTTTTAAATAAAGAATAATGGTATAAGTAGAATAATACCTGTCAGATCTCTAATCTCAGTATGAGGGTCTACCACAACCATGGTAAATGCTTGCCCTTGCCTTGACGGCTCGGGACAATCGATAATCCGATGTCGTTCCGATCAGCACCTCAAGCATAAGCCAAGACGAATCCGACATCCATCCCGAATGTGGCCCTTCTTTCCGCAGTAGTTGCAGGTGGGCTTCTGATAGGGTGTGGGTCTCTGCTGGTACTGTCCTGTAGGCCCCCTGGTGGGTCCACCTTGAGTTGCCCTAACTGGAGCAGCTACCAGTGTGGGGCGTCTCTGTGCCTGCTGTTCCTTACGAAGGAGCTCCTGGGTACGTGCTTCCTCCAAGACGGCTGCATGAGAGACTCGAGACTGTGTAGTGGTGAAAGTCTTGAGTTCTGATTCGAGCCCCTGGTGGAATCTCCTTGCCTTCTCCAGCTATGTCGGGATTAATGTCGCACCAAATCTACTCAAACGGCTGAACTCTGCATCGTACTCATCTACCGATATGTTCCCTTGCTTCAGATGAAGGAACTGGTCATAAAGAGTGTCTCGAACGTGGACGGGGAAAAATCTCTCATAAAATAGGTCATAGAACTGCTTCCATGTGATTCCAGTGCCCAGTCGCCTCTCTTCAGCCTTCCACCAGTGATGAGCATTTTCTTCTAAGAGTAAGTCGACTGCTGTCATCCAATCATGTGCTGGCAACTGGGATGCCTTCAAGAATTTCTCTGTGCTGATAAGCCACGCAGAAAGCAGAAACTTCTAAGGGACCCTCGGTACCCTTAAAACTCTTAGGCCCCATGTCGATAAAGTCTGCAATGGAGCCCAGATATGGTTGTGGAGTTGGAGTTGGATCTGGTACCGGGGCTGGTGGTGGAGGTCTAGCTAAATAGGTCATCATACTCTGCCTCAACAGTTCCATTTGTTGCCACTGAGATTGTAGCATAGCATACATAAACTGGGTGGTCGGGTCCGTATCAGTCGGAAGTGGAGGCAGTTGGGGTCCGAGCTGTGGCGAAAACTGCTGAGACAATGGGGGTGGTGCAGTCTCTCCTGGTAGTACTACAGTAGTTTGCTCAAACCTGGCTGATTGGGGGCACTTGGGCTTCCTGCTGCACCGTTGATGGGTTCGTGGTATTCTGCTGTGGCTCTAGCTGATACGGAGTCTCCGGGGTCATTGGGGAAACATGTTCTTCCTGGAAAGTTACATCACCAGATGTGATGGCTAGGGTAGAGGTGTGTCCGCTGTGTAGAGTAATATTGCTGGCACGAAGATAAGGGCAATGTTAGAATAGATTCAGATAGGTTTTGAGTCAAGCAATTGAAAGATAGTTTAATAAAGAATTCAAAATGTCAATAACACGTGGATAAGATCCTAGAGGGCGAATATGTTAAGCTAACCATATCTCAATCCACGTAGAATCATACGAAAGGTGAACCAAATACACTATGGTTGGTCAGACCACAATACACCAGTTCTGATAGACAATGTATCCGTGGGCGCCCACAATAAAACATATGTCCTGAACAAGCTCGATGAGAGAGTAAGCTCATAAAACTAGGCTATAATAGCAACATTAGTCAAGGTAATCCAATTACAAATACGCGAGATAATGATGAAAGATATTATAAATAGCTTAAGCTACTTAAAAATCTAAGTCGTGTCTGGTATTCGTGCCTATGCAGTCGTCCTACTGTCTTCTTGTCTAAGGCCTTGGTTAAAGTCAAGGAAGTTAGGTTGTGAGGCTTCCTACCCAACTTATAAGAGTTGGACTGGTAATGTGATTGAATGGTGGAACATGACGACCTAGTACGCACGAAAGAGGGGTAAGGATTTACGGAAGAATAATTTAACAAGAAGGAACCAAGTTAGGCAGTTGAGAGTTCGAAATGAAAGCGAGATAGAATGTCATATATGTGGATGAGATCCTAAATTTCTAATCCTATACGCAGGCTTGCTTGGTACCGTAAAGTAACAAAACAATTTATCTTGACCTGCATGGGCCACCACAAAAACATGTAACGCCCCAGTCCCAAAATACGTAGGACTAGGAACGAAGCATGCCAGCTGCATATATACGAGATATACTCCAATATATGGAAATCTCGAATATACACATAAGCTGTATTATGAATAATAATAATAACAAACAGTCACAGGTAAAAGCTATATCTCATCCACCGTAAATATAAAGAAAATGGTAACTCACGAATCAAAGTAAATGTCAAAATGTAACTGTTGACCGAGCGGAGACAAATCCACTATCGGTACTAGAATAAACTGAAGGAAAATAGATAGAATAAGAAATGATGACTAAATAGGCTCCTCGACCCAATAGGGACAGCTGTGATCAGGAGGTACTACTCGCTCGAGCGTGAAGGATGAGTCTATACCGGAGCCATACTCCTGCGGAAAGTCCTGCACACCTATACCTGGAGAGATCACCAGGTCCTCAGAGGGACGTAACAAGATACAAAAAGAACATGCCACATAAACTGAATAAATACTGCTCAATAAGAATAAGTAAAATCAGATCCTAACATGGTCCAATACACACCTATTGAACTAACTTACCATCCCCCCAACCAAATAAGGACAGGAGATGATAAACTAATTCACGGTGACGTATCTTTCCATGCTATGAATCCAATATGGTATCCGGACCCCAACAAGGTTCAATACCTTCTCATCGAAGTAGTAAGTCACACCTACAACCAAACAAGGACAAGATGTGTCGAACTAATCCACGATAAGTTATTGTTCCAAGCCACGGTCAGATACAAGTACCCAAACCAAAGGTACTCATACCTAACCGATAAAGGTGCCTAACCGTTCTAAGTGAAATATAGTTAAGAATAATCCTTCCTACGCATGGGCCCTGTCTAAATAGGATCGGCATAGTCCCCCCTTGGGCACCAGAGGCCCCATCAGTAAGAGCATGACGTTCCGCAAAATTGTCAGTGGCCGTCAGTAATCATGGGTAATCTGACCCGCATCTTCGGCAGAGCTCACGGGCTACAAAAAAGAAAAGTGCATCGAAGCCCATACGCTAAGGAACTGTCCTCCCCGCCCAATGCCTACTATGTTGTATCCACAACAGTGAACCTCTATAACCGCTAAGTCAAACTAGCATGCAACCTCTATTAGCGGTTATTCCTATCGTACGGTTTATACGCACCAGTGGCCAGCCAGTCACGCATGTTCGTGTTCTACATGTGACACACAACTTCGTGTTATAACGTGTCAAGGCCAATGAATGCAACACACAAGGTGGTCCCTTAAATCTAGGTTTAATGTGTAAGAGAAATAATACATTGCAGGAAATATAAATGAACAGTAAGTTCTAACAGGTTATGCCATGTATCACAGTTTATTTTGCATAAAGAAAATAATGAATAATGAATGAAATATGAGCTAAAATAAATAAACAGCTGGTGGCAAGGTATCTTGCCTGGAGGTAGTGTGCAGAATGACGCCGCCTGGTAACTCAAATCGTCAGAATAAGAAAGCACTGAAAGCCAACTTTTACGAACGACCTCGAATGATGAAATAAACATCATGAACAGATTTGGCATAAAAGAAATACCTAGGAAACGTCTGTCCAAAAGTTTAATTCTGGAACAGGGGCAAAATCATAATTTCGGGTCAAAACGATATCCGCCATTGGACCCCGTTTTGCACCGAAACACGTGCCAGAACCTACGGTCTCTAAAGTTGTCAAACTACATGTTACGGGTCCGGTTTGAAGAGACGAACCCAACCGTATGTCCAAAGTTGGATTCCGGCGGGCCGTGCACAAAATTGCCCGTTAGAGCGGGTCATGGGCCCGCCAATTTGGCCTTCCAATCAACCTTCTCATAATCGGACCAAACTTGGCATACATGACCAGAAAAATGATATGGTCCTGATGGCGCAAGTTTCGTCTCGATACGACGAACGTGCACAAAGTTATGGTCAAGTTTGCAAAACGTCGATACGGGGAACCTCGACGGATACGCACTGATTTCGTCGCGCACGCGCAACGAAATCGAGTTCCGTCAGTTCCCACACGTCGGCAACATCCATACGCGCCTTTTGATGCATATAGTTTGCGACCACGTCGCCCGGTTTGTCGGAGCGTACGCCGTATCGGTTGGTTTTTTCCAAAATTTTATAGTTTTAAAACTATTTTTCCCCAATCTTTGGGTTCGAAGTTCATGGCATAGAATGAACGAAAATTTAAACTAAAAGAAAGGACTCGTAGCGCTACAGGTGGTCTATTTTACTGTTTAATTATTTTTGGAATAATCCTACTAGGTTGACGGAAAAATGCCTCTAAACATGGGTACATGGATCTGTGTATACTGTTGTAAAATCAGTTTTTTCGGAATATTTCCATCAAATTTTTGACGCGATGGTTCGACAATAAAGAAAATCAATTGTTAGGTCGTCTAGGGGGTCAGGTGGGCTATCTACGACAACTCGCATCATCGAAAATTATGAATTGTACGTGACGAATTGAGTTGGTGAAGAGAGGTACCTTGTCTGGAATAAAACAGGGGATGTCATGTTTCCTTGGTGGTTTGTGGTGGTCGTCGGCGGTCCGATGGCCGTGGCGACGGAGCAGAGGTCGGAGGAGGCACGCCTGGGGTCAGGGGGTACTGTTTTCGTGCGCAAGGGCTTGAGGAGGCTGTGCGGTGAGTCGAGAAGGGAGTAGTTCCTAGGTTTTAAAGATATTTATATAGAGTTTATATTTGATCTAAAATCAAAATCTAAAATTTTGATTTCATATCTAAATCTAGGGTGATCAGGAAGAGATTAGATTTAGGAATACTTAGGAAGAAGATTTTGCGGGATTTAATCAAAGATTAAAAAAGAAAACAAGCAGCTGAGCTGCTGTTTTGGGTCGGGTTTCCGTGGGTTCGTGGGGGCAAACGCACTGTTCAATGAACAGTGCAACGCCTATTTTTTATTTTATTTTTAAAACTATGGATATAATCCAATATTTATATATGTATATATATATATATATATATATATAAAATCTAATTAAATCTATAAAAATTCCTAAATTCCCCAAGATATTACTAACATACTCAAAATAAATACTTTGTATAAATTTACCTGTTTATAATAACATGTCTATTAAATAAATTATTAAATAGATTACAAAGCTTATTAATAATCTACATACTGTAATTTAAAATAAACATAATAAATACAATAATATAATAATATAATAATAATAATAATAATAATAACAACAAAAACAACAACGAATTAACAGGGGTATGAATATTAGGGGAGTGTAAATAATAATATTACTTTGCCAAGAATATAAATTTTCAAGTCTCATAAATAATAAATAATTTCAATAAACATTAAAATAAAAAGATAGTCATAATTTCTTTTCATAATTTAAAAACAAAATATTTATGTAATAAAATATAAACAAAAATTCTCCAAAATTTTTGGGGGATTACAACACGTACTTGTTCCAAGACACGACTCAGTCAGGGTACAGGTGAGACAAAGTACGACTCAGTCAAGACACAGTCAAGTCCAGTATAACTACACTGTCAAGTCAAGCAAGACCATAAACTGGCGAACACGGTATATAGAATCTAGATAAATCAAGTCAACTAGAAAGCTAATAAATCATATAAAATCTATAACAAATAGAGTATCTATAATAATACAATAATAACATGAAAACTATAAACATGAAATTAAACAGTAGAGGGAGGCAAGGTATCTTGTCTGGTGGTAGCACGAAGAACTGACAATATACTGTCAACTGGTATGCCAATGAGTCCAAATCTCACAACTGTCTTCGAAAGCTGAAATAGACATTGCCAACATTCTCAGAATAGTCAAATTAGCAAGGATTGCCTGTCCTTAAGTTCAATTCTGGACACAGGGGCAAAACGATAATTTCGGACAAAAATAGTGTCTGCCGTTGGACCCACAATGTACCGAAAAGTGTGCCAAAGTCAATGGTCTCTAAAGTCGTCAACCTACATGTATACGGATTCATTTTGATGATACGAACCTAATGGTATATCCAGTTTTGGATTCTGGTGGGCCGTGCACAAAATCGCCCGTTGAATCGGATCGTGGGGCCCACGAAACGGCGATCCAATCAACTGTCTCGGAATTGGACCAAACTTGGCATACATAACCAAAAAAATGATACCGTCCTGTTGGCTCAAGTTTCGTCTCGATCTGATGTACGTGCACAAAGTGATGGACAAGTTTGCAAAATATCGATACAGGGGTATTTCGACGGATAGGAATTGATTTCGTCGCGCACACGCGACGAAATTGAGTTCCGTCTGTTCCCACACATCGACAACGTCAATACGCGCCTTTCGGTGTATACAGCATGTGACCACGTCGCCCGGTTTGTCGGGGCACGTACCGTGTCGGGGTACTACTTCTGAAATTTACTATTTTTGAAATCAGTTTTTCGTCAACTTCATTAACAATTTAATTCATGCACACACATCAAAAAACAGAACTACAAGTTGCGTTTTGATCTTGGTTATGTTAACTTTAATTGTGTTCAATTAGTTTCTGAAAACTATTAAAGCATAGATCGAAATTCGGCTTCCAAGTTGGGTCCTGGGCTGTCACTAATGCTCTGTTTTTCGTAAGTTTTCTCGGAAATTTTGGCTCGATCTCTCGAGAGAACCCTGGGGTTTTAACCAAAACTATTTGGAGGGTTTGAAAGGGTTCATATAGGCTCTCTAACGCAATTTAGAGAATCGAAAATAATCAACTATGCAGGGAGAAAGGTGTGAATGAAGTTGATACCTTGGTTGTCCTTGCTGCTGCAAACTTTACGCACAATACTGCCGTTGTGCGCGCACGGTGGTGCTGTGGCGACTGCAGGAGTTCGATCACGGCGCCGGGGTGTAGGGTGGCGTGGCAGCGGTGGAAATGGCGGCGGTCAGGTGTTTAGGGTTTTCGTCAAACTCCTCCCTCTCGCGTATATATATACTACATATATATCGGGCCTGTTCCTGTTCTGTATTGTGGGGACTCGGGGTCGGGCCTGGGATTGGTCTGCTGTGGCTTTGGCTGAGCTGAGATCGGGCTGGGCCGGGCTCTAGCTGGGCTTGGGGTTGCTGGCCCACGGCTAGGCCGGGCTGGCCTTGCTGGGCATGTGGCCTGGTTCGTGTGTTTTTGTGCTGAATAACTCGGCTAATGTGGGGAAGTTTTTATTTGTTTTCTTTTCATTTCTTTTTCTTTTTAGCATAAATAAATATATATCTACATATATACATGTACCTATATATATATATATATATATATATATATATATATATATATATATATATATATATATATATATATATATATATATATATATATAGGTACCCTCCACCGCCCCCGGCGATCGCGCCCCCCGCTCCCTCCCCCGGCTCCTCTCCCCTACCCGGCGGTCCACCCCTGCCCCGCGCTCCCTCTTCGGGCCTGTCCTCGCCGGTGCCCCTCTCTCGGCCCGCCGGAGCCCCCGCCTCCGGGCTCCGCGCCGCGGGAGGGGAGGGGCGAGGCTCCTCGAGCCGTACGCCCCCCCTCGGGCAGGGTGTACGCCTAGGGCCCCGCTCCCATCCCCCCCACTTTCTCGGGATGCGCGCCTGGTCAAACCCCGCACATGCTGCGATTTTGAATTTTCAAAGTTTTTGAAATTTTAATTTTCAAAAATTTCGAAATGATGGTTTTTCGGTATTTTGGTTCCTCAAAATCCGAAAAATCCTTAACTTAGTATTTCTACATGTTGTTTTAATTTCCTTGCTAATCAGGGCCTTTTTGTGTTTTCCAGCCCTGCACCTGTATAGCTCTTCATGAGCTCATCTTCATTTCAATAAATCGTCTTTCATTAAAAAAGAAAAACAAAAAAAAACAATATATATATATATATATATATATATATATATATATATATATATATATATATATATATACATATATATACGTACACACATATATAATATATATTTATATATACATACATGTATACTACTACATATATACACTCACCAAATAATATATATATACACAATCAATATATATTATCACCATGTAACATATATGTACAACCAAGATATATTATACATATATACAATCATCATATATAATTATTAAATTAATTTAAATACTAAAATTATAATTAAGATTATTGGGAATATATATAAAGCACATCATTTACCATTTATGAACATATTTATACACAAGTATATATATTGCCTATGTAAATGCCAAAGTCCAAATATCATTCTACATGAATATTATCATATTTACAAGAATAGTAACCTAATAGCAAGAATATTTATGATATAAATTATACATAGATAACAATCATTTCCAAAATGCTTTCTAATTCACTAAAGTAAAATGCCAATACAACATACATCTATATGATCGTCTCTGAACATACTACCCGACTACGTGGGCTTGGACTTGGTTCGGGTCCGGTCCGGACTAGTTCGGTACAACCCGTCTTCTACAAGTCAATAAATCTAAATAATAAATAATTAAAAGTCTTTAGAGGTTAGGTCGCAACTTGGCATGGTTTTCCTAGTTAGGACATTCCTATGGCTTGACATTCTCCTACCATGGCTAAACACTAGTCAAAGCACGCTACTGCACTATCCGTGCCATGATTCCTAGCCGTCTTGTACTTCAAAACTCCACCATGGCTAAAGTCATCTACCGTAATAATTAACTAAGTAATTACTTATAAAAAAATTTAAAATCACCATTTAATTCAAATAAATAAAGAAAAAAATTATTATCAAAATTTTGGGAAGAGGGGTTACACTTACTTTGTTGGTAGTCAAGATATAGTTGCATGGTTGTTAATAAACACATAACCCGTTTGGAGCACCCTTATGAAGGTCAAAAATATGTTTGAGTCTACACAACCAACTAGACAAAAATTATTAGTGGAATCATATAAATGAAATAATCTCATGCCAGTTGTTCCACAAAAATATCTCAATATGTGTTTAACTATATTCAATATGTAAGTGGAGGTGCATAACTATCTCTAGATAATAAATTAACAGAAAATGCAATATTTGGTCTTGTGCATTGACTAGATATAGTAGTGCTCTAATAGCACTTAAATACGACATTTCTGGACAAAGAACTTTTTTTTATCTCCTCTCTTTGGTTGTAATGGACATTTATCCAAATCCAACATGCGTACAACCATCGGTCTACTTAGTGGATGTACTTTATCCATAATCAGTTCAAAATTCTTTCAATATATCAAAAATAATGCACTAATATCCCACTAGAACTTCGTTCTATTTGCAAATCGAGACCAAGCTTTGTCTTTTCTCAAGTTTTCATTTCAAACTCATTCTTCAAATAGTTTGCAGTTTTCTCCAATTCTGTAGGAGACCTGACAGGTTTTATATCATCCATATATACTGCTACTATTGAGAATTCATTTCCGAATTTCTTAATGAAGACACATGGGTAAATTTGACTATTTTGTATTATTCTTTAGTCAAATATATGATAAGACGATTATACCACATTCTTGTGGATAGGGGTGCAACTCGGGCGGGTGGGGTCGGGTTTGAGGTCAACCCGAGCCCAACCCGATAGATCATAAGCCTAGCCCAAGCCCAAGCCCGACCCGACTTCGGGTTCAACATATGAAGCCCAAGACCAAGCCCGAAGGATCGGGTTGGGCTCGGGTTGGGTCGGGTCATTCGGGTTTATCGGACTCTAATATGATATTTGAAATAATTTTAAACAAGAGTAATATTAAATGCATAATCAAATAGCAATCAAGCCTCGATCATTACAAAATAAAACTGAAATGAGATTTAGGACAATGAATTGAAGAGTTCAGGTGAACAAAATTATAGTTTAACTTTTTATTTAAGTAGCATAAAACTATATATATATATATATATATATATATATATATATATATATATATATATATATATATATATATATATATATTATTTATGTCGGGTTTCGGGTTCTTCGGGTTACCCAACACATGAACCCAAGCCCAACCCGATTTTTGATCGGGTTCAAATATTTTAACCCGAGCCCGAGCCCAAACCCGAATATCTTCAACCCTAACCCAACCAATTAACGGGTTTACCCGATCGGGTTCGGGTTTAGCCCGCCCGAGTTGCACCCCTACTTGTGGATTGTTTCAACCCATATAATGCTCGTCTAAGATTAATTAAACATTTTCCTTTTGACTTAGTCTCTGGCATTGTAAATCCTTCTGAAATTTTCATATAGATATCAATATCTAAGTCTTCATACAAATATGCAGTTACAATATCCATAAATCTTATATCAAGATTTTTATAAACTGCGAGACTAATTAGATATCTAAAGGTAATGACATCCATAACTGGAGATTATGTCTCAACATAGTCAATTCCAGGTCTTTGAGAGAAATCTTGTGCTATAAGTCAAAATTTATATCTTTCAACTTTGTTCCTCTCACTTCGTTTTCTCATGAAACACTTATTTAAAACCAACATGGTTTATGCACATTGGTGTTTCCACTATAGGTCCAAACACACCACATTTTTCTAAAAATTTAATTCTGCTTAAATAGCATCTTTCCAGATTGGCCAATATTTTATTTGTCGACATTCATTTATACTACGTGGTTCATTTTCACAATCATCATTGTCCTTTGATATTTCAGTAGCTACTGCATAGCTAAATACGTCATCGATGACAAGTGCTTTTCTATTCCATAATTCACCTGAACTTGCATGGAATATCGATATCTCTTCATTTTCAGGTACCTTTGCCTCTCTAGAGACATCCAGAGGCATTTCAGTGAATTTGAAAACATGCACATATTCATTATTTATTTTCGGAGCTCCAGCCACTATTGGACTTTTTATCAGGACAAGATGTTTCATTAGCTCTCCCCTTTTAGGAGCACTATCCTTAGAACCTATAGGCCTACCACGCTTTTGAGTGTAGTAGTGGATTAATTTGCCGCCTTTTTAAATTTTGTCCAATTGGAACAATGATTATGGCTGGTACATGTGATATAGTTACCTTTACGACATCATTAAATGCATCAAGTAATTGATTTGCAATTTCTTGCAAATGTATCATTCTTCCTATCTCATAATCACATTGTGGAGTTCTTGGAACTTAATAAGATCGATAGAGTAGACGTATACCATGTCAATTTACGCCGTTAATTAGCAATAGTTTGTTCTATATGAACAATTTGTTGCTTATACCTCTCCCTAATGGCGGGAAGACTCTATCATCAAATTGGCAATCATCAAATCTTACAGTAAAGACATCACTAATCATTGATTTTAAATACCTTATTATGGAAGAAACTCAAAACTAATGTATATTTTTTAAACATAATTGAGGACCCATCTTAGTTCTTTTGGAAGATGGAACTGGAACATATACTGTATATCCAAACTTTCTCAAATATGAAATGTTTGGTTGTTTACCACTAACAAATTGTATATATAAAATAATATGGTAGGCAATGGGTCTAAATTTAACTAAAGATACAACATGTAAAATATCATGTCTCAAGCTACAATTTTTAAACTAGATTGCACTAGTAGAGGTCTAGCTATAAGTTGAAGATGTTTAATAAATGACTCAGCTAACCCATTTTGTGTGTGCACTGGGGAACATGATGCTCTATCTCAGTCACTAATGATGTACAACAATTATCAAAAGCTTGTGAGATAAATTATGCGGCATTATCAAGACTAATTAATATAGTCGTGTGATTAGGAAACTGAGATCTAAGTTTAATAGTTTGGGCTAATAGACGAGAAAATACAAGATTTCTAGTATACAATAGACAAACATATGACCACTTAATAGATGCATCTATGAGTACCATAAAATATCTTTTTAAAAAAATACTAGCAGGGTGAATATGACTACAAATGTTTTCTTATGTTCTTTACAAGAAAGTAGGAGACTCATTCTTAACTTTTAGAAAAGATGGTCTACTTATAATCTTTCCATGTAAACAAGGAACATATAGTTGATTCTTTGATAAGCCAATACCGTAATTTTCCAATAAATATCCACAAAGATTATCAATGATCGATTGAACATAGTTTGTCCCGGATGACCCAATGGTCATGCCAAATGTTATATAAGACATGATCATTGGCTTTATATTTTACCACATTCGTATTAGATTCAATTATGTCAATGGTGGTGAAATACAAATCCACCGAAAAATAAGATAATTCTTCTAATGTGAGCCTTTTGCTCCCAACATTAGATGTGCTACATAATGACTCTTTGTTGTTATCATTTTGAGTTTCAATATGGTACCCATTTTGTGTATATCCTTGAAACTTAACAAATTCCTTTACGGAACTACTTGAATATAACACATTCTGCAAATAGGTTTGAGTATCATTAGGTAACATGATGTGTGCTCTTCCAAAGCCCTCAATTATATGGCTGACCCAACTATTGTTGGCACTTTATGCATGTCAAATACTAACTTTGGCAAAAAAATTGATTCTTCAAATTCATGTGTGTTGTAGTATTATCTACCAAACACATATCTAAATCATTTTTCTTAGATATATGTGTTGTAGCACTATCTACCAAACACATATCAAAGTCATTTTTCTTAGATTCTTTCAATCTCTCAATCTCTTTTTGAGTAGCTCGACATTGCTAAATCAATGTCTATCTTTGTCATATTTACGACAAGCATGCATTACTACTCCATGAAGCAAAATAAAAATATTATGAACTTATATATTCTAGCTAGCATAAGTATAATAAGAAAATTTAAGCATTTCAGATGATAATATTGTATTATAGAAATGTAACTCCAAATTTATAGTATATTTTTTTTCAACAAAACAAAACTCTCATGGCTTAGACATTCCATGATGGAAACCAAAAGCATGACTTCAAATATAAATAGTTTATAAATACTTGAAATAAACATATATTGACCGAGTGCTCATTCAATAAAAATAAAAATAAAAATTGCATTAGCATATTCTCAAACTGTTCATTTGTAACTTGATTCCCTTTGTTAGAGGGTGTTGTCCACTTCTTCCATTTATTCTTTTGTGAACCATTATTTTTATCTTTGTAAGGCTGATAATCATGACCATATCTCTCATAATTTTTTTCATTCCCTCTTTCACGTCCTCCACCACAACCAATGCTAATTCCAAAATTATTGACATTTGTTCCAAGAATTTTTATTGACCCAATTGGTCTAGAGTTGTGGTTTTTTATGATAGCATTGCTATTTGCCTCTGCTATAAGGAGACATTTTATGGAATCTCTTTCACGATATTATTACTGCAAAGTACATTACTTGTATGAAAAATGGAGAGAATTTTCTCAATCATTTGAGTCTATGTTACTTTTTCTTTGCACAATCTAAGGCGAAAAACAATATTAAACAGAGCACAATTATATTATTTAATATTTTTACAGTCATGGTATCTTAGATTCAACCATTCACTTTGAGCAGTCAGAAGGACTACCATCCTTTGGTGGTCAAATCGATCATTTGGAGATTTTCACAAATTCAATGGATCATCCTCACATAGATATTCTGTCTTTAAATTATCATGGATATGATGTCGTAGAAAAATCAAATCAAAGGCTTGATCTTGGCTTCATAACTTTATTTGCCTTCTTAATAATATCATCAAGCTTATTGGACTGCAATTGCAACTTTGCATCCATTGCAATGATAAATAATTATCTCTGCTCACATCAAGAGCTTTGAATTCAAGCTTTGCAAGATTCGACATCTACATGACAGAAATAATTATATTAGATGTAAATTAATAATAAAATTGATAAGCGCTTTCAATATTACAAAACTTCACATATGCCACAATATGATGAAACTTTATCAAAGAATATATTTATGTGTATCACATATACAACAATGTGGTAAACGCTATCAAAGAATATTATCTCATGTGTATCACATATACAACAATGTGATAAAACGCTATCAAAGAATATTATGTCTTATGTGTATCACATATACAACAATGTGATAGAACACTATAAAAAAAATATTATGTCTTATGTTTATCACATATACAACAATGTTATCATTATATAATAATATATTTTGGGTATTTTTTTATTATATATAATTCGATTCACATATACAACAATGTGAAGTAATACCTTGTATTATTCAAATAAACTAAATAATATAAATAACAAATTCACATAATTTAATTTAATGAAATTAACTAATTCCAAATAAATGAAAAAAAATTGAAGATATTTTAGATTAGTTTCATACTTGGGTAAAACTCATAAGAAAGAAATATAGAAATGAGATTTATACATATTCTTAAATAGATTAGCATGAACTTTCTATTTTGAATGAAATTTTGAACATGATCAATACATATTTAGATTTAAAGCTAAAAGAAAAAGTAGATCTAGAAAACTTACGTTCTAATCGATCTATAAACACATAAGTATTTAATTTTACTAAAACATGCATGTATCTAAGTATATAAGATTAGACTTACCTCTTCAATATCTTTTTTTTTTCTTAAGAGAACTATTACACCCTTTTTCTATTTCCTAGAGCATGATACTGATAACGTATTGTAAAATAAAGAAATGAAGATAGAAAAATGGAGAAAATTGTTTCTTGATTCACTTGTCTCAATCATCTTGAGAAGGGTCATTTATAAAGACTTACAATGGAGGTTTAACATCATCATGATAATTAAAGGAGATATGCTAAGACATAAGTTATGGATAACCAAATGTCATAAGTTATGGATAACCAAAAAATATAGGTTATGTACACCAAATAATAATGTGAATTATCCATATTTACAACAATTTCTTTGTTGAAAATGTTTTTTTTAACATTACTGTGGAAAGTGAAATATATGTCACAAAATTTCCAAGACTCTCAACAGTTTCTCAGACCAAAGGGGGACCGTGTGCCGGACCGCACGCTGGCATGGCGGTTCCCCATTGGCACGACGAGTCAGAAGTTAGCAAGAGGAGGGTTGGAGCCAATAGAATGAACCATGTCAGCACGCGGTTCAATGCTCGGTATGGGAAGCATTTTTGTAATATTTATTACATAATTTATATCATTTTGATCCCAATTTGTTTTACAGGCCGTTAATTTTAGGATTGTCCTTCTTTCAATATTTTTTTTTTATCGCGTCTAACTCCCAAAATAAGATGAGTCGAGATACATAGTGGACATACAAAATTACGAAAATATGTTAATCCCTCGTAAATGATTGTCGCTTATATATATGTACAAGGTAATGTCATGTGTACATTTTTCCTAATAATAACAAATAGGATAATATTAACTAACTATTTTGTTTATACAACGTTTGTAGTATAAGATTCAAAATGCACATCAATTTGTTAAGACCTACTTTACAATTTTACAGTACAATAACCAAAATAACCAGCTGATACTTTACAATTTTACAGTACAATAAAAAAAAACAGCTGACTATAAATACAATTAAAATTTCAAAGACGAGTACTATATAATATGATGATATCCCTTAATAATTACTTTACAACACATGTCACTACGTCCATATTGTCATGCCCCACTAAACCCCCCGTGAATCCGGATTTTGCAATTCTTGCTATTGTTTAATTGTTATTTAAGCAATTATTGATATCATTATCTAAAAATAATTATTAATGAAATGCTTTTATTTATATAGGTAAATTATTTATGACTAATATGAGCTATTAATTTTCTAATTATTAACAAATAATTATTAAGTATTTAATTATATTAATAGTGGTAGTTGTTTTTTAAATGTTGTCATGACATATCTTTCTGCCTCTCATTGTGAGCTATTCACATAAATGAGAAGCTAAGATTGCGTAGGATGAGAAGCTAAGATTGAAGATTATAAATTACTTTCAATTATTCATTTTTCAATTCCGAAGGTACCCACAAAGTTAAAGGATCATAAAGCAAGTTCCAATGTACCTATAGGCCCCGTTTGGTTCGCCGGAATGGAAGGGAAAGGAAATCAATTCTTTGTCATTTCCTTTCCTTTGAAAAATTCTATTTCCTATTGATTTTTCTTTCCGATGTTTGAAAATGTCAAGGAATGTGAAAAGGAAAGTGATTACTTCAATGTGGGAAAGTGATTCCTTGCTTGGATGGATAGAATCACTTTCCCTCCTAATTTCCCTTCCATTGGGAATCACTTTCCTTTCCTCCTCAATTTCTTTGGCACCCAAACATAGAAAAGTAATCACTTTCCTTTCCCAACCCGGAGATTCTGCGAACCAAACGAGGCATACAGTTATGTTTGTCCCAATTTCGCTTCTCATCATTGTATTTGAAGTCAGGTTTAGTTTGAATAGATCGGGATTTTGATTACGAGGTATTTTTAGAGTACCGACGAGTGGTCCGATTTTTTGTGGTTTTTAAGTAGCAAATTTTAAATCAGTCAAATCCATGCTTGATAATTCACTAGCGATCGGTTCTGATTTTTTTTACAGGTATATAATTAATTAGGGAAGGATAGTAGTAATTATAATTATATATGTTTGGTGAGGATACAAATGGAATAAAATAATAAAATTTTTCAAAATCTACCGATTTGAGGTGTTTATAAAGCCACCAAAAATTACATTACACCAGTTTTGGAAGGTTCTTGAGCCCAACAAAACCAGTGCCTAAAAAAAAACATAAATTTTCATAAACGGTCGGTTCAAAAATATCCCAAACCGATGAAAACACCGCTTCCAAGTAGACCCTTAAACATTTAATTTCAGTATATAAGGGGGAAACAAAATGGAAATATGTTGGGCTCTAAACCACCATAAATACAGCCCAGCCAAATCCTGGCCCATAAGTAACGTCCGCACGATTCTCAATCACACGGCCCATACAAACCCCGCCGCTAGCTCCTACTATATTAAAGTCGGCTAGGGTTTGGCTTCCGCTCCTCATTTCCCACTCTTTCATTCTAGGTCGCCGCCCGAAGAAAGAATTCCTCCTCAATGGTAACCCTAAAAAAATTGTTTTTTTTGGGGGTTTCATTTCGTTTTTTTTGGGGGTTTCATTTCGTTTTTTTTATTTCATTCTTCGTTGTTATTGATTTGATGCGATATGATGTGATGTTTGTAGGCGTCGGAGAAGAAGCTGTCCAACCCCATGCGGGAGATCAAGGTCCAGAAGCTCGTCCTCAACATCTCCGTCGGCGAGAGCGGAGATCGCCTCACCAGGGCCTCCAAGGTCCGATCTTTTTTTTCCCATTAACCGCGTCGCGCGGACACGGACACCGACACGCCTGCTGTTTTTTTTTTCTTCTCCCGCGTCCTGTCGTAATTTGCAGTGTCTTTGGATTTCGTTGGTCTGCAGTCTCTAGATACTGGCGAGCGATTTTTGACCTATAATTTCTTGATTAGTGCAGTTTCGGGGCAGCATCATTGTGTGTGCTTCGTACTGCAGTTGAACAAAATTTAGGACCAGTCTGCCCTAAAATGTGATTATTAGTGAGAAGTGATAGATTAGCTGCATACGTTGGGACGTAGCGATGCGACACTGATACCACGGCGCTGTCTACTTTGAAAGAATAGAAAAAGAATAAGATACGATATGTCTGGGATTATGTCTTTGTTAACTGGACGCTTGCACAACTGACACGACGTGGACACACCGACACGGTGCGTCCTCGTGTATTTTGTTGTGTTCAGTGCTCACGCTGTGCCCTACATAAATTTTTGAACTAAATACATTTGCCCTCCTACGTTTCATGGGTATTACAGGACTACCCCTATTTTGAAAACAATTATACTGACCACCCCTTTGGGTTATGTTTTATTTTTAAAATAAGGGCCTGCTTGGTAACGGTATTTTCACCGGTTCTGGGATGTTTTTGAACCAACCGTTTATGAAAACTCATGCCTAATTTTTTTGAGGCACTGGTTTTGGTCGGCTAAAAAACCCTCCAAAACCGGTGCAATGTAATTTTGGGTGGCTGTATAAACACCCCAAATCGGTGGATTTTGAGCGGCTTTATTATTTTATTCCATTTATATCCTCACAAAAAAATATATAATTATAACTACAGATACCCTTCCCTATTTAATTTTATTCGTGTAAAAAACTTTCAGAACTGCTCGCTAGTGAATTACCATGCATGTACCGGACTGGTTTAAAAGCCGCTACTTAAAATCCATCCAAAACCAGACTCCTTAAAACCGGTACTCTAAAAACACCTTATAACCGCTACCCCTATAATTGCCAAGCACACCCTAAGGGTGGTAATGTTATAACTTTCTATAGAAAACATAAAACATGGAGGTGATCCGTGTAATTAATTCCAAAATAAGGGTGGTCCTTGTAACAAGTATGAAATATAGGGACAGTTAATGTAAATTGCCCTAAATTTGTTTGGTACTCTTGTTCTTTCTATAAGAAACAGAGGACTGTGACTAAAATTCATTAGTGTCTCTAAGAACTATTGCATAGGTTGCATCTTTTTTAATACGAGCTGTAATTGTTAGACCCCCCCCCGATAATAAACATAGCCTGCTGGTGTTGATTATTTAGTAATGCCTTTTACGTACCTGTTACTGTTTTTTATTATTTGATAACGAAATAAACAAAAAATAATTAACTTTTATTGCGAAAGATGCTTATAGTACATTTGATTTGAGTTAACTTTCATTCTAACTATAAGACATGCTTGCAGGTGTTGGAACAATTGAGCGGGCAAACTCCTGTGTTCTCCAAGGGTAGGTATCACAATATTATGCTATATATCCTGTATGTTGTATGTAAATTTTGTTCTATTTTTGTCTTATCCAGCTAGGTATACTGTTCGATCTTTTGGCATCCGGCGTAATGAGAAGATCGCTTGCTATGTCACTGTTAGAGGTGACAAAGCAATGCAACTTCTGGAGAGTGGTTTGAAGGTTAAGGAGTACGAATTGCTAAGAAGGAATTTCAGTGACACTGGTTGTTTTGGCTTTGGGATCCAAGAGCACATCGACCTAGGAATCAAGTATGTCATTATCCACATTGTCTTTTATTCTTATTTGTTGTTTCATTCATTCTTATTTGTTGTTTCATTCATGTATGATGCTTAAACTTTTCCATATAAGAAATACTTGATACACCCTACGCTGACTCTTTATCCTTGTATTGTTCTAGTTGGACAATGATTTGCTAGGGTTGGATATCTTATGTTGGACTAGCCTTTAAATTTCAGCAACTTGATTGCCTTTGTTTAAGATGCAGTATCATAGATTGATGTGGTTGTGATGAGAAATGCTTCTTCTGACACCTCTTGTATGAGAAGGGCTTCAATGAAAGTCCTTCCTTGAGCAGAGTAGCGACCTTCTGAGCCCTCTTTCTGCTGCATATTCACTGTAACTTGCTTATTTTTTGAGTATTAAGAACTTAAATAATGATTTGATTTGGTTTGATACCATCTGTTGGATTAGCTTCTAGCTTTAAACAACTTGATTTCTTTTGGTTAATCAATGCAGTATAGATTTTGTGTTTGTGATAAATGCTTCTTCTAATACGCATGCGATGGGCTTCACTAAAAGTCCTTGAGCATAGTTGTGATCTTCTAAGCCCTCTTTCAGCTGCATATTAATTCACTTTAACTTGATTATTATTATTTAAATAATAAGAATTCAACTAAATTATTATTATTATTATTATTTGAATAAGAAAAACTTGATGGTTTTACTGATGGTAGCAATGTTCACTTGTACCCATCCTTTTTGCAATATTTTGCACATGTCTCCAAGACATGAGCTTAAATATCATCAGTTGCATAATATTGAACTTTATATATTTTTACAAGTATCATCGTAATAGTTGTGATGAGGATTTACTTTTTTTGACACTTCTCCTATGAAAAGGGCTTCACATGAAGTTCTTAAGCAAATTAAGCAAAACTTATAAGCCCCTTGTTCCACACCTGTCAACTTATTTATTTTGGAACTACATAGAATTACTTGCATCACTATAATTAAATTATAATTTTAACAA
This sequence comes from Iris pallida, assembly GCA_029216955.1. Classification (NCBI taxonomy): domain Eukaryota; kingdom Viridiplantae; phylum Streptophyta; class Magnoliopsida; order Asparagales; family Iridaceae; genus Iris; species Iris pallida. Next base: position 1,710,183 of record JANAVB010039215.1, read on the forward strand.
ACATTACAGTTCTCTTTCAATTGCAGATTTCATAAATTAAACCGTATTAGATTAGATGTTTAATATTTCCTTGTGATCAGTTGGATTTTTTTTACTTTTATGTTATTTTTAAAATTATACTAGTATTGTCTATCATTTTTTAGAAAGTAAAGTAAAAAAAAGCCAAAATAAAATAAGTTGTATGTCAATTTGTCATAAATTTTTATTAAAAAAAATGTGTCTATCAAAATAAATCCAAGATGTTTTTTTTCCTAATCCTGTTAATTGAATTGTTATGTTTGAAGATATAGTTGAAGGACGTGCGTGGTAGTAACATCCGGTTTTTGTATGTAAAAATATGTGTTTCATACCGTTCAGAACAATTTTTGTTTTACATGTCATGATGTAATATTACCAATTACTAATGGTGTTGTTTATAAGGAACATTTTAGCAATAGCCAAGTGTTTAACTTTCATTTGTTTTGGTAGTAGAATAATAACACACAGACAATACATTTGAGACATACTGCCACATATAATACTACAATATGTCTGGAAAGTTATATAAAAAATGCATTATGTTAGAAAACTTTATATATCACCATTATGTTAACCATCTTTTACATTGTGACTGATGGCCAGGTATGACCCTTCTACTGGAATTTATGGGATGGACTTCTACGTAGTTCTGGAACGCCCAGGTTACCGTGTCGGTCGCCGCCGCCGCTGCAAGTCCCGTGTGGGGATCCAGCACAGGGTGACAAAGGAGGATGCCATGAAATGGTTCCAAGTCAAGTATGAGGGTGTCATTCTTAACAAATCCCAGAACATCACTGGATGATTTAGTTTCTGTCACCCAAGAGTTGTCAGTCCTTTTGCCTCTTATATTTGTTGGACAATTTGGTAGTGTGTTATTTTAGTTATTATGTGGAATGAGTTATCTCAGGAACTTCTGTTTTGCTACTGGTTATGAAGATATATGTTGAGAAACTTGGGCATTTGATGGAAAGTTTTTCAATTTTCACGTATAGTCTACACTAGTTTGAGAGTGGTCAAATTCTTCACCTATTTGTCCAACAAATTCCAGCCACCTATATTTATTTTGTTCAATTTTCCTCTGTAGATTTGTAGTTTTGCTTTAAGATTCCAATTTAATTTGCGTATTTGATCAATTGGCTATTCCTAATAGTTGAGTAAATTTGTTGGGTTTTATTGTTCTATTCAAACTACTGTGAAGGCTGCTTCTCAAGAACGTTATAACTTTTGTTGAAACCTTTATCGACATTGGCTGATTTCTGGGTATGATGTGTACATATTTTGTGCATATAATTTCAGAAGTCGCATGTATTGAGACTTATTTCTGGTGCCCAAACTGATGTGTTCTCGTCGGAAATTTCCGAAATCTCTCAGTTCCATATGTTTACTGTATATATCATTTGAGTCAGAAAAGGTTTGTAATTGTGAAGCACTTGCTATCAAATCTTACCAGAAATTGATTCAAATTTATAGGTGATTTAATAAAGAAATTGACATCAGTCATGTTCATATATATGCTATGGTGAATGTTGCACAGTATCTGCTGGCTACAGTAGCATTCATGACTGCTAAAAATAGAGTTTGATTCAAATTTATAGGTGATGTAATTAAGAAATTGACATGAGAGTACCGAAATTTGTCTCCATATATAATCAAACATGGTATTATGTGTAGGAATTAACTTAACAGTATAAGATCTTGATAGCCTCAGTTGTTTCAGTTTACCATCTTGTCTGATCTTGGCTACCATTAGAAATAAAAGGGGATAGGATAATTTTACAACAATGAAAGTGTTTTTTAGGTGTCATTTTTTCCGAGTTGTTGCAGCAACGTCTAGGGAGGATTCGAACTGTGTCCATCTCCACGGTACCTTCCGGTGTACTTACAGATTTGCTTGGGGTTTTCCTCCTCCTAAGAGTGGACCAGGATGATGATTGAGATCCGTTCTCTCCTCTCCTCGGAAATCTTTATTCTTTGCTGCCGCCGCCGCCGCCGCTGCTGCTCCTCCTAGCCTCTCCTCCTTCCCTGCGTGTGCGTGTTTGTGTTTGGAACCTGCATATCTAGCAGGTTTCCCCGTGGGCATGGGCATGCGAAGCTGGAGCCCTCCCTGCTCCAAGTCTTCTCCGTCGTCTTTCACCTGAGCAGCACGGCCGGCGGGAGGCCTTGATTTGGTGTGGCCGCCACCGCGACAACGGGCGCAGAGCCGTCCGATGACGCAGGCTATGACTGCAACGACGATGATCACCGCGAGCACGGCAAAGACCGGGCCGAAGTTACCCTTGGAGAAGGAGTGGCTGGAGGAGGAGGAGGCCGGGTGCGCCGATGCGGGCGGCGGGTATGCTGCCGCCGCCGCCACCACCGAGGAGGGCTGAGGAATGGTGGTGGGCATTGTTAATTAATTGTGTTGAGGAGTGTGGTAGATGAGGCTTTAGATTGATGAGCCTTTGGTTGGGCAAAGTTTTGTCACTAAAAAGAGGTTGGTTGAGGGGGAGAGGAATGCTTGGGTTGGGGGAGTAGAGAAAGAAAGGGAGTCTTTAGCTTCAGTGCTGGTCCTGGAACATCTTCAACGAGCGCCTTTTAATTTGAAATATTGATATCCTTGGTGGTGGAGTAGTAGGGACGTAAGTGGGTCAAATCCGGGTCACATATTAAACCCTTACAAACGGAGGTAGGGGTGAGCAATTCGCGGTTTTTAAACCGCAAACCGACCCGAACCGACCCGATAATTGCAAACGGGTCGGTTTTTTTGGAAACGGGTCGGATAACGGGTCTGGGAAAATTAAATAACGGTTAACGGGTCGGATAACGGATTTTCCAAACGGATCCCGAACCGACCCGTAAACCGTTCAGTGAAATTACCAAAAAACCGGACCACCTATATAAAAAAAAAAAAAAAACCTAAATCTTCTCTCTCCTTCAGTTTAGGGGTGAGCAATCCGCCGCTCCGTTCTCAGAGAGTGGAGAAAAACTTCTCACTTCTCTTCTCTTCTCCGACTTCTCTCCGAGTTTTCTCCACTCTCCTGTGGAGGAAAACCCTAAAATCTCTCCACTCTCCTCCGTTCTCACTTCTCTTCTCTCAGTTCTTTGAGTTCTTTCACCTGTGGACTGTGGAGGAAACCCTAATTCCTCTCTCGGCGACGGCGCGACTCTCTGGGTCTTCGACTCAGGTCCTGATCAAGCCACCGGAGCCGGAGGCAGCAGATCTGCTCGGATCTAACCTAGATCCGTCGAGTTCTGACCTAGATCCGTTGAGATCTAACCTAGATCCGTCGAGATCTAACCTAGATCTGTTGGGATCTAACCTAGATCTGGTAATTTTCAACCCAAATTTGTAGATCTGTTAATTTCTAACAATATTTATTTATTTTGTCATTTTTTTTCCTTGATTCGGTTAGTAATTACCTAGATCCGTTGGGATCTAACCTAGATCCGTCGAGATCTAACCTAGATCTGTTGGGATCTAACCTAGATCTGGTAATTTTCAACCCAAATTTGTAGATCTGTTAATTTCTAACAATATTTATTTATTTTGTCATTTTTTTTTCCTTGATTCGGTTAGTAATTACCTAGATCTGTTGGGATCTAACCTAGATCTGTTGGGATCTAACCTAGATCTGTTAGTTTCTAAGCTAAATTTATAGATCTAGTAATTTTTTTTATAATTAATTTCTTCGTTGCATGTGCATGAACTGTTGGGATCTAACCTAGATCTGTTGGGATCTAACCTAGATCTGTTGGGATATAACCTTTATTTTCCTTCTTTCATTGTTGCATGGGCGTGAACTAAGAGAAAAGGAAGGAGTACAATCTTCGTTGCACATATATTCGGTTCTCTAGCATATTACTGTCTCACTGTAAGTCCTTCCAGTGCTGAAATCTTGAATATTGTTTGATATATAGAATATGCAGGGTGTTACTTGCTTGCTGCTGCTAGTGCTAGCTGCTGCGGAAAAAAAATACTGCCAAAAAAATGCTACAAAATTGCTTATATGATGGTTTAATTTCACAGTTCAGTGCTTATATGATGGTTAAATTTCAAAGTTGGCTTGATGGTTTAATTTCACAGTTCAGTGCTTATATGATGGTTTAATTTCACAGTTCAGTGCTTATATGATGGTTTAATTTCACAGTTCAGTGCTTATATGATGGTTTAATTTCAAAGTTGACTGTCACAGTTAATCTGGGACTGTTTTGTGCATATATGATGCTTAATCCATATTATCTTACATTGTTTCAGAAAAGATACAAAGCAAGAAGCTATTGTGTCTTGACGTGAGCACCCGGTGGAATTCTACATTTCTGATGTTAGACACAGCTCAAAAGTTTGAAGCTGCCTTCGAGAGATTCACATCTATAGATCCGTGGTTTAGAGTGGAGCTAGCGGAGAGCGGTGGGTATCCTAATGATGATGATTGGTCTAATGCAAGGAGGTTTTACTTGTCTGCTTGTCTGCTTACTTCTTCTCATGTTGGATATTGCTGGATATTGCAGGATACTGCTTACTTCTTCTCATGTTATTATCATTATGATATTGCTGGATATTGCTTGTTCAGATTACATCCTGTTATTATCTCTTCTTCTGCTGGATATTGCTTGTTCAGGTCCTTAGTTCAGGATACATCCTGTTTAGTTATGATACTAATACATTGTTTGGTTGTACTTGTTCCTATATTAATATTGCTGGATATTGCTTGTTCAGGATACATCCAGTGGCGTGGCAGCGTGGCACTAGTTGCAGCCAGTGGCGTGGCACTTGTTGCAGCCAGTGGCGTGGCAGCGTGGCACTTGTTGCAGCCAGTGGCGTGGCACTTGTTGCAGGCTTGCAGCCAGTAGGGAGGTACTTCATTCATACTTTCGTTTAATACTTGTAGTGAATGTTACTAAATTATTTCATGAGAATGGGCGATGATGATTTGGCTAATTGTACCCAATGGCGAGGCAGTTACTGCAGCCATTTGGTAGGGGCATGTGATGCACCGCATCTTTAATGATGAACAATATGATAACAAGCCATTCTGAGCCCCCTTTTAGTTTTTCTTTTTTAAACATGCAGGCTTTGACACTTGACTTTGAATCTTGACATCTGAGGTGGGAATCCTGATATTGGATCGGGTTGTGCATTGCAACCTGGAGATTGAAATTTGTATATTTTTATTTCACTACAGGTTGTAATTTGTTCATTCACTACGGGTTGTAATTTTTGTTATTTGTTATATTTGCTTTGTAAGATGGATACTGGGGTTGTATTCTGGTTTTGTTATATTTGCTTTGTAAGATGGATACAGGTTGTCATTTTTGTTATTTGTTATATTTGATAACAAGCCATTTCTGGACTTGTATTCTGGTTTTTAAATTGAATTCTGGGATGCTCACCTCTGCAAGTGCAGCCTGGCCCATTGGCCATTGGTTTGTTGGTCTGTTTAATTTATTACTGCAATTGCAGCCTGGCCCATTTAGCCTGTTAAATTTATTTTACCTATTATTTTTGGATTACAAAACCGGCCCGGCCCGGAGGCCCACTAAACCGATGAACCGAAAAACCGAACCGTTTGTTTTCGGTTCGGTTTTGTCCGGTTTCTGATATAACCGGTTCGGTTTTCGGTTTCCCTGCAACGGTTTACGGTTTGAAGCGGTTTTCTGGGGAACGGTTCGGTTTGAACCGAACCGAACCGATGCTCACCCCTAAACGGAGGTTCAAGAACCCTTTTCATCTCGGACTTGGATTTTATTTAGACTTAACTGCACTTTGATACCCTCAACTATTTCAGTTTTTTAACTTAATATCCTAATTTTTTTTACTCATCAACTATTTTAGTTTTTCAACTTAATACCTAAAACAAAAAAATTTCGAAACTACCCTTGGCTCTCTCTCTCTTTCCCCATGTACCCTTCCTCCCTCTCCGCGAGGAGGGGGCACGGGTGGAGGAGGGGGTGGAGGGTGGGGGCGGCCGACGGCTAGAGGAGGGGGCGCGGGTGGAGGCGGGAAAGGAGGGTGGTGGGAGGAGGAGGGAGGCGGGTGGGTGGCCGGAGGGGGGGGGGGAGGGGAGGATGCGGATTGGGGGATAGTTTTAAATTTTGAGCAGGGGCATTATTGTCCAAAAAAAATTTTCAGGATATCAAATTGAAAAGAAAAAAATGTTCAGGTATCAAGTTGAAGAACGAAAATAGTTGAGGTTATCAAAGTGCAATTAAGCCTTTTATTTATATTGGTTATTTAGTTTTAGGTTCTCGTACAATTATCGAAAAGAGGATCTAGATTTCGTCATGGTGGTCGACTTGGACTGACCGTCCAAAAATAAATATAAAATCTGAATATTATGTAAGGCCCTAAAACTAAACATAAATCTTAAATATTATGGAGCCCTAGCTAAACTAGATCTAATGGTCATTCCAAATCTCATAACTTGCTTTTGGAGAATATGAAAATCTAAATACAAAATTTGAATATTTTATAGAAAAAAATCTAAAACTAAATAACCCTTAATTTCTACCCCTCTTCCAACTCCTATCCAACCATGCGACAATAATGCAAATGAGATTGTTCACGTCCGCTGCCAATGCATTCATCTGTTTTTGTTTCGAAGGTTGAAATTTGTCTGCACATCCGCCTTTGTCGATACTAAGTTTGTTTCCAGATGCACAACGATTTCGAAACAATATAGTCCATCGACAAAGTTATTATTTGAAATAAAATTAGAGGGTAAATTAGTTGTACCTCCTATGGTTTGTACGTATTTTGGTAACTGTTTCCGTTGTTTCAAAAATAAAGAACACCCCATGGCTGCTTAATTTTTCACTCATTTTCTTCTATACACAGGAGGGTACAACTAATTAACTTTATAAACCAGGAGGGTGTTCTTTATTTTTAAAACAACATGAACAGTTACCAAAATACGTACAAACCATAGGGGGGTACAACTAATTAACCCAAAATTAGATTACATTTAGGCCCCCGTTTGATTCGCGGAATGGAAGGGAAAGGAAATCAATTCCTTGTCATTTCCTTTCCTTTGAAATTTTTTATTTTCCATTGATTTTCCTTTCCGATGTTTGGAAATGTTAAGAAATTTGGAAAGGAAAGTGATTACTTCAATGTGGAAAGTGATTACTTGCTTGGATGGATGGAATAATTTTTTTCCCTAAATTTTTCTTCCATTGGGAATCACTTTCCTTTCCTCCTCAATTCCTTTGGCACCCAAAACATAGGAAAATAATCACTTTCCTTTTCCAATCCGAAGTTTCCGTGAACCAAACGAGGTTTAGCTCACGGAAAGGAAATGAATTCCCTTGTATTTTTCATGGGAATGTGAAAGTAGGATTCTTGTTACATTTTCTTTACGGTGTTTGGTTGGTGCAGAAAAGGAAAACAAAAATATATCAATGTTCCAATAATATCCTTACCTTTTAAAATAAAAATAACATTATGAAAAATAACATTAATGGTAAAATAAGTAATGACACATGGTTACTTTTGTCATAATTTTTGTAATAAATGTTGGAAAAAGAGGAGGAAAAATTAATCCCACGTGTCCTGAGTGTAACCATATTCCCTCCAATTTTTTCTCTTGTCATAAAATTGATTTCCAACTTTATGGCTACCAAACAAAAGAAAAAGAACAACTTTTCTATCCTGGTTCCGGAAATCGTGAACCAAACGAGGCCTTAGTATTAGCATTCCTTGTTGTAGTCTACGTTGGTTAGGATACCTGAGATATCCATGGTCTAAGTCCGGGCAACATTATAATTTTCTTTATTTTCTAATATTAACTTAGTCTCCATCAAAACTTTTTTTTTTTTGTTGTTGTTGTTGTTGTCATTGTCATGCCAAAACCTTGTCATTGAAGTCTCTCTAGAAAACATAGTATCATCTTCGCTTTGGTCAGTTTGTGGACAAAGATCATCTACTGATCTCATCGTATGCTTATGGATGAAACAAAAAAACATTAATGTTATGTTAAGACTAATTTGTAACAAGAAACTACAGTAGAAACTCTATAAAATAATACACTTGGGACCACCAAAATTTATTAATTAAAAGAGTTATTAATTAATCGATAAATTAATAATTATTAATTTATATATTAATTAATATTTTATTAATTTATAGTAAAATACTTACGTAGTTTACAAACACCTTTCAAGCTTCCACTTAATTATTGTATACAATGCATGTGTATATCAAATGAAGGGCCCAATTTGAAAGAAACCTTCAATCTCCCACCTTATTATGCTTCTTGTGTTCAGTGTATCACTTTATGGACATTAAAAATATTTTCAAGAAACCTTCAATTCTTGAGTCATTTTTCAAGAAACCTTCATAAATCATTCATGTAATATGCTATATATAAGGAATTATTAATTTATATTTTATATGGGGTCTGAAGAAATTATCAAAAATGTATTATCTTATAATTTTAGCGAATTATTAATTTAGCACCCTATCCCCGAGTCGGAACCGGCCAAAAATATTATCTTAGAGAGTTTATTAAATAATCGAGTATTAATTTATAGAGTTTCTACTGTATGAGATTTGTTGTAAACTATAACATAACTTAAATTATTAAAATTAAATTAGTAACTAAAGTTTCATAAGTTTTCTATTTTGTAACTTCCTACCTCTATGTGGCAACAATGATACATTTCCAAATTTCATATTTCCTTTATGATATCCTAACTTACATTTGATGAGGATTGCTGGTTAAAATTTCAGTTGCTAACCCTAAGGCCTCGTTTGGTTCGCGGAAAGGAAAGAAAAGGAAATTGATTGTATCATATTTCTTTTCCATTGGAATATTACAATTTCAATCAATTTTTTTTGGATGTTTGGAAAAATCAAGGAAATTGAGAGAGAAAGTGAATCCTTAGAGGTGAAAAATGAATACTTGAGTTGGTGGGAGGAACCACTTTTTCTCCTATTTTTCCTCATTTTAGGAATCAAATTCCTTTCCTCCTCATTTCCTTTGGCATCCAAACAAAGGAAAGAAATCACTCCAATTATGCGAACTAAACGTGGCCTAATAGTTTAGGGTCTACTTGGTTGTCTGTAATCGATTTTTCTTTTACAATATTTACTGTTGTAATTGAAGTTGCAACCATAATGATTACAATAAGTGTTAAATATTACCGGAGTTATATATATATATATATATATATATATATATATATATATATATATATATATATATATATATATATGGCTTAATTGTACTTTGCTACCCTCAACTATTACCATTTTTCAACTTTGTACCCTAAACTATTTTTTGTAACAATTTGGTACCCAGATGTTATTTGGACTAAAATGTCCCTACCCCTACCCCTAACCCTCCCCCCCTGCACGCTCCGGCCGCCCCCCCTGCTCACTCCGGCCGCCCCCCCCCCCCCCCCCCCCCCCCCCTGCTCACTCCGGCCGCCCGCCCGCCCCCGCCTCTCCCCTAGGCCGCGGCAGCACGGGAGGAGGGGGGCTGGGGAGGGAGGGCGGGGCGGGAGGCGGGCAGGGGGTGGCCGAAGGTAGCAGGGGGGGGTGGGGGGCGGGGGGGGGGGGGGGGGGCGGCCAGAGCTAGCAGGGGGGGTGGCCGGAATGGGGAAGGGGGTGGAGGGAAGGAAGAGGGAAGGACATTTTCGGAATTTTTGAAAAATTAGGTATCAAGTTGAAAAAAAATAATAGTTGAGGTACCAATTTGTTACGAAAAAAAGTTTATGGTATCAAGTTGAAAAGGCGGAATAGTTGAGGGTAGCAAAGTGCAATTAAGCCTATATATATATATGAACTTTTGTTGCATTAGTGACTTGTTTACAACCAAACAAACACCAAAATTGGTGTAAATATGGTAACAAATGCTAATTTATTTTTATTTACAACCAACCAATCAGTTTCTCATGATAGCAACTTACAAGCCGGTAAAAGGTTCATAGTGTTCAATTACAAATTAGCCTCTCTCTTTTCTTTTTTTCAAACCAAGGGTTTGCCATTTAGGCTGACAACTTGATTAAAAAAAAGTTTATTTCCCACGCTTTTTATTTATTTTGGCTGCAAAAATCAATAGCTAGGGGAATTAGAGCATCTCCAACCCTATTGTGACTTTGGAAAAACGTTGTTGCCACATAGGAATGACAAAATTTTATTCAAAAGTTCTTTTCCAATGCAATTGTCAAGTCAATTGTGAAGCTTATGTGGCAAAAATTAAAGAAGACATTGTGAAGTTGATTGTCTTGTTCTAGATAATACACTTGACAATGTCTTCTCTTCCATGTCATCAATTATGAATAAAAATATTAGAAAAAAGAAAGAAGATGAGTAGTTGTCTTAAAAGTTGCATTGGAAGTTGGAAAAAATACTTTTTATTGTCTTCTCAATATTTTTGCATTGGAGAAAATTTTTCTATCTCATTGTCTTTTGAGATATAATTTTGCCACAGAAACAAGACATTGTCTTGTGGCTCATGCCACATAGGAGCCACCTAAGACTCACAACACTTAACAAGACAATAGGGTTGGAGATGCTCTTAATCACCATCTGCTAATTGTCATTTGAAATAGAAAACTCCCCACAAGAGAAAGTCCAAGTGTTCCCTTGTTGCGTATGAATGATGAATGATGAATGATTTCTAGAGCTCATCATGGAATGTTTTTGCTTGTTTCTTTTGATAAGCCACTTACATGAGTACATCTATTGGATGCCTTTTGAAAGTAGATGGGGGCTTGCAAAGGAAGAAGAGTACAATTATGAATCCTTGAATTTTATTTACATCAATAACCAAAATAAACAATCACAATAACCTATCTCGACTCTTATAGAAAGACTTGGAAACGGTTCAAAATAAACCGTCTAAATGGTATATGTATACAACATTGCTAATTAAAAAATAAAATTTCTAAAATCCAGATATTACAGAAAATTTACTGTACCGAAATATATTTCTTAGAAATTAGTCAAAACGAAAGAAGTTTGAAAAAATTTGTTTAAACGAAACTTGTAGCCATCCAAGATGGCGGAATAAGAAAAGTAGAAGAAAGTTAAAAAAAAAAAAAAAAAAACGAAAATCCTGCCAACCAAGTTGGCGGAATTGGGCTCAATTCCGTGAAAAAAAGAAAAGAAATGGAAATGATGCCAACTTAGTTGGCGGAATTTGGAAAAAAAACAAAAAAATGAAATGATGCCAACTATGTTGGTGGAATTTTAGGGCCAATTTTTTTTTGGTCCGATTTTTTTTTGTTGGTTCGATTGTGGGTTTATGTGTTTAATTGATTCATGGTTCACAGGTTATTAATTCATGGTTCACGGGTTCAATTGATTCATGCTTCACGGGTTGTACTTGCTCCCCTTTATTCTTGGTTCACATGGTAATATCTAGAACATATATCCAAAGTACTAAATACATATCTGTAACAAATTATAATTAAAATATATTCAAATCATATATATATATATATATATATATATATATAGAGAGAGAGAGAGAGAGAGAGAGAGAGAGTGGTCGGGATCCCCACACTTAGCATCCTCGTACGTTCCTCAGAATAAAATAAAATTATATATATATATATATATATATATATATATATATATATATATATGAAAAATTCTACAATACATCTTGTGTGTATATATATATATATAGAGAGAGAGAGAGAGAGAGATCCCCACACTTAGCATCCTCGCATGTTCCTCAGAATAGCAGTCATTGGATTATCTTTGGGGACGGTTCAAATTCCGATCCCTTCTCATGAGGAAGGTTTGGAATTCCGCATTTAAACATCCCCCTATGTTCTTCGGAATAGCAGTCATTGGATTGCATTTATGGTCAGTTCAAATTAGATCAAAACTTACTGCCAACATACCATGAACTCAAAATGGACGTCTCCCTTCCACGTGGAGTGATTTATTAGTTTATGCATGGAACCCATAAATTTTCGTAAAAAACTTCAACATAATATCATTATGTCAGACATCTTCACATGCACCCTTCCTCATCCTTGCAAGAATTGCTTGTGATATCTTATATCAAAGGAGGATGCTAAACATATTAATCCAATTACAATATGAAAATGCAATAATCTACAATTAAATCATAATTATTTGTCATCAAAGTTCAATTAGTATTCTACCCTCTTAAAAAATTCATGTACTAGATCGGTATGGTTGTTCTTGTATGTAAATGGAAAGAGGAAAGAAATGTCACATGTAATTGTTCGGTTATAATTTATAGGAAAGTAACTATCTTAATCTAGACATCACATGTTCTAGATATCAAGTATCGGCAAAAGATAATAAGAAGAATTATGTGCATTAAATATTTTCTTACATGCGGCGGGGGACCAACTTCCCCTCTCTTCATTCCCGCGCATCTCTCCCAACCGTAATTCAAACCCCAACGGCTAAAAAACGGAAAGAAAAGTACAAACATAAACCTATAAGAAACCAACTTGTAGGTGTAGCCCTCCCCTTCTCATTCAAAAAATACACGCATAACTAAACACAACCAAGAAAAATACAGAAAGAACCTCCACCCCTCCCAATCCACCATGGCACTTATCCTCCTCCTCCTCCTCCTCCTCCTCCTCCTCTTGTCCCTCCTCCCCTTCGCAACTCCCGGCGTGATCGGCGTGTGCCACGGCCGCATAGGCACGGTCCTCCCCTCCCCGGCCGAAGTCGTCCGCCACCTCCATTACCACAAAATCACCAAGATCCGCCTCTTCAACCCCGACCCCTCCGTCCTCTCTGCGTTCAGGAACTCCGGCATCAAGCTCACCGTGGGCGTCCCCAACGAGAACCTCACGTCCCTCTCCGAGTCCCCCGACGCCGCGGTCTGGTGGCTCGAGTCCAACCTCCTCGCCTATGTCTACCCCGACGAAGTCCAGTACCTCACGGTCGGCAACGAGGTCCTCTACAAGAACGCGTTCTACACGCCCTACCTCATGCCCTCCATGCGCAACCTCCACACCGCGCTGCAGATGCTCGGTCTCGACAGCTGGATCAAGATCTCGTCCCCGCACGCAAGCTCGATCCTCTCTGTCTCAAACCCTCCCTCCAACGGGACGTTTGACCCCTTCGTCCTCCCGGTTCTCAAGGAGATGCTCGACTTCCTGTCGGAAATCGGCGCGCCGCTGATGGTGAACGTGTACCCCTTCATCAGCTACTGCGAGGACCCCTCCAACATGCCCCTCGGGTTCGCCTCGTTCGGGGCCCTGCACCGGCTACGGGACGGGGCGCTGGAGTACACCAACCTGTTCGACGCGTTGGTGGATGCGTTCGTGGCCGCGATGGAGAGGGAAGGGTTCGAGGGGTCCCGGTGGCGGTGGCAGAGACCGGGTGGCCCACCGCGGGGAACGACGCTGCGACGATACAGAACGCCAAGTTGTTCAACCGTAAGATGGTGAGGAAGGCGCTGAGCAGCCGCGGGACGCCGAGGAGGCCCGGGGTGGCAGTGGAGACGTTCTTGTTCGACCTCTATGACGAGAACGAGAAGGGAGGAGCCGAGTTTGAGAGGCACTTCGGGATCTTGAATGTGGACGGACCACGGTCTACAACATCACCTTTGATCACTAGATGTAGATTTTTCCTTACGTACTACTTCACAACCAACTAATCATCAAATAAAATAAGAAATATAATTTCTGATCACAAAGGAAAGTGCCAAAGGAAAGGAGCTCAAAAAAAAAAAAAAAAAAAAAAAATCCAGAAGGCAAAAAAAAGAAAGAAAAGAAATGGTCCCCAATCTGACTATATTTATGGTTTTTCCAAACACCAAAAAGAAAAATGAAGAAAATTATAATTTTCCATGTCCATCGAAAGAGGAAAGAATTGAGTTCATTGCCTTTCTTTTATGCTAACCAAACGAGACCTTAGTCCAAACGCTAGCCTCCTTGCCCTACAGTTCAGATGTAAGAAACTGCAAACCACAAAATGTTGACATTGCATACAGACTCTAGCCAACATGAGAGCCACACTGCAAAATCATAAAATCATCAAAAGGAGGATTCACAAGCAAGTGATTAACAACAAAAACATCTTTGCTCCCAAAACCCAATAAAAATTACAAGAGACTGGGCCGGCCGGAGGGTAGGGTTGCCCTATCGGGAGTTAATAGTTGGTTGCCCCTTGATCCATAGTGTCAGCCAGTCCCAGTGGTCATCCGTAATCCTGACCTTTGGTAGGATCACACTAAGTTTGGAGGGTTGTCCTACCAGAGGAGGGCTTGGGCCGGCTCTGACAAGAGACATTCTTGTTTCCAAGGTTCACCATCGTAAGTTGTTCTAATAAAGATCACCACCACCACCACCACCACCATACAACAACATCTGACATTCTTCTATGTCAAGTCCTTCGTTCCAGAAATTTTCGGAGTGCTCTTTTGAATCATTTTCTTCCATTCGGCTACGTTAAGTACCAATATAAACCCTAAAAAGCAGCTTCATCATCATTGTCGACCACGCAGTCAAAAGTCAACTGGATATACCAAAATCACAGCAAATACAAAAACTAACATGCAAATAGTTGAAGTCTATTGAACAGAGTAATTTCTGTTATACCCAAATTTTCTTCCAGTCAGCAATTTCTTACTCCAGCAACAGTTTGCAAGTTCAAGAATCCATGAAAAAACACCAACAGAAATCAAACAATCCTAAGTAAAAGTAATTCAATTATGGTTTCTTCATTGCAGCAGTGTAAATGAAGTAGCAGCTAATACTTTTGAAGGAAACAAATACTTTTCTTGACATTTAGTTTTAGTACTAAATCCTCAAACCGGCTTTAGATCCATCCATTGAGAAAATCCACTCTTGAATCCTTTTACAAACCGTTCTAACCAGAAATTGGACAAAACTAAGGAAGTTGTGGCAAGGCTCAATTATCAGTTCTTTAGAACTTTCTAATAATCTTCACTGGCGAGGAATATGGGTTCACAGGTTATATAAAAAATAATCCAGTGCTTACTGCCGTCAGCTACTTACTAGAGAACTCGACTCCTACACATTTTATACCACCAGAATATGAACAAAAAATGTACAAGGGAAATTTTATGAGACTTGCATGCTCACCCGAACAAAGAAGAACCAAACAACACAAGCTTAACTGACCAGGGAACAAGTCAGGTTTGATTCCCAACTCCCTGTAGTAGCACTAGTTCACGTTTTAAAATTTCAGACTTAAGCCAGACTTGAGATCGATAAATAGTAACAGATCCAACAAAAATTGTACATTAACAAATATTTTATATACCTGTCATAATGGAAATTAACATCAGCAAACATAAGATATCTAGGTAACCAAAACATGGGCAATACAGAAGAAGGATTATGATTTCCTGTACGAAATATCTACAAACTTAATAGGAATACAAGCCATAATTTTAAGAAATTATCAAATGACTGTTATTAAGTACTTGAAACAAGAAACTTAGTGTGGAACACAAATTTATAAAACTGTTGAAAATTCTAAATGTGAAGAAAGTAATTGCTTTAAGTTTATCAACCCCAACCCACCAGTCAAAATAAAAGACAATCCATGGAGACGCCTCCTGAATTTTGCACGAAGCAGTCAACAGGAAAGGTGCGCAAGCTTAAGAAATCACTGTATGGACTCAAGCAATCTCCTCGGACATGGTTTGAAAGATTCAGGAAAGCTGTCACAGGCATAGGGTACAGCCAGACCAACGCATATCACACAGTCTTCTTCCGACATGCGAGAGGCCGCGTTACCATACTTGTTGTATACATAGATGGTATAATGATCACAGGTGATGAGGAGGAGGAGATTACCCTGCTGAAGTCGAAATTTGCCAAGGAATTTAAAGTAAAGGACTTGGAAATGATGATGTATTTTCTCGGAATCGAGGTAGCTCGAGGAAGAGATGGGATCGTCCTCTCTCAGAGGAAGTATGTACTAGATCTGTCCACAGAAACTTGTATGCTGGGATGTCGTCCGACAGTCACTCCAATTGATCAGAAAGATAAGTTGGAGGCAGAGGCAGAAGAGCCGGTTGATCGTGAGATATATCAGAGACTTGTAGGCAGATTGATTTATCTGGGCCACACTCGCCATGATATATCATTTGTTGTGAGTGTAGTGAGTCGCTACATGCATGATCCAAGGAAGGGCCACATGGATGCAGTTTTTCTTATTCTGAGATATCTGAAGGGGGCCCCTAGAAGAGCGATACGGTTCAAGAACAATGGACACCTTAGTGTTGAGGGATACTACGATGCAGATTGGGCAAGTTGCATGGATGACAGAAGGTTTACCTCAGGATATTGTGTTTTTGTGGAGGGTAACCTAGTCTCATGGAGAAGCAAGAAACAGTCTGTGATAGCTCAATTGACCGCTGAAGCAGAATATAGAGCTATGGCTCTGGGAGTGTCAGAATTGTTGTGGGTAAAAGCATTGTTGACAGAGTTGAAGCTGGACCAGAGAACACAATTGCGTCTTCTGAGTGACAGTCAAGCAGTACTGAGTACAGCTAACAATCCAGTTTAGCATGACAGAACGAAGCATATCGAGATCGATCGATTCTTCATCAAGGAGAAGCCGGAGAAAGGGATACTAAAGCTCGATCATGTTCGCTCAGAAGAACAAGTCGCAGATTGTCTTACTAAGGGGCTTAATACATTAAGCATTTCTAAACTATGTAACAAGATAGGGATGATTGATATCTATCGCCTATCTTGAGAGGGAGTGTTGAGAGCATTAATGGGCTTTTAGTCCCACATCGAGTAGAATAATAGGAAGAGGGGTTAGCCTCTCCTATATATGTGTAGCTCCACCATACTAATAAATAAGTCAAGTATTCTACTAATTTCTATTATACGACAACAAGAAACTGAAAGCATGACCACTTATCATATGATAATGTTAATACCACGACTTACGGCGATATGAGACCTCCCTAACTTACAGAAAAGAGACTAATTACTTTAGTCTAACATACACAGGAACTACCTAATAAATTATAGCGATGTTTTAGCCAATGTCTAACCTATTTAGAACATTTTAAAACAATCTTACATAAAAGAGAGGAAAAGAAGAGACTAAGCTAGCTAAAATATAGCACTATCTCTATATAAGCTAAGCTCCCTGAAGGATGAGTCCTAAGTGGAGGTACCAGCATCTGGCCCACCCAGGATCTTATTAACCTTTGTCAGAAGCGCCTGCATGTCACCAACAAGATTGGCTATGGCCGGAGTCAGCCCTCCAGAAGTCCCTGCACCATTCTGTACTGGACTAGTTCCATGCAGCTGTGATATCATTCTCTCCAGGTTTTTCTGAATGTAAGGAAGTGGAGGCCTTGGGACCTCAACAGGAGGATACTTTGGGTTGCCAGTAAGATACTGAATGCGGTGGCTGGCAACTGGTGGCCCAAAGGCTCCGGCCTTATCGTTGAACGCCTTCTCAGCATCAGTATATCTCAAGAACACCACTCGGGCACTGCTGGATTCTCTGATCACTTCAGTGTCAGACACAATCAGCGGTCCATACTTACTAAACTCGGAGATAAGATTTTCTCGGGAAGGTAGACTAATCCCTTGAGAAAATGACAAGTGAAGAGCCGCAGAATCCATCTTCCAAGTAGCTTCATTGTTGTTCCTTTTCTTCCCAGGCTTCCCTTCCTCAGAACCACTGGTAGTTTTGTTCAGCAAACCGACTGGAAATGCGACAAGAAGGGATCCATCCTCGAGCTTCTTCTTCTGCAGTGAATTTGCACCTTTGATATCATCTCCACCTCTACGATTCACTTCTAAGCCTTACTGCCAGCTATTTCATTGCCATTATTAGACTTCTTCCCCCTTTTGCCTGATTCCACAATGTTCAGAGGCTTGTTGTCCAAATCTACTTTGGTGCTGTAATTCCCCTCAGCCTTCCTCTTTCCCTTCTTATTTCCAGAATTTCCTGCATCTGAAATGGTAACCGGATTCACCATCAAATTCGCTGGAGTTTCACCATTAGCCCCTTCCATTACCATCTTCCTCTTCTCCGAAGCTGTATCTCTTTTTTTTTTCGCAGATTGATCGGTTGCTTGATGACCTAAATCCACTGGAGTTTTGGTTTCTCCAGGAGATTTAGGTTTCCTCTTCCCCTTTCTTTTCTTGGACTTCTCGCCTTCTTTGGACCTACCGCCCACCTCTTTAATCACACTTTCTGTGTGTACCTCTTCATTAACAGTTTCCACATTCACCTCCTATTTATTCACAATTTCCACATTCACGTTGACGAACTACGCGACAAGGTTTTGGTAAGTAACAAATTAGCTTCTAGGTATCGCGAAGGTTCCCGTAACCGTCCTAGTTGCGTTACTCCTTTTCAAATGCAGAGGATTAGTAACCGCAGGCGAGAAGCTCGTGTAGTAACTAAGCTGTGGATACCGTGCCACTGAAGGTCGCAAACTCTTCTGCCTCTTAGTCTCCCAGCTCTTTGCCGAGGCCAAAAGCTTAGTGTATCCTCCACCCAAATAAGCATAAAGAGGCGACAAGTACTTGATGTTCTTCCTCTACCTTCTCCCAAGCCCACGACCTTCATCTTTCATAGTGCCATTCTCAAGAGTCGAAACTCTCATTCTTCTTCTCCTCGTTGCCATCGCTGACATCCACCGTACCATCTGTTTCGTCAACCAACACAGCCATGCTTCTCCTATTGTCACGATGAGACCTCAATTGGTCAACAATAATGACTCCACTTCCTCGTCCTCCACCAAATCTGCTAGCAGCACATCAAGATTCAACCCCCCCCCCCCCCCCCCCCCCCCCCTTCTGTTCCCCTCCTCTAGTACGCTATCACCCCCACGCAGGCTGCTTGTTTCGAGAAGTCCGACCGCCGACGAAACCGGCAGGCACGTTCCTTACCAAATCAAGAGACCCCTACCAACGTACAGTTACTAACTCTGGGACTCATCGAGAAATACTTCTCAAGCTCGTTCCTTTCCACTGCGGGAACGCAGGAACGGCCATCCGGACCTCCAAACACCTATCAACCTCGCCGATCGTTGATCCTAAAGTGGCAACAAAGGGCTTCGACCAATGGGTTTCAGTTGGGAAACGGCTACACCGAGAGAGGGCTTGGGCTTCCTCGTTAAAACATGATACGGACACGGACACCGACCGATCCGACGGTTCAGATCGATCGGAGACGCGTCCGGACTACCAATCGTGGCCGTTGGGGTCCGGTCACCGACCGGCGAGACGTCGGGGGTGACCGCATCCCCCGGATTGCTAGGGTTTTGGTTGTTTCTATGGTTCCCATTGAGAGCTCGGGAAAAAGAGAGAGAGAAAGAAAAGGAATACCTTGAAATAAAGGGATTCTTTTTGCAAAACCTCCTCCTTCCTGCTTTCACCAGTGCAAATAAAAGTGTGGGCGAGTACAAGAACGAAGAAGAATGAAAGTGTCAATTGGACAAAGGGGTTATTTGTACAAATTAGCATATACTACCCAAAAATCAGGAACTCACGAGCTCTTAATTTTAAGGGATACACATAATTGTGGGGCTCTCCAAATTGTCCAACGATATCGTTATGTGTGGAATTACTCTTCATTAGTCTACGTGAAGAATGATTTTGAGACTCAAATATTAACATTCTAATATGGAGTAGTGAGAGAGAAAAAAAAATAAACATAGACAAAAAGTAGGGTCCGACTAAACGCACCCAAGCAGTTACTTAGCACACCCCAAATAACTTAAATTATAAATTACTTCAATATTAAAAGACTAATATACCCTTCTCTCATTTTACACCCCATCAGCCTTCCCAAACACACTTCTTTCATTTTTCACACCCCACCATCCTCCTCATTCTTCCTTCTTTCATTTTCATCATCTTTCCAACAAAACCCTAAAATCCTAGAAAAATCTAAGTTGAGAAGCCATCATGGAGGAAGGTGGTCCATCTGAAAGACACAATGTACGTACTCTCTCCACCTTCTTGCTCGTTTTCAAGTATTAAAATTAGTATGAGAATCGTTCCAAACGAGAAATCCAAAAAAAAAAATCGCGATATGTACGACCTGTGT
This sequence comes from Iris pallida, assembly GCA_029216955.1. Classification (NCBI taxonomy): domain Eukaryota; kingdom Viridiplantae; phylum Streptophyta; class Magnoliopsida; order Asparagales; family Iridaceae; genus Iris; species Iris pallida. The sequence continues at coordinate 1,730,191 of JANAVB010039215.1, forward strand.
TCGTCGCGCAAATCATGTGTGTTCGACTCGGAGTTGTCGAATGTAAGAGTAATGTTCGACTAGGAGTTGTCGAACATAGCTTGGAATGTTCGACCCTTGTAAGTCGAACGTTTTTGAAACGTTCGACCTGTTACTGTCGAACAGAAGATACTTGCACGACCTGTAATGGTCGAGCACTGTGTTTTTGAAAAAAAAAATTTCAACTTAGTAAAGTGTGGGTCTTTTTCTTTTCAGGATAGTTCTTCAAATGACACTGGAATGAACAATGAATTGAGCATTGTTAACTTTTCCATGTATGAATAAGTTGATTTTTCAGAAGAATTTCAGACGGAAGAGATATTTGATAATCGTTAATCGTTGTTGAGGTGGGCACAGACGGTAGGAAGACGTCATAATATGGTCGTTTTGGTTAAACGATCCGATAGCGGGGATGGAAGACGGGCTCGGATAGTTTTGGGTTGTGAGCGCGATGGTAAATATCGGCCTCCCAATAGGGGTGTAAAATGGACAAAGTAGTCCGTTGTCCGTACGTGTCGGCTCGATAATAGTTCGACCACGGACCGTCCGATTGATTAACAAACAAAACTTGGACATTTTTTTTGGTCCGTTTAAAAATCGGAACCGGACACAGTCATATCCATGTCCGGTCCAAATTTGTCCGCGAACCGTCCGATAGTGGAGACTTTTGGTTTTGCATCAATTATGTCATATTATTTTGGTTTTGCATCAATTTTTGTTGTTCGGTCTCGATTTTTGTTAACCTTTTACTATTGTTTGTTGTATTCTATAACCTTCAATTGTATTTTTTTCAACTTGATTTTTTGTACCAACTATCAAGGTATCTTGATAAAATAATAGTTTTTGGTAATATATTTCATTTGTCCGCGGACCGACCGATTGAATTAACGAACAGTGGTTGTCCGTGTCCGTCCGGCCGAACTCGAACAGTGGATTGTCCGTGTCCGTCCGTCCGAACTCATTTTCATTTTCGGACCGAACACGGACAGTGGACTGTCCGTGTCCGTCCAGCCCGTTTACACCCCTACCTCCCAAGACAAAAGTTGCTGAAGCAAATTCGGCGAACATTGCGAAGAAGGCAAGACGGAAAAGCTTACGGGGATGAAGAAATGTGACTGTCCGTTTCAATTGAAAGGAGTGCAATTCAATGACCTAGGGTAATGCTCATTGACGGTTGTATGCGGCTCGCATAATCCCACTCGGACGCAATTTGGTTGGACACTCATATGCCGGTCGACACCCACTGAAGATCAACTTGTGAAAGACTTATCGAAGAACAATGCAAGGCCGAAAGATATATTGAGCACATTGAAGGAATCCTTTAGCGAGAATGAGTCGACATTGAAGACAATTTACAATGCTCGGCAAAAGCATAGCGTTGTCGAGCATGGGGGCCTATCTCAAATGAAGTACTTGTTGGTAAGTTGGACTCAGAAAAGTACTACTATTTAGATAGGAGATGTGAGCAAACCGATAAGTGAAGGATCTTTTTATGCTCACCCGACTAGCGTAGATTTGTTGCGTGTTTTTCTAATATTTTATTGATGGTACCTACAAGACAAACAGGTACAGGATGCCACTTTTGGAAGTAGTAGGGGTCACATCCACAAATATTACATTTTCTATGGCATGTGTTTATATGGAGGTTGAGTGGGAGGATAATTATATATGGGCGCTTAGTACGCTTAAAGGATTAGTGGATCAATCATGCTTACCGAAGGTGATTGTGACTGATCATGAGGTAGCACTTATGAATGCTATAAGCGTTACGTTCCCCAGCTCCACACGCTTGCTATGTCGGTGGCATATTAGCAAGAATATATTGGCCAACTGCAAGAAGTTGTTTCGTACCAAGGAGAAGTGGGATTCTTTTAACAACTCATGGAATTCGTTGGTTCTTGCCGAAGATCAACCAAGATTTAATGAGTTACTTAGAAGATTGGAGTAAGATTTCCACGATTATCCAAAAGCAGTTAACTATGCCATTAAGAATTGGATTGAGCCGTTTAAAGAAAGATTTTTTTTCGTGTTGGACTAACAATGTGATACATTTTGAGAACACGACAAGTAGCAGGTAAGTGTCTTTAAACCATAGTTTGCATATATATATGTTAATTACGTTATAATGTACGATTTTGACTGTATGAATTTCATACTCACAGGACGGAGAGTGCACATGCAAAATTGAAAAAAACAGTTGGGCACTAGTCAATCAAATTTTGAGATCTCATGGAGCAGGATACATGATTTGTTGATCGCTCAACACAACCAAATTAAGGCCTCATTTGAGATGAGCCTTAATGTGGCACCACATCGTTACAGTTCTCCTCTATTTAAGAATATCTGAGGATTGGTGTCTCATCATGCACTTGGTAGGATTTTCGAGGAGATGAAGGGTATAGATAATACCGGTGTAGATCCCCTCCTTTTGTTGTTGTGTGTTGAGGAGAACTTGCGGGTTACCTTGTGCACATAAACTTGCAGTGTTGAAACGGGATGGTTAGGTTATCCAGTTAGATATGGTTTGACAGATTTTGGATAAAGTTGGATTATGAACCCTCCAAAACGGACATTGTAGCTGATGCAGATGTCCGAAGTCGTTGGGTGGAGACCATGGGAACTATTAATCATATGTTCGATGCGGCTACCAATTCTCAAAGGTTGTTGATGCTGAAAAGACTTCGGGAGATATCAGTTCCTTCGATATCTTCACTGCTTGAACCAGTGGGCTACAGACGACCTCGTGGTAGGCTAAGTAAAACGAAAATCTGCACTTCACATTCGACCAAGAGTGAACCAAGCAAATTTGAAATTGTTGAGTCTGCTCATGATAGTTGTTCACCTTTGGAGGAAACTATAATGCTCGATGGACCTCCTTCGCAAAACCAATGTTCACTTCTATCCGAAGGGAAAAAGCAACATGTTCGACGGAAGTCATCACACAATGCCACCGATATTGCATATATAGGACAAGTTCCACCTCAACATCATCCGTATGTGTTGATTACGAAAAATGTAATAGGGGATGAACATTGTGGTTTTCGATGCATAGCCCATGCACTAGGGTTGGGGGAGGAATCTTGGCCAAAAATTTGTAGTGACCTCATCCAAGAGATCACACTCTTGGGAGATATATACGGTAGATGTAACTTGATTAAGGGGTCTCAAAACAGGTACTTGAATCTTTGAATTGCTTCGTAGCACCGATTTTTGACCGCAAGTACTGGTGGTCATTTCCGATATGTACTACTTGGCGGCGTCGGCCTACAACATGGCCATCGTTCACATGCACGGTGTAGCTTCCTTCCCGGAGAATTTTCTCGAAATATTTTTTTGGTTTAAATAGTGATTTCAGAATTTTATAAATGATTATTTAGTCAATTATTACGGTAGATGACTTTAGCCATGGTTAAGTTTTGAAGTACCAGACGAGGAATCATGGCACGAATAGTGCAGTGGCGTGCCTTGACTAGTGTATTAGCCATGCCAATGAAGGCCGAGCCATAGTGATGTTCTAACTAGGAAAACCAGGCCAAGTTGTGAATTAACCCTATAGAACGTTTTAATTATTTATTAATTATATTATTGACTTGTAGGAGACCATTTGTGTCGATTTAGCCCGAGCTGGGCCCGAACCGAATCCAAGCCCATGTAGTCATGTAGTGGGACCAAATACGACCTTGTAGACATGTTTGGTAAATGCAAAATTTTGTATATATTTAGGAATTGACAATTATTTTCTAAATATTTATTACATGTAAATTATAGGTATTATTAATATTAAATAGCGTTTTAGAATATTTATACGATTTTCTGGGGCCCAGCAATGGGAGTATATGATATGCCCATCCAGGAGCTACTATTGAATTATTTTAATTACTAGTGGAATTATTATTAATAATAATATTATTATTGTGGATATTGAAAATAAGCTATTTATTATTAGTAGTATTATTAATTTATTCTTTATCAAAAGAATAATATACGTGTGTATGTGTAAAAATTATATACGTATATGGGTGTATATATATATATATATATATATATATATATATATATATATATATATATATATTTAAAAAAAACCAAGCGGCCGTGTCGAAGACACCCAGCCACCGCTTGGCCGGGGGCCGTGGGCAAACCACCAAGCCGCCTCCGTGGGGGCTCGAACTCCGTCCGATGCCCCAAGTGCCAGTGCGCCTAGCCACTTAGGTGTATTTATATATAAATACATGAATGTATAAATGTTTTGTATAGATATAAATAAATATATTATACATGAGTGTATGTGTACGTATATGGAATATATGTGAATATTAATATAATATATATTATATATATATATATATATCTATATAATATATATAGATATATATATCTATATATATATATATATATATATATAATATATTTTTATATATATATCTATATATATATATATTTATAATATATATATATATGTGTGTGTGTGTGTGGTGTGTATTGTATAAATATATATTATAAATATACGTATATGTGGGTATATATAAATATATACCCACATATACGTATATTTATAATATATTTATATACAAATACACATATACCATATATATATATATATGGCTAAAAAGAAATAGAAAAAGAAAAAGAAAAAATAAAATAGAAAGAAGAAAAGAAATCAAAAAGGGGGAACCCAGCCATACCAGGCCTGAACCCAGCTCCCCACAGAGCAAAGCCCGGCCTACCCAACAGACCGCACACCAGTGCAAACCCAAACCGAGAGTTGTATGCATATATATGCATATGTGCAATAGATAGATCGGGAGATCGAGAGAGGATCTCTGATAACTCAAAACCCTAGCCAGCACTTGGGCGACCCTGCCTCAGCCTCCGCGCACCGCCGCGAGGACATCACCGGCGGCCAGGGTCGCGGCGCGCACCCGAATTCAGGACAGAGCAGCGGCAGCAGTAAACAGCGAGACGCCAACTTCGCGGTACGAGTTCTCTGCTTGTGTTTAATCATTTTCCAAACCGTAAATTGTTTTAGGAAGCTGGTATAACCAAGTTTCGATCCCAGTAGATATATTTCGATATAACCTAACACCCTGTCCAAAAAATCGGCACAAACTTTGCCGAAAACTGTTCTTGAACAGTCCATAGAACTGTCCAGAAACCCAAGGTTGGCGGTCGAATTACGACCAGGATATCATGAAACGTGGTAAACCGTTCGAACAACCTTGTAGACAACATAAACGAGATTGAGACCCTTTTTAGTTTAATTTCTAGTTGGTTATTTTCTGTTGAAAATCAATTCAAAAATAGGAAAAAAATTGAGAAAACAGTTTTCGAAAACTTGAAAATCCTCCGATACGACGTGCGTCCCGCCAATCCGGGCGACGTGATCGCGAACCGAAAGCATCGAAAGGTGCGTAACGGCTTCTTGGACGTGTGGGCTTTGACAAAATTCAAATTGGTCGCATGTGCACGACAAATTTGATGCGTATCCGTCAAAATTCACCGTATCGAACTCTGTGCAAATTCCTCAATTACTTTGTGCATGCTCGTCAGATCGAGACAAAACTTGTGCCAACAGGACCGTATCGTTTTTATGGTCCTGTATGCCACGTTTGGTCTGTCATGCCCCTCCCTAAGAGCGATCGTCCTCGCTAAGGCGTGATGCGCACGAGCCTAGATTTGCGCTCGTGCAAGGCGGGTTCCATAACGGCCGATTTCAGCGGCTGCGACAGGGTCGCACAGGAGTCCCTGCAGAGACATTGAATAATAGCAACGGAAATTAGAACAAACACAAGTCATTTAGAAGAACTCTTTTTATTGATATTGAAAAAGGTTACAGTGGGGCGCAAGGCCAATATTACAATCACTCAAGCTCACTCATCTCACATTTACAAGTCACTCAGCTCTCTCTCATCTCTCAGTTACAAGTCTTAAGCCAGCGGATGCTTCGGAAGGCGACGTCCATACATTATGTCCTGTATAAGTCTTTACTCCATGCGGCCGCACGCTTCGAATCGCCAAGGAACTCCGTGCCTCGACGTCCAAGCGAGCTCCGCGCCACGAGCTTCTACCTGTGCCTGCACATATAAACTATGTGGGTCAGTACTCAACTGTACTGGTGGAATGAGCTCCTCGCCCACCCATACAAACCCGACACGTTTGATTTACTTTTGTGCCACTTAGTCCCCTTTATGATTGTCTTTCTACTCTTGCCTTAGGATCAGTTTTAGGACCGACGCCTTGGCCTATTTGTGTCTCTAGACCATCTCGTGCTTGCAACGATAACGTTAACTCCTACCTTGCCTCAAGATCCTTCTCGTGCCAACAACGTTCACCTATCGAGTCGTGTTTGCCTTACGGCTTGAAATCAGAGACGCAACTACGCAATGAGGCTCCACTTCCGTGTGACCGTGCTACAAACCCTTGTTGAGGCCGTGTCTCGCAACTTAATGAGACTCGATCATATCGCCGCCTCGTGGCCCTTGCTACTTTGATCACCAACTGACCCATCCACTTGTGAACTAAGGGTTACTCGACCAACTTTGCCTTGCGACGGATTCCTGACTTAAACTCAAACAACTCAACCATAACCATACAACTTATATGCCGACAACATAGGACTCGACGCCACATCTCGTGCGAAGCACCGTGTCTTCATTGCAGCCAAATCTTAAGCCTAAATATTGTCTTCTGATCGAGCACGCATTCGACTCGACTCTTGATTCACTTCTTCTAATACTCGACTCAGTCCAAAGGCATATATGCGAATCGCCGCCCATGCCGACTCATCTATATGGGGTCACTAGCATAACAAGCTATACCTGGACACGTAGCTTGCGGTCGCGGACCCTTCTAGCGTAAGGTAGCTAGCTCCCTGGAAGTCCCCGACTGACCCGGTGCTGTCGAGCCAGCACAGCTACCACCGTGTTTCCTTAGGCCGCATCGGTCCCGTGGCACCACGGGATGCCGTACGGGGAAACTCTACCTTGTCGACAGTTGTCCAATGACCATGCAAGACCCTTCACTCAAACTGACGTCTCACACAGTCATTGCACTCTCAGTGTTATCATCTATTTTCTAAAACCAAGATCAAACCTTCTATCATTTGAGACCCCTCGACGACCCACGGTCGCGAGCATTCTTTCTATCATTTGAGACCCCTCGATGACCCACGGTCGCGAGCATTCTTTCCATGTTACCATATCATTTCATTCATTCAATGCCTATTCAATAATTCTTTCTCCAAAACTCATTCAATCAACCGTGGTTCATGCCCTAGACACTATGTCCGTGTACCGTGCCTTAAGTTGACTTTCGATCTACGCAACGCTATCGCCCAAGTCATACTTTATATGACGGGCCTTGGGATCGTGGGACTACTTAACCTGACAACCGCAGAATGAGTGGGACAGCACTTGGAATGACTTAGGTCGACCGACATAACTTTGCCTAACTTACTCAAGCCTACAACTTAATGAGCAAAGGCCGCGTCAAGCCTTGCCTCGATGGAACGTGCCGTGCACGCGTTCAACTTTGAACGACCAAGTCATTTGGGTGCCTACACTTATGGCACAAGCTGTGCAACGCAACTTAACTCATGGGGCAAGCCAAGGCTATGCCAAGCCTTGGACGACAGGTCCGTGCATACTTTATGAAATTTATGCGGGCGATGCCTATGACTTAGGCTACGTTCATAACTTCGACAACTCAAACCAACTTTCCTTCTCTCAAGCCACGGGACGAAGGATCGAGTGTCATTTCCAAAGCACGCCGTGCACCGATTCTATGCCGACCGTTGGACCCTCCATATTCTAACTCCATTCGACCCTTCGGGATTACTCTCTTTAGCTATGTGGATTCATCTCTTTTATTATTAAGCCTACTTGTGCAAGTTGAAAATGCGATTTATTATGTGAAGGCAAAGATGAGGCGAGTTCACCGAAACTACCCCACCTGAGCGAGCGGTCGCTCGACCGAGCGATGTCTTCGAGTAGCCGTTGCAAGGCTAAGTCCGAACGTCGTCGGCATTTTGATTCCTATATTGACTGAGCGGGACGGGGCACTACATGGTCCAATTCTGAGACAGTCGAATCGGAACGCCGTTTTGTGGGCCCCACGATCCGACTCAACGGGTGATTTTGTGCACGGCCCGCCGAAATCCAACTTTGGACATACGGTTGGGTTCGTATCGAAAAACCGAACATGTTGACATATAGTTTGACGACTTTAGAGACCATTGACTCTGGCACGCTTTTCGGTGCAAAGCGGTCCAATGACGGACATCGTTTTTGCCCAAAATTACCGTTTTGCTCCTGTATCCAGAATTGGACTTAAGGACAGGCAATCCTAGCTAATTTAACTATTATGAGAACGTTGGTAACATCTATTACAGCTTCTGGAGGCAATTGTGAGACTTGGACTCTCTGACTTGTTGATTGGCGATATATTGTTGGTTCTCCGTACAACCTTCAGGCAAGTATACCTTGCCGAACATATACAGTATTTACATTGTTTATTTCTATTATTCTCCTTTCATGTTGTCACATGACTCCATATTGTGATTGATTTGTCCTTGATTGCTTTACTTATTCTAGATTACGTGCACGTATAGGATATTCGACATTGTTTGATTATTGGTCTCTTCGTGTTATCTTGTCTCGTGATTGAGTTGTCAGTTTCTATATCTGTCCTTGACTTGACCATTCTTGATTGGGAGTATCTTGCATTGTACTACAGTTGAGACATACTATAGGTTGGGAGTATCTTGCATTGTACTACGACCTATAGCCGATTCTTCTACATTGATATCACTTGATTGACTTGACTTGAGACATGCTATAAATTGGGAGTATCTTACATTGTACTACGATTCATAGGAGTCTACTTGACTTTGTATCTTTTAGGAGAGGAGATCGATACTAGAATTGACTAATCTTGACTGGGAGTATCTTGCATTGTATTACAGTCAAAATCTACTATAGATTGAGAGTATCTTGCATTATACTACAAGCTATAGAGGTTAATTGATTGATTGGTAGCCAAGTCTAGTATTATATTTCCACACGACTCGTCGTCCTTAGATATTCTCCTTGCAGTGTTCTTATCCTTCTTACATGTTATTTACTGTCATATTAGTAGGCATGTTTTATGTATCTTGCTAGTCCTCTGAGGACCTGATGATCTCTTCAGGTAGCTGATTGCACGGAGTTAGTTAGCTGAGCATGTGGTAGTTGATTTCAATCGCATGGTTCAGGTATTTTGTTAGTATTATCGATTTACTATCTTCTCGTGCTTTCATGATATATCATGCTTATCAGCTTAGCTTTATAGACTCATATTATTCTTAGAGTCTAATCGGACATATATGCTAGTGGGCTGCAGACCACGACCCATATGTGTTCATTCTTATTTTATTTGATTCTTGTGGATTGAGATACAGTTTAGATTAGACATGATACTCATGACCTTGACAGCTTATACGTACTCGAGTCGGGCTGGAGTCCGCTCGATATGTAGCTGGCTTACTCACGAGATCGCGTCCGAAAAGCGGGTGCGGGTCGTGACACACGGTGATGTCAACGTTATGTTTCTATCCATGAGGACAGAAGTTCCAGCCAACCCTCGGCTTGTATGTATGGCATTTGTTGATACCAATCATTCCATCGTGGTAAAGTTTATTTTCTAATGTAAGCTTGAGGTTGTATCATTTCATCGTTCACATGCACGATTAATGTGCTTTTTTTATTTGTATGCATATAAATTTGGCCTCAGACGCACCACTACCACCCATTATCAACAGATGGTCTACTCTGCGTCTTCCATGTACTGCTGGTTGGGGCAAAATTTATAAACAACGGATTGAAAAGTATCGTGAAACTGTTCCCTCCAAAAGCTCACATGTTGATGGTGATCCGATTAGTTTGGACGATTAGTCCTATTCTGCTTTAACCGTGTGTTGGAAAATTGTACTACGAGAAGATCAATGTACTGGTATTATGAGATATTCATTGTACTGTTCCCTCCAAAAGTGTGTTCTTATTTAAATATGTGTCGTGAAATTTTACTATGAGAAGATCGATGTACAACATTATGAGATGTTCAATGTACTGTTCCCCCCAAAAGTGTTTTGTTATTTAAATATGTTGTGAAATTGTACTATGAGAAGATGAATGTACTGGTATTATGAGATGTTTATTGTATTTTTATCGAGAATTGTAAATATAAACTCAGCTCTGTATTTTCTCTTAAAAATTACACTGCTCGACCATTACAGGTCGAACAACACCCTTCTGTTCGACCATTACAGTCGAACAACTCCCTACTGTTCGACAATGACAGGTCGAACAGCCCCTTTATGTTCGACAATTATATGTCGAACAACTCCCTACTGTTCGACCATTACAGGTCGAACAACGCCCTTCTGTTCGACAATTACAGGTCGAACAACGCCCTTCAGTTCGACCAGTAAAGGTCGGACGTTATGTACACTTGTTCGACCTGTAACTGTCGAACAGAAGAATTATGTTCGACCTGTAGTGGTCGAGCAGTACAATTTTGAGCAAAAAAAATTGTAGATATGAGTACAACCTTCATATTCACAATTTTGAGAAAATTCACATAAACTGAGTACATTAATAGAGTTCAAAATGAGCACAAAATGGACATTACAGGTTTCAGTAACATGAGCACATAGTTCATAACAAAATTCACAATCCATATATTCATGATTCATTAACATAGTTCACAACAGAGTTCACAACATAGTTCATAACATGAGCACAGAGTTCATTAACAGAGTTCATTGATAGATTCATTAACATAAATCTATGATCTTTGACGCCTTCGACTCCTACTAGTAGGCGCCCCCCTTCGAAGATTCTGGTGGTTCTTCAGGCACGATCTTCAAAGCACGATAGGCGCCGACTAAAGCTGGGACTAGTATCGATGTGTATAGACCCTCTTCATTCTCTACCCATTGCTGGTAGACCGTCTCTAAATACCCCAAAGCATTTCCAATTATTTCCCATAGTTGGGGGCCTTCCTGGGTAGATGTAGTGCCGACGACGGTAGAGATGTTCTCCGGATCCTAGATTATAGGATGTGAAAACGTCCTATACCAATGCATATAATCGTCCGAACACTCCCATGCTGGGTTTACAGCTCTCCCGCGAGCTTCGGTCGATAGTACATGGCTGCTCCAGAATCGGAAGTAGCCTCCCAAAACATCCCACGTCAGGTTGTACTTCTGGCCCGTATTTTTTCGACGGACAATACATGGAATCAAAGGGAAATCAGGTATCTTCTGGAGTAAGCCAAATTATCAAAGCACGCGGTCGGGATGATACGGCTCTACACAGTCAAATACATGTATGCATCCGTAGTAGAAAGTGACATTGTCCCGAGGATAAGAGTCCCTCATCCCATTATAGGGTGTCCAATTGACCTACATCATAAAAAAACATAATTACTAATACATAGAACACATAAATAAATGGCGTAAAAGAATGTAATAACACTCACACTATGTACTTGTAGATTGTCCAAAACCTCCCTCAAGGCCAATACCCGGTCGACAGTTCCTGCAAAATGTGATCTTTTGGCCCACCTCAAAGCAAGTGGATCGCCCAACTTATAATTGACATTATGGGTTGACCTTGTGAAGGAAAATACTCGTATATCCAGGCCTAAAAAAATAAATATCGGACATATAAACAAAACATAAATATCAAGCATATAATAACATAAAAATATGCATATAAGAAGGAGAGATAACTACCTCCAGTAACGTCAGATATCTACATATTTATCGCACCCCACTCCGAGATGCTAAATGTCACCCCCAGTTTTCGATTTAGGAGTATTTTCATCATTTTCAAGTTTTATAATTTTTAGAAATTTTATTTTGATTTTATATGATTTTTAGGGATTTGTTTGAGTTGGTTTGAATTTTATCCAATTTGGACTTAAGTTGGAGACCCGGGTAGCCTGGACACTAGTGGGACCCACATACTAGCTGGCTTGGCCCACATACTATCCTAATTAGGCTAGAAACCATAAACCCTATTTTCCATGGCTTAATTAGTCATTTTAGAGCTTGATTAGTATTTAGAATTTAAACCGAAACAAACCGAACCAAACCCGAACCAACCCAACCTAAGTTTAATGGGTTGGAGGGTTATTGGATCACACCCACAACCCAATAACCCCCCCCCCCCCCCCCCACATGGCCGGCCATGAGAAGCACCCCCCCCCCCCCTTTCTTCTACACTAAGTCAAACTCTCTCTCTCTCTAAACTCCTTCTTCTTCCCAAGCTTTTTCTTTCCTACAAGAAAACCAACCTAGGTATGTAATTAATTCTTCATTTATTACTCTTTTTCATTTATTGTCTTCACAATTATTGTAGAGGGGGAGATTCTCTACACTTTGCCCACAAACTTTGTAGGATTCCCTAGAAATTAGGTTAGGGTTTTAATTAGGGGTTTTCTAAATAGAATGGTATATATATATATATATATATATATATATATATATATATATATATATATGTGCATGTATTATATATATTTAAATTTGTGTGTGTGTGTAGAGGAATGAGAGTGGTGGTGGTGTTGTCATGAGAGTGGTGGTGGTGGTATGTGAGAGTGGTAGTGAGATGTGTGTGTGTTTGTATTTATATATATATATTATATATAGATATGTGTATGTATTTATATGTATATGGATATGTGTGTGTGTGTGTGTATGTATATATATATATATATAGATGAGTGTGTGTGTTTGTGTAGATAGATCTCTAGATAACTAAATGGATATATATATATATATATATATATAGATATATATATATATATATATTAGATATATATATATATATATATATATATATAGATAGATGGTTAGATAGATAGATAGGTGTATTGATATATATATATATATATATATATATATATAGATATATATAGTATATAGAATGGAGTAGTAGGGAGAAGGTAGAAGATGAAGAAGAAGAAGAAGAAGAACCAGCAGCTGCAGCAGCCTTAGCATGCAGCAGTAGCAGCTGCAAGCAGCTGCAGTAGTAGCATCAGGCAGTAGCAGCAAAGCAGCAGCTGCAATGCAGCAAATCCCCCCCCCCCTAGCACCTTTAGTCCCATTTATACCCCCCTATAAACCCCCCCATATATATATATATATATATATATATATATATATATATATATATATATATATATATATATATATATTATATATATTAGTATATGTGTGTGTGTATATATATAGATAGAAATTAGATGGTAAAGATAGAGGAAGGAATTAAAGGAAGCAAGTACAAGAAGAAGAGGAAGATAAGAAGAAGACTAAGAAGTTCAAGAAGTAGAAGTTAGAAAATTAGAAGAAGAAGAGGAAGAAGGAGTTAGAAGAAGAATTAGAGAAGGAATAGGAAGAAGAAGTTAGAAGAAGAGTTAAGGAGAAGAATTAGAATAAGAGCTAGAAGAGGGTTTTAGAGGAAATCGAGTTAGAGAGTGAAATCGAGCTCCGAGTATCGGAACGCGACGAAACTTGGCGTAGGCCTAGAATACGTGAATTAGATTTTGCGGGTAGGCTCCCGAGTTGAAATCGGGGTCGTAGGGCGCCGGTATCGCGTCCGTACCATTGCGTATCTTGAAATATTCAAGATATCGACAATGGGCCGTATCATGGACTGGATGTCCACTTTACCTAGGTATCTTGGTAGGTAACGTATGTATAGGTTAGTATCTTACTACCCTAGGGAGCGCAGGGTCAAAATATCAAGCGTAGGTAGGCTAACTTGATAATTGCCTAAGTTAGAATTTTACCCTTTTAAGGGTAAAATAGGATATTGGCCCACGGCCAAGATTTGAGTTTCCAAGTCCAAGATGGACTTGGATATAGGTTGTAGAGGTTGGTAATGAGTAGAAATAGCCGCCTAGACCTAGTCTTGCCCTCCGGTTGACCACGGTTGACTTTTTAGACCAAAAGTCAACTATGGATCAACACTTTACCCAATTTAGTCCCTAATTTCCTATTAAACTTGGACAGTTGACCAAAAGTCAACTATTAGTCACCAGTGACCTAGGGTTGACCTAGAGTTGACCTAGAGTTGACCAGAGTTGACCGTTGACCAAAAGTCAACGGTAAGCCAACTTTCGACCTAGTTTGATTCGGATTGACTTCCAATGTCCTCCCATGACCAAGATTGACCCAACTAGACATGTCTTGACCTAGAATGACTTGATAGGATTTGATTTGATTTAACTTTACTTCCTAAACTTAGTATTGATACAGTCTTGTTCTCTATAGGTCCTCGAGACACTGCAGTTGATCCGGTCGACATATTTTATCATCTTACAGGCGAGTACATTCTCTGATACTTATTCCCAATTTATGATAACTGTTATGATTCATGTACTTAGTGTAGATATGCTTATTCCTGACACATGGTTTCTCACGAATTGGTATTCCTGGATCCCGACGAGAGATGTTTCTCCTTCTTAGGTTGGGATGTATTGTGCAAGCTCCCTTGTAGCTCTTGCTCAATATATGGTCACTGATTCTAGAGAAGGTTTCACGACCTTCTATTAGAATCCCGTGCAGTAGACATGTCCTGTTTGGATCCATTCTACCAGTTGGGGTAGGGGGAGTAGTAGCGTATGCCTGTGATCATATCCCCTTGCATTCTTGAACAGTGTAGTCATATATCGCACTTATGACTTGCCAGGCCAGTTCTCGACAAGTACCCAAGCCGATCACAAGTTGAAACTACTACTCACACACATTGGATATATATATAGTTTACCTTGACTTGTGTACATGCCATGATTCAGTTCTACTTTCTTGTTCTAGCTCTAGCTCTACAGCTTACCATGCCATGATACATACATGTACACTCCATGATTTATTGTATATGCTCTATTTACAGTCTTATAGCTTTTATTCTATCTTGAGATCTGTTATGAGATATATGTACTCGTTCCATCCTGACTGGATGTTGACAAAATATTACAGATGCCGATGAGGGAGATTGCAGTACCTACTACGGTCCGGATGACGTAGTGGGCCTAGACTTGGTTCCATAGGGTTTAGCTCCGCCTGACGAGACTTTACCTCTTGTTTAGTTAGAGTAGGTCTTTGTACTGGACTTTATCTCCAGTTACTTTTGAGACTGTATTACATTTGGACTGTATTAGAGACTGGACTTGTATATTATTTGTGTTTGGACTTGACATGTTATATTTATCGTCTTGTTGTCTTTATCTTTCAGTCTTTACTTTATCATCTTAGAGTTGTGATTGAGCACTCATATATATTCATTACTTGTCCTCCGTTCGGAGTTGACCATATTCTCGACAGGTTTTGTTATATATAAACTGTTGTCAGACTAGAAAATCTACAGTGTTCCACGCCATTTTTCTGGTGAGGGCTGGGCGTTGTCGTATCGCGTGCCCTTTTAGCGGGTGCGGGTCGTGACACGTTTTAGTGGTGGCCCACACAGGTCATAAAGTCGCAATTAGTGCGATGTCGTAGCCGTACTCGTCTTAGAGTGTTGACTACGAGCCTGTGTTACACATAGGAGGTAGTAGGCTAAGAGTACTCAATCACAGTAGGATCTTTCCTTGCTTATCTTGCTTACCGTCTTTGATATTGATTTACTGCATTCTAGATATCCTCCTTTGATATAATCTTTCATGTGCCATATTGATATTTTCTTTCAATCTGTCTCCAGGATGGTTATGACTCATTCTCCCGGTGAGTAGCATGGGGAGACGGAGAGGTCTGCCACCTCTGGCGGACAGGCTCCGGTCACTTCTCCTGCAGATGGGACTTCTGTTGGGGCTCTCGGGGGTACTCCTCCAGCCTCTCGATGACCATCCCTGGGGTCATTGCGGGTGCTCTTCCCCCAGTGCCAGGGGATACGGCGGAAGTTGCCGGGGGCGTTCTTCCTCCTCAACAGGGGACTCCTCCGGTATGGTGGGAGCTATTCTTCAGTTGTCTTCTCTGCCCACAGACATGGGCAGATGCTCGCGTTCTTTCACTAGGTGCTGGAGTCCCAGCGGGCCCAGCCGAGGCTCAGTTGAGGCAGACAGAGGCCATGTGCCAGGGTATGGAGGATGCACACAGGTTAGCTATGGCGGCAGTGGAGTGTGGGGCTCCACAGAGGGAGGTGCAGCAGCAGCGAAGATCGGGATATCCAGGCTTTCAAGAAGCTGGGTCCGAGAGATTTCAAGGGGACCGAGGGCATTATCTATGCTGATGACTGGCTCGAGGATATCGAGCGCCAGATGAGGGCCTCCCGCCTGGCAGACGACCTGAAGGTCGAGGCGGTTGGTTTACAGTTGTTGATGTTGCCCGGATATGGTTCCGGAACGAGCCGGCTCTTGCAGAAGAGGGCCACTTGGTTGAGTTTCGGGCCCTGTTCAGAGAGAAGTTATTTTCCCCCACGGACAAGATCGGCCTAGTGCGGCAGTTCCATAACCTGCAACAGGGCGGGATAACTGTGGAGGAGTATGCGGCAGAGTTCGGCCGGCTGAGCCGATACGCCGAGTACATGGTGAGCGACCCGGTGATCCGAGCAGAGCGCTTCCGGAAGGGATTGACATGGGATATCAAGATCCTGATCCCTTCCTTCTATGCGACATATGCAGAGGTTTATGCGGAGGCTCGGAAGGTGGAGAGGGAGTGGGGCTTGAAGCCGAAGAGGGATCGTAATTTGTTTTCGGGGGCCAGTAGCAGTGCAGGGGCTGCTAAGCGCCCTCAGCTTCAGCATCAGTCGTTCCATCATCACCAGCAGCAGGGCAGGCCAGAGCGTCTATCCAGAGGGGTCAGCAGCGTCCGGGGCAGGATGATCCACCGTGCCACTTCTGCAAGAAGCCCGGTCACTCTTCAAGTTCTGCAGGAGGAGGCTGGGGCTGTGTCTCTTTTGTGGTGCCGCTGGGCATCAGATGCGGGAGTGTCCCAAGAACTCCCGTGCCACTGGAGCAGCTCAGAGGGCACCCGTTCAGAGGGCACCAGCTAGTGTGTCGGTAGTTCAGCAGCGAGGTCCACTTCCGACTCAGCAGCAGCAGCAGTTTGTTCAGTACCGCCAGTAGAGGGGTGGTCAGGGTAGAGCCTTTGCTCTTGCAGCCGAGGAGATGGAGCCTATTGCGGATGTTGTCGCAGGTTCTATTCTGCTCGATTCTTTTCCAGCTTTTGCCTTATTTGATTCTGGTGCTACGCACAGTTTTGTGTCTGTTCTTTTGCTCTTAGGCACAATATTATTACTGAATATCTTGGTAGGACTTACAGATTATGACTGGGAATGGCATCATCCTAGTTAATAATGTTTGCAAGGGACGAAGAGTTTCTTGAGAGGCCGGGCTGAGTGCGTGTTTGCTCGTAATGCCACTTCCGAGTTACGATGTGGTACTCGGTATGGACTGGTTGAGCATGCACCACGCCAGCATCGACTGCAGAGGGGGCAGGATTCTGTTTAGGCCACCGGGAGAGCCGGAGTATGAGTTCGCCAGGGGTACAGCGGAGCAGGGAGATGGACTCTGTGGAGCGTTGTTGGCGGGTCGGTGTTGCACATCCACTCATTGCTGAGTTCTTAGATGTCTTTCGAGGAGCTGCCCGGGATGTCGCCAGATCATGATGTTGAGTTTTCTATAGATCTAGTGTTGGGCGCTGAGCCTATCTCCCAGCACGTCTATAGAATCAACAACAGTGAGTTAGCGGAGCTGAAGAGACAGGTCGACGAGCTGGAGGACAAGGGCTTTATTCGATCTAGTTCTTCACCTTGGGGCGCGCCAGTTCTTTTCGTCTCCAAGAAAGATGGTACGGTACGTCTGTGCATTGATTACAGGGCGCTCAACAACCTTACCATCAAGAACAAGTATCCTTTGCCAAGGATTGATGACTTGTTAACCAGTTGAGCGGCGAGGGTGTTCTCGAAGATCGACTTGCGTACCGGGTACCACCAGCTGAAGGTGAAGCAGGATGTATTCCGAAGACTGTCTTTCGGACCCGCTATGGTCAGTATGAGTATACCGTCATGCCGTTTGGGTTGACCAACGCCCCGACGGTATTCATGAACTTGATGAACAAGGTATTTCATCAGTACCTTGACAAGTTCGTGGTGGTCTTCATTAATGACATTCTCATCTATTCGAAGACACCAGAGGAGCACCTGAGGATTGTGTTGGACACCCTCAGGAGGGAGCAGCTATATGGGAAGCTGTCCAAGTGCGAGTTCTTCTTGGATCGCATGGAGTTCCTAGCCATGTTGTCTCTGGCGAGGGAATTTCAGTGGATCCGAAGAAGATTTCTGCAGTGGAGTCCTGGTCTACGCCGAGCTCAGTAGCAGAGGTTCGGAGTTTTCTGGGTCTGGCAGGTTACTACCGAGGTTCGTATAGGACTTTTCCAGGATTGCCCAGCCGATGACCCGCCTTACCAGAAAGGACGAGGAGTTTGTTT
>JANAVB010039215.1:1748687-1751187 GCA_029216955.1 Iris pallida
CTTGCACGACCTGTAATGGTCGAGCACTGTGTTTTTGAAAAAAAAATTTCAACTTAGTAAAGTGTGGGTCTTTTTCTTTTCAGGATAGTTCTTCAAATGACACTGGAATGAACAATGAATTGAGCATTGTTAACTTTTCCATGTATGAATAAGTTGATTTTTCAGAAGAATTTCAGACGGAAGAGATATTTGATAATCGTTAATCGTTGTTGAGGTGGGCACAGACGGTAGGAAGACGTCATAATATGGTCGTTTTGGTTAAACGATCCGATAGCGGGGATGGAAGACGGGCTCGGATAGTTTTGGGCTGTGAGCGCGATGGTAAATATCGGCCTCCCAATAGGGGTGTAAAATGGACAAAGTAGTCCGTTGTCCGTACGTGTTCGGCTCGATAATAGTTCGACCACGGACGTCCGATTGATTAACAAACAAAACTTGGACATTTTTTTGGTCCGTTTAAAAATCGGAACCGGACACAGTCATATCCATGTCCGGTCCAAATTTGTCCGCGAACCGTCCGATAGTGGAGACTTATTTTGGTTTTGCATCAATTATCATATTATTTGGTTTTGCATCAATTTTGTTGTTCGGTCTCGATTTTTGTTAACCTTTTACTATTGTTTGTTGTATTCTATAACCTTCAATTGTATTTTTTTTCAACTTGATTTTTTGTACCAACTATCAAGGTATCTTGATAAAATAATAGTTTTGGTAATATATTTCATTTGTCCGCGGACCGACCGATTGAATTAACGAACAGTGGTTGTCCGTGTCCGTCCGGCTCGAACTCGAATAGTGGATTGTCCGTGTCCGTCCGTCCGAACTCATTTTCATTTTCGGACCGAACACGGACAGTGGACTGTCCGTGTCCGTCCAGCCCGTTTACACCCCTACCTCCCAAGACAAAAGTTGCTGAAGCAAATTCGGCGAACATTGCGAAGAAGGCAAGACGGAAAAAGCTTACGGGGATGAAGAAATGTGACTGTCCGTTTCAATTGAAAGGAGTGCAATTCAATGACCTAGGGTAATGCTCATTGACGGTTGTATGCGGCTCGCATAATCACCCACTCGGACGCAATTTGGTTGGACACTCATATGCCGGTCGACTAACACCCACTGAAGATCAACTTGTGAAAGACTTATCGAAGAACAATGCAAGGCCGAAAGATATATTGAGCACATTGAAGGAATCCTTTAGCGAGAATGAGTCGACATTGAAGACAATTTACAATGCTCGGCAAAAGCATAGAGTTGTCGAGCACGGGGGCCTATCTCAAATGAAGTACTTGTTGGTAAGTTGGACTCAGAAAAGTACTACTATTTAGATAGGAGATGTGAGCAAACCGATAAAGTGAAGGATCTTTTTTATGCTCACCCGACTAGCATAGATTTGTTGCGTGTTTTTTCTAATATTTTATTGATGGTACCTACAAGACAAACAGGTACAGGATGCCACTTTTGGAAGTAGTAGGGGTCACATCCACAAATATTACATTTTCTGTGGCATGTGTTATATGGAGGTTGAGCGGAAGGATAATTATATGGGCGCTTAGTACGCTTAAAGGATTAGTGGATCAATCATGCTTACCGAAGGTGATTGTGACTGATCGTGAGGTAGCACTTATGAATGCTATAAGCGTTACGTTTCCCAGCTCCACACGCTTGCTATGTCGGTGGCATATTAGCAAGAATATTATTGGCCAACTGCAAGAAGTTGTTTCGTACCAAGGAGAAGTGGGATTCTTTTAACAACTCATGGAATTCGTTGGTTCTTGCCGAAGATCAACCAAGATTTAATGAGTTACTTAGAAGATTGGAGTAAGATTTCCACGATTATCCAAAGCAGTTAACTATGCCATTAAGAATTGGATTGAGCCGTTTAAAGAAAGATTTTTTTCGTGTTGGACTAACAATGTGATACATTTTGAGAACACGACAAGTAGCAGGTAAGTGTCTTTAAACCATAGTTTGCATATATATGTTAATTACGTTATAATGTACGATTTTGACTGTATGAATTTCATACTCACACGGACGAGTGCACATGCAAAATTGAAAAAACAGTTGGGCACTAGTCAATCAAATTTTGAGATCTCATGGAGCAGGATACATGATTTGTTGATCGATCAACACAACCAAATTAAGGCCTCATTTGAGATGAGCCTTAATGTGGCACCACATCGTTACAGTTCTCCTCTATTTAAGAATATCCGAGGATTGGTGTCTCATCATGCACTTGGTAGGATTTTCGAGGAGATGAAGGGTATAGATAATACCGGTGTAGATCCCCTCCTTTTGTTGTTGTGTGTTGAGGAGAACTTGCGGGTTACCTTGTGCACATAAACTTGCAGTGTTGAAACGGGATGGTTAGGTTATCCAGTTAGATATGGTTGACAGATTTTGGATAAAGTTGGATTATGAACCCTCCAAAACGGACAGTGTAGCTGATGCAGATGTTCGAAGTCGTTGGGTGGAGACCATGGGAACTATTAATCATATG
>JANAVB010039215.1:1756187-1953271 GCA_029216955.1 Iris pallida
TGACTTAGGCTACGTTCATAACTTCGACAACTCAAACCAACTTTCCTTCTCTCAAGCCACGGGACGAAGGATCGAGTGTCATTTCCAAAGCACGCCGTGCACCGATTCTATGCCGACCGTTGGACCCCTCCATATTCTAACTCCATTCGACCCTTCGGGATTACTCTCTTTAGCTATGTGGATTCATCTCTTTTATTATTAAGCCTACTTGTGCAAGTTGAAAATGCGATTTATTATGTGAAGGCAAAGATGAGGCGAGTTCACCGAAACTACCCCACCTGAGCGAGCGGTCGCCTCGACCGAGCGATGTCTTCGAGTAGCCGTTGCAAGGCTAAGTCCGAACGTCGTCGGCATTTTGATTCCTCCGATTGACTGAGCGGGACGGGGCACTACATGGTCCAATTCTGAGACAGTCGAATCGGAACGCCGTTTTGTGGGCCCCACGATCCGACTCAACGGGTGATTTTGTGCACGGCCCGCCGAAATCCAACTTTGGACATACGGTTGGGTTCGTATCGAAAAACCGAACATGTTGACATATAGTTTGACGACTTTAGAGACCATTGACTCTGGCACGCTTTTCGGTGCAAAGCGGGTCCAATGACGGACATCGTTTTTGCCCAAAATTACCGTTTTGCTCCTGTATCCAGAATTGGACTTAAGGACAGGCAATCCTAGCTAATTTAACTATTATGAGAACGTTGGTAACATCTATTACAGCTTCTGGAGACAATTGTGAGACTTGGACTCTCTGACTTGTTGATTGGCGATATATTGTTGGTTCTCCGTACAACCTTCAGGCAAGTATACCTTGCCGAACATATACAGTATTTACATTGTTTATTTCTATTATTCTCCTTTTATGTTGTCACATGACTCCATATTGTGATTGATTTGTCCTTGATTGCTTTACTTGTTCTAGATTACGTGCACGTATATGATATTCGACATTGTTTGATTATTGGTCTCTTCGTGTTATCTTGTCTCGTGATTGAGTTGTCAGTTTCTATATCTGTCCTTGACTTGACCATTCTTGACTGGGAGTATCTTGTATTGTACTACAGTTGAGACATACTATAGATTGGGAGTATCTTGCATTGTACTACGACCTATAGCCGATTCTTCTACATTGATATCACTTGATTGACTTGAGACATGCTATAAATTGGAAGTATCTTACATTGTACTACGATTCATAGGAGTCTACTTGACTTTGTATCTTTTAGGAGAGGAGATCGATACTAGAATTGGCTAATCTTGACTGGGAGTATCTTGTATTGTATTACAGTCAAAATCTACTATAGATTGAGAGTATCTTGCATTATACTACAAGCTATAGAGGTTAATCGATTGATTGGTAGCCAAGTCTAGTATTACATTTCCACACGACTCGTCGTCCTTAGATGTTCTCCTTGCTGTGTTCTTATCCTTCTTACATGTTATTTACTGTCATATTAGTAGGCATGTTTTATGTATCTTGCTAGTCCTCTGAGGACCTGATGATCTCTTCAGGTAGCTGATTGCACGGAGTTAGTTAGCTGAGCATGTGGTAGTTGATTTCAATCGCATGGTTCAGGTATTTTGTTAGTATTATCGATTTACTATCTTCTCGTGCTTTCATGATATATCATGCTTATCAGCTTAGCTTTATAGACTCATATTATTCTTAGAGTCTAATCGGACATATATGCTAGTGGGCTGCAGACCACGACCCATATGTGTTCATTCTTATTTTATTTGATTCTTGTGGATTGAGATACAGTTTAGATTAGACATGATACTCATGACCTTGACAGCTTATACGTACTCGAGTCGGGCTGGAGTCCGTTCGATATGTAGATGGCTTGCTCACGAGATCGCGTCCGAAAAGCGGGTGCGGGTCGTGACACACGGTGATGTCAACGTTATGTTTCTACCCATGAGGACAGAAGTTCCAGCCAACCCTCGGCTTGTATGTATGACATTTGTTGATACCAATCATTCCATCGTGGTAAAGTTTATTTTCTAATGTAAGCTTGAGGTTGTATCATTTCATCGTTCACATGCACGATTAATGTGCTTTTATTTATTTGTATGCATGTAAATTTGGCCTCAGACGCACCACTACCACCCATTATCAACAGATGGTCTACTCTGCGTCTTCCATGTACTGCTGGTTGGGGCAAAATTTATAAACAATGGATTGAAAAGTATCGTGAAACTGTTCCCACCAAAAGCTCACATGTTGATGGTGATCCGATTAGTTTGGACGATTAGTCCTATTCTGCTTTAACCGTGTGTTGGAAAATTGTACTACGAGAAGATCAATGTACTGGTATTATGAGATATTCATTGTACTGTTCCCTCCAAAAGTGTGTTCTTATTTAAATATGTGTCGTGAAATTTTACTATGAGAAGATCGATGTACAACATTATGAGATGTTCAATGTACTGTTCCCCCCAAAAGTGTTTTGTTATTTAAATGTGTTGTGAAATTGTACTATGAGAAGATCAATGTACTGGTATTATGAGATATTTATTGTATTTTTATCGAGAATTATAAATATAAACTCAGCTCTGCATTTTCTCTTAAAAATTACACTGCTCGACCATTACAGGTCGAACAACACCCTTCTGTTCGACCATTACAGTCGAACAACTCCCTACTGTTCGACAATGACAGGTCGAACAGCCCCTTTATGTTCGACAATTATATGTCGAACAACTCCCTACTGTTCGACCATTACAGGTCGAACAACGCCCTTCTGTTCGACCATTACAGGTCGAACAACGCCCTTCAGTTCGACCAGTAAAGGTCGGACGTTATGTACACTTGTTCGACTTGTAACTGCCGAACAGAAGAATTATGTTCGACCTGTAGTGGTCGAGCAGTACAATTTTGAGCAAAAAAAAATTGTAGATCTGAGTACAACCTTCATATTCACGATTTTGAGAAAAATTCACATAAACTGAGTACATTAACAGAGTTCAAAATGAGCACAGAATGGACATTACAGGTTTCAGTAACATGAGCACATAGTTCATAACAAAATTCACAATCCATATATTCATGATTCATTAACATAGTTCACAACAGAGTTCACAACATAGTTCATAACATGAGCACAGAGTTCATTAACAGAGTTCATTGATAGATTCATTAACATAAATCTATGATCTTTGACACCTTTGACTCCTACTAGTAGGCGCCCCCTTCGAAGATTCTGGTGGTTCTTCAGGTACGATCTTCAAAGCACGATAGGCGCCGACTAAAGCTGGGACTAGTATCGATGTGTATAGACCCTCTTCATTCTCTACCCATTGCTGGTAGACCGTCTCTAAATATCCCAAAGCATTTCTAATTATTTCCCATAGTTGGGGGCCTTCCTGGATAGATGTAGTGCCGACGACGGTAGAGATGTTCTCCGGATCCTGGATTATAGGATGTGAAAACGTCCTATACCAATGCATATAATCATCCGAACACTCCCATGCGGGGGTTTACAGCTCTCCCGCGGGCTTCGGTCGATAGTACATGGCTGCTCCAGAATCGAAAGTAGCCTCCCAAAATATCCCACGTTAGGTTGTACTTCTGGCCCGTATTTTCCGACGGACAATACGTGGAATCAAAGGGAAATCAGGTATCTTCTGGAGTAAGCCAAATTATCAAAGCACGCGGTCGGGATGATACGGCTCTACACAGTCAAATACACGTATGCATCCGTGGTAGAAAGTGACATTGTCCCGAGGATAAGAGTCCCTCATCCTATTATAGGGTGTCCAATTGACCTACATCATAAAAAACATAATTACTAATACATAGAACACATAAATAAGTGGCGTAAAAAAATGTAATAACACTCACACTATGTACTTGTAGATTGTCCAAAACCTCTCTCAAGGCCAATACCCGGTCGACAGTTCCTGCAGAATGTGATCTTTTGGCCCACCTCAAAGCAAGTGGATCGCCCAACTTATAATTGACATTATGGGTTGACCTTGTGAAGGAAAAATACTCGTATATCCAGGCCTAAAAAAATAAATATTGGACATATAAACAAAACATAATATGAAGCATATAATAACATAAAATATGCATATAAGAAGGAGAGATAACTACCTCCAGTAACGTCAGATATCTACATATTTGTCGCACCCTACTCTGAGATGCTAAATGTCACCCCCAGTTTTCGATTTAGGAGTATTTTCATCATTTTCAAGTTTTATAATTTTTAGAAATTTTATTTTGATTTTATATGATTTTTAGGGATTTGTTTGAGTTGGTTTGAATTTTATCCAATTTGGACTTAAGTTGGAGACCCGGGTAGCCTGGACACTAGTGGGACCCACATACTAGCTGGCTTTGCCCACATACTATCCTAATTAGGCTAGAAACCATAAACCCTATTTTTCATGGCTTAATTAGTCATTTTAGAGCTTGATTAGTATTTAGAATTTAAACCGAAACAAACCGAACCAAACCCGAACCAACCCAACCTAAGTTTAATGGGTTGGAGGGTTATTGGATCACACCCACAACCCAATAACCCCCCCCCCCCCCCCCCACATGGCCGGCCATGAGAAGCACCCCCCCTTTCTTCTACACTAAGTCAAACTCTCTCTCTCTCTAAACTCCTTCTTCTTCCCAAGCTTTTTTCTTTCCTACAAGAAAACCAACCTAGGTATGTAATTAATTCTTCATTTATTACTCTTTTTCATTTATTGTCTTCACAATTATTGTAGAGGGGGAGATTCTCTACACTTTGCCCACAAACTTTGTAGGATTCCCTAGAAATTAGGTTAGGGTTTTAATTAGGGGTTTTCTAAATATATATATATATATATATATATATATATATATATATATATATATATATATATATATATATATATATGTGCATGTATTATATATATATTTAAATTTGTGTGTGTGTGTAGAGGAATGAGAGTGGTGGTGGTGTTGTCATAAGAGTGGTGGTGGTGGTATGTGAGAGTGGTAGTGAGAGTGTGTGTGTGTTTGTGTTGTGTGAGGGTGTGTGTGTGTTTGTATTTATATATATATATAATAGATATGTGTATGTATTTATATGTATATGGATATGTGTGTGTGTGTATGATATATATATATAGATGAGTGTGTGTGTTTGTGTAGATAGATCTCTAATAACTAAATGGATATATATATATATATATATATATATATATATATATATATATATATATATATATATATATATATATATATATAAAATATATATATATATATATATATATATATATATATATATATATATATATAGATGGTTAGATAGATAGGTGTATTGATATATATATATATATATATATATATATATATATATAGAGAATGGGAGTAGTAGGAAGAAGGTTAGAAAATGAAGAAGAAGAAGAAGAACCAGCAGCTGCAGCAGCTGCAGTAGTAGCATCAGGCAGTAGCAGCAAAGCAGCAGCTGCAATGGCAGCAAATCCCCCCCCCCCCCCTTAGCTCCTTTAGTCCCATTTTACCCCCTATAAACCCCCCCTATATATATATATAATATATATATATATATATATATATATATATATATATATATATATATAGATAGATAGAAATTAGATGGTTAAGAGATAGAGGAAGGAATTAAAGGAAGAAGTTACAAGAAGAAGAGGAAGAATAAGAAGAAGACTAAGAAGTTCAAGAAGTAGAAGAAGAAGTTAGAAAGAGATTAGAGAAGAAGAAAAATAGAAGAAGTTAGAAAATTAGAAGAAGAATAGGAAGAAGGAGTTAGAAGAAGAATTAGAGAAGGAATAGGAAGAAGAAGTTAGAAGAAGAGTTAAGGAGAAGAATTAGAATAAGAGCTAGAAGAGGGTTTTAGAGAAAATCGAGTTAGAGAGTGAAATCGAGCTCCGAGTATCGAAACGCGACGAAACTTGGCGTAGGCCTAGAATACGTGAATTAGATTTTGCGGGTAGGCTCCCGAGTTGAAATCGGGGTCGTAGGGCGCCGGTATCGCGCCGTACCATTGCGTATCTTGAAATATTCAAGATATCGGCAATGGGCCGTATCATGGACTGGATGTCCACTTTACCTAGGTATCTTGGTAGATAACGTATGTATAGGTTAGTATCTTACTACCCTAGGGAGCGCAGGTCAAAATATCAAGCGTAGGTAGGCTAACTTGATAATTGCCTAAGTTAGAATTTTACCCTTTTAAGGGTAAAATAGGATATTGGCCCACGGCCAAGATTTGAGTTTCCAAGTCCAAGATGGACTTGGATATAGGTTGTAGAGGTTGGTAATGAGTAGAAATAGCCGCCTAGACCTAGTCTTGCCCCCGGTTGACCACGGTTGACTTTTAGACCAAAAGTCAACTATGGGTCAACACTTTACCCAATTTAGTCCCAAATTCCATTAAACTTGGACAGTTGATCAAAAGTCAACTATTAGTCACCAGTGACCTAGGGTTGACCTAGAGTTGACCTAGAGTTGACCCGTTGACCAAAAGTCAACGGTAAGCCAACTTTCGACCTAGTTTGATTCGGATTGACTTCCAATGTCCTCTCATGATCAAGATTGACCCAACTAGACATGTTTTGACCTAGAATGACTTGATAGAATTTTATTTGATTTAACTTTACTTCCTAAACTTAGTATTGATACGTCTTGTTCTCTATAGGTCCTCGAGACACTGCAGTTGATCCGGTCGACATATTTTATCATCTTACAGGCGAGTATATTCTGATCTGATACTTATTCCCAATTTATGATAACTGTTATGATTCATGTACTTAGTGTAGATATGCTTATTCCTGACACATGGTTCTCACGGATTGGTATTCCTGGATCCCGACGAGAGATGTTTCTCCTTCTTAGGTTGGGATGTATTGTGCAAGCTCCCTTGTAGCTCTTGCTCAATATATGGTCACTGATTCTAGAGAAGGTTCGTGACCTTCTCATTAGAATCCCGTGCAGGGGGAGTAGTAGCGTATGCCTGTGATCATATCCCCTTGTATTCTTGAACAGTGTGAGTCATATACCGCACTTATGACTTACCAGGCCAGTTCTCGACAAGTACCCAAGCCGATCACAAGTTAAAACTACTACTCACACACATTGGATATACATATAGTTTACCTTGACTTGTGTACATGCCATGATTCAGTTCTACTTTCTTGTTCTAGCTCTAGCTCTACAGCTTACCATGCCATGATACATACATGTACACTCCATGATTTATTGTATATGCTCTATTTATAGTCTTATAGCTTTTATTCTATCTTGAGATCTGTTATGAGATATATGTACTCGTTCCATCCTGACTGGATTATTGACAAAATATTACAGATGCCGATGAGGGAGATTGCAGTACCTACTACGGTCCGGATGACGTAGTGGGCCTAGACTTGGTTCCGCAGGGTTTAGCTCCGCCTGACGAGACTTTACCTCTTGTTTAGTTAGAGTATGTCTTTGTACTGGACTTTATCTCCAGTTACTTTTGAGACTGTATTACATTTGGACTGTATTAGAGACTGGACTTGTATATTATTTGTGTTTGGACTTGACATGTTATATTTTATCGTCTTGTTGTCTTTATCTTTCAGTCTTTACTTTATCATCTTAGAGTTGTGATTGAGCACTCATATATATTCATTGCTTGTCCTCCGTTCGGAGTTGACCATATTCTCGACAGGTTTTGTTATATATATAAACTGTTGTCAGACTAGAAATCTACAGTATTCCATGCCGTTTTTCTGGTGAGGGCTGGGCGTTGTCGCATCGCGTGCCCTTTTAGCGGGTGCGGGTCGTGACACGTTTTAGTGGTGGCCCACACAGGTCATGAAGTCGCAATTAGTGCGATGTCGTAGCCGTACTCGTCTTAGAGTGTTGACTACGAGCCTGTGTTACACATAGGAGGTAGTAGGCTAAGAGTACTCAATCACAGTAGGATCTTTCCTTGCTTATCTTGCTTACCGTCTTTGATATTGATTTATTGCATTCTAGCTATCCTCCTTTGATATAATCCTTCATGTGCCATATTGATATTTTCTTTTCAATCTGTCTCCAGGATGGTTATGACTCATTCTCCCGGTGAGGAGCACGGGGAGACGGAGAGGTCTGCCACCTCTGGCGGACAGGCTCCGGTCACTTCTCCTGCAGATGGGACTTCTGTTGGGGCTCTCGGGGGTACTCCTCCAGCCTCTCGATGACCGTCCCTGGGGTCATTGCGGGTGCTCTTCCCACAGTGCCAGGGGATACGGCGGAAGTTGTCGGGGGCATTCTTCCTCCTCAGCAGGGGACTCCTCCGGTGATGGTGGGAGCTATTCTTCAGTTGTCTTCTCTGCCCACAGACATGGGCAGATGATCGCGTTCTTTCACCAGGTGCTGGAGTCCCAGCGGGCCCAGTACGAGGCTCAGTTGAGGCAGACAGAGGCCATGCGCCAGGGTATGGAGGATGCACACAGGTTGGCTATGGCGGCAGTGGAGTGTGGGGCTCCACAGAGGGAGGTGCAGCAGCAGCAGAAGATCGGGGATATCCAAGCTTTCAAGAAGCTGGGTCCGAGAGATTTCAAGGGGACCGAGGGCATTATCTATGCTGATGACTGGCTCGAGGATATCGAGCGCCAGATGAGGGCCTCCCGCCTGGCAGACGACCTGAAGGTCGAGGCGGTTGGTTTACAGTTGTTAGATGTTGCCCGGATATGGTTCCGGAACGAGCCGACTCTTGCAGAAGAGGGCCACACTTGGGTTGAGTTTCGGGCCCTGTTCAGAGAGAAGTTATTTTCCCCCACGGACAAGATCGACCTAGTGCGGCAGTTCCAGAACCTGCAGCAGGGCGGGATAACTGTGGAGGAGTATGCGGCAGAGTTCGGCCGGCTGAGCCGACACGCCGAGTACATGGTGAGCGACCCGGTGATCCGAGTAGAGCGCTTCCGGAAGGGATTGACATGGGATATCAAGATCCTGATCCCTTCCTTCTATGCGACATATGCAGAGGTTTATGCGGAGGCTCGGAAGGTGGAGAGGGAGTGGGGCTTGAAGCCGAAGAGGGATCGTGATTTGTTTTCGGGGGCCAGTAGTAGCGCAGGGGCTGCTAAGCGCCCTCAGCTTCAGCATCAGTCGTTCCAGCATCACCAGCAGCAGGGGCATGCCAGAGCGTCTATCCAGAGGGGTCAGCAGCGTCCGGGGCAGGATGATCCACCGTGCCACTTCTGCAAGAAGCCCGGTCACCTCTTCGAGTTCTGCAGGAGGAGGCTGGGGCTGTGTCTCTTTTGTGGTACCGCTGGGCATCAGATGCGGGAGTGTCCCAAGAACTCCCGTGCCACTGGAGCAGCTCAGAGGGCACCCGTTCTGAGGGCACCAGCTAGTGTGTCGGTAGTTCAACAGCGAGGTCCACTTCCGACTCAGCAGCAGCAGTTTGTTCAGTACCGCCAGTAGAGGGGCGGTCAGGGTAGAGCCTTTGCTCTTGCAGCCGAGGAGATGGAGCCTATTGCGGATGTTGTCGCAGGTTCTATTCTGCTCGATTCTTTTCCAGCTTTGGCCTTATTTGATTCTGGTGCTACGCACAGTTTTGTGTCTGTTTCTTTTGCTCTTAGGCACAATATTATTGCTGAATATCTTGGTAGGACTTGCAAGATTATGACTGGGAATGGCATCATCCTAGTTAATAATGTTTGCAAGGGACGAAGAGTTTCTTTGAGAGGCCGGAAGCTGAGTGCGTGTTTGCTCGTAATGCCACTTCCGAGTTACGATGTGGTACTCGGTATGGACTGGTTGAGCATACACCACGCCAGCATCGACTGCAGAGGGGGCAGGATTCTGTTTAGGCCACCGGAAGAGCCGGAGTATGAGTTCACCAGGGGTGCAGCGGAGCAGGAAGATGGATTCTGTGGAGCGTTGTTGGCAGGGCCGGTGTTGCCACATCCACTCATTGCTGAGTTCTTAGATGTCTTTCCCGAGGAGCTGCCCGGGATGTCGCCAGATCGTGATGTTGAGTTTTCTATAGATCTAGTGTCGGGCGCTGAGCCTATCTCCCAGCACGTCTATAGAATCAACAACAGTGAGTTAGCAGAGCTGAAGAGACATGTCGACGAGCTGGAGGACAAAGGGCTTTATTCGATCTAGTTCTTCACCTTGGGGCACGCCAGTTCTTTTCGTCTCCAAGAAGGATGGTACGGTACGTCTGTGCATTGATTACAGGGCGCTCAACAACCTTACCATCAAGAACAAGTATCCTTTACCAAGGATTGATGACTTGTTCAACCAGTTGAGCGGCGCAAGGGTGTTCTCGAAGATCGACTTGCGTACCGGGTACCACCAGCTGAAGGTGAAGCAGGATGATATTCCGAAGACTGTCTTTCGGACCCGCTATGGTCAGTATGAGTATACCGTCATGCCGTTTGGGTTGACCAACGCCCCGGCGGTATTCATGAACTTGATGAACAAGGTATTTCATCAGTACCTTGACAAGTTCGTGGTGGTCTTCATTGATGACATTCTCATCTATTCGAAGACACCAGAGGAGCACCTGAGGATTGTGTTGGACACCCTCAGGAGGGAGCAGCTATATGGGAAGCTGTCCAAGTACGAGTTCTTCTTGGATCGTATGGAGTTCCTAGGCCATGTTGTCTCTGGCGAGGGAATTTCAGTGGATCCGAAGAAGATTTCTGCAGTGGAGTCCTGGTCTACGCCGAGCTCAGTAGCAGAGGTTCGGAGTTTTCTGGGTCTGGCAGGTTACTACCGGAGGTTCGTGTAGGACTTTTCCAGGATTGTCCAGCCGATGACCCGCCTTACCAGGAAGGACGAAGAGTTTGTTTGGTCCGATGAGTGCCAGGCCGCCTTCGAGGAGATGAAGGCGAGGTTGACTACAGCTCCTATCTTGACGCTGTCATCTGGATCTGGTGGTTATACGATCTACAGTGATACTTCAGGACGGGGTTTGGGTTGTGTGCTTCAGCAGCACGGGAAGGTAATTGCCTATGCATCTAGGCAGTTACGTCCTCATGAGAGAAATTACCCTACCCACGATCTGGAGCTGGCAGCGGTCATCTTTGTTTTGAAGCTGTGGAAATACTATTTGTACGGAAAGCGTGTGGAGATTTATACTGACCACAAGAGCTTAAAGTACGTGTTTACCCAGAAGGAGTTGAATATGAGGCAGAGGCGATGGTTAGAGCTGATGAAGGATTTTGATATATCCTTGCAGTACCATCCGGGGAAGGCCAACGTGGTCGCGGATGCTTTGAGCAGGTATCCCGTGGCCATGTGTTTGACGATGGATCGTCACCTTCTGGCAGATCCGGAGAGCTTGGGCATAAAGGTGATAGTTCCTGGGTTCGAGGTGCAGATGTGGGGTCTCCAGGTGCAGTCAGAGCTGATGGACAGAGTCAGGGCAGCTCAGTTTGAGGATGAGGCTCTGAGAGTCATCAGAGAGCAGGTCCAGAGAGGACTGTTGGATGAGTTCTCTATAGCAGGGGATGGGTCGTTGAGGCATGGTACCAGATTGTGCGTGCCGAGCGGAAGGACTTACGGGAGGAGGTTCTTCAGGAGGCGCACCGTTCTCAGTACTCTATGCATCCAGGAGCCAACAAGATGTATAGAGACTTGAGGCAGCATGTTTGGTGGTATGGCATGAAACGTGAGGTGGCTCAGTTCGTTTCGAGATACTTGGTGTGCCAGCAGGTGAAGGTCCGGGAGGCAGAGACCCGGTGGATTGCTCCAGCCACTACCCATTCCTGAGTGGAAGTGAGAGCATATCACTATGGACTTTGTATCTGGGCTTCCACGCTCTCCAGGAGGGAAGGATGCGATTTGGGTCATTGTTGATCGATTGACCAAATCGGCCCACTTTTTGCCTTTCAAAGTGGGTTTGTCGACGGAGAGGTTGGTCGAGATGTACGTGCGACAGATAGTCCGATTGTACGGGGTTCCAGTGAGTATAGTCTCGGATCGGGACAGCCGATTCACTTCCCACTTCTGGAGGAGTTTGCAGCTTAGCTTGGGCACATCGCTCAAGTTCAGCACCGCATACCACCCTCAGACATACGGGCAGTCGGAGAGGACGATTCAGACCCTTGAGGATATGCTGCGTACCTGTGTCTTGGACTTCGGAGGATCTTGGGAGGACCACCTTCACTTGGTAGAGTTTGCTTACAACAACAGCTACCAAGCCAGTATAGAGATGTCACCTTTCGAGGCTCTATACGGACGGAGGTGCCGTACTTCCTTATCTTGGGATGATGTCGGTGAGAGGGTTTTGCTTGGCCTTGAGATGGTGGTGGATGCTGCAGAGAAGGTCAGGGTTATCAGAGATAGACTTCGGATGGCGCAGGATAGGCAGCGACATTGGGCTGATAGCCACCGGAGGCCATTGGAGTTTGAGGTATAATTTAGATTTTTCTAGTATTTGAGTCCGATTGTGGTTGTTTTAGATCAAGCTCTAAGTCTTGTGTTTGTTCTAGGTTGATGATCTTGTCTTTCTGCGATTTCTCCGACGCATGGTACGATTCGTTTTGGTGGCGGCGGAAAGCTTAGTCTACGATATATCGGACCATTCCGTATCCTGGGCAGGGTCGGTGCAGTGGCTTACCGACTGGAGTTACCGCCTGCTGCTAGAGGGAGTGCACAACGTGCTCCACGTGTCGCAGCTGAGACGGTACGTGGCAGATCCCAGTCACGTCTTAGACCACTCCGAGATCGAGGTGGGACCGACACTCAGCTATCCAGAGAAGCCGGATTGAGATCTTGGACCGAAGAGAGAAGGTGCTCCGGAACCAGGTCATTCCCTTGGTTCGCGTTGCATGGAGACACCACTCTCCAGGTGAGTCCACCTGGGAGAGGGAGGACGACATGCGGGAGCGATTCCCATATCTCTTCGAGCCTTGAGGTAAAATTCTTTCTTTTTCTTCCTTGTTCTGTTCATGATTGCTTGTGTTAGTCCTCATTCAATTTCGAGGACAAATTTTTTAAGGAGGGTAGATTTGTCACCCTCAGTTTTCGATTTAGGGGTATTTTATCATTTTCAAGTTTTATAATTTTTAGGAATTTTATTTTGATTTTATATGATTTTTAGGAATTTGTTTGAGTTGGTTTGAATTTTATCCAATTTGGACTTAAGTTGGAGACCCGGGTAGCCTGGACACTAGTGGGACCCACATACTAGCTGGGCTTGGCCCACATACTATCCTAATTAGGCTAGAAACCTATAAACCCTATTTTCCATGGCTTAATTAGTCATTTTAGAGCTTGATTAGTATTTAGAATTTAAACCGAAACAAACCGAACCAAACCCGAACCAACCCAACCTAAGTTTAATGGGTTGGAGGGTTATTGGATCACACCCACAACCCAATAACCCCCCCCCCCCCCCACATGGCCGGCCATGAGAAGCAACCCCCTCCTTTTCTTCTACACTAAGTCAAACTCTCTCTCTCTCTAAACTCCTTCTTCTTCCCAAGCTTTTTCTTTCCTACAAGAAAACCAACCTAGGTATGTAATTAATTCTTCATTTATTACTCTTTTTCATTTATTGTCTTCACAATTATTGTAGAGGGGGAGATTATCTACACTTTACCCACAAACTTTGTAGGATTCCCTAGAAATTAGGTTAGGGTTTTAATTAGGGGTTTCCTAAATAGAATGGTATATATATATTATATTATATTATATAATATATATATATATATATAAACACTAGTGGGACCCACATACTAGCTGGGCTTGGCCCACATACTATCCTAATTAGGCTAGAAACCATAAACCCTATTTTCATGGCTTAATTAGTCATTTTAGAGCTTGATTAGTATTTAGAATTTAAACCGAAACAAACCGAACCAAACCCGAACCAACCCAACCTAAGTTTAATGGGTTGGAGGGTTATTGGATCACACCCACAACCCAATAACCCCCCCCCCCCACCCATATGGCCGGCCATGAGAAGCAACCCCTCCCCTTTTCTTCTACACTAAGTCAAACTCCTCTCTCTCTAAACTCCTTCTTCTTCCCAAGCTTTTCTTTCCTACAAGAAAACCAACTTAGGTATGTAATTAATTCTTCATTTATTACTCTTTTTCATTTATGTCTTCACAATTATTGTAGAGGGGAGATCTCTACACTTTGCCCACAACTTTGTAGGATTCCCTAGAAATTAGGTTAGGGTTTTAATTAGGGGTTTTCTAAATAGAATGGTATATATTATATATATATATATATATATATTATATATGCATGTATATAATATTTAAATTTGTGTGTGTATGTAGAGGAATGAGAGTGGTGGTGGTGTGTCATGAGGAGTG
The DNA here is from genome assembly GCA_029216955.1 of Iris pallida. Classification (NCBI taxonomy): domain Eukaryota; kingdom Viridiplantae; phylum Streptophyta; class Magnoliopsida; order Asparagales; family Iridaceae; genus Iris; species Iris pallida. Next base: position 1,770,462 of record JANAVB010039215.1, read on the forward strand.
GTGGTGGTGGTATGTGAGAGTGGTAGTGAGAGTGTGTGTGTTTGTGTTGTGTGAGGGTGTTGTGTGTGTGTTGTATTTATATATATATATATATATATATCTAGATATATATATATATATATATATATAGATATGTGTATGTATTTATATGTATATGGATATGTGTGTGTGTATATATATATAATATATATTATTATATATATATTATATATATATATATGAGTGTGTGTTGTGTAGATAGATCTCTAGATAACTAATGGAATATATATATATATTATATATCTATAGATATATATATATAGATATAATATATATATATATATATATATATATATATATAGAGAAAGAATGGGAGTAGTAGGAAGAAGGTTAGAAGATGAGAAGAAGAAGAAGAACCAGCAGCTGCAGCAGCCTTAGCATGCAGCAGAAGCAGCTGCAGCTGCAGCAGTAGCAGCAGGGCAGTAGCAGCAAAGCGCAGTTGCAATGGCAGCAAATCCTCCCCCCTTAGCTCCTTTAGTCCCATTTTACCCCCCTTAACCCCCCCATATATATTATATATATATATATATATATATATATATATATAATTAGATTATATATATATATGATATAGATAGAAATTAGATGGTTAAGAGATAGAGGAAGGAATTAAAGGAAGAAGTTACAAGAAGAAGAGGAAGAATAAGAAGAAGACTAAGAAGTTCAAGAAGTAGAAAGAAGAAGTTAGAAAGAGATTAGAAAAAGAAAAAATAGAAGAAGTTAGAAAATTAGAAGAAGAATAGGAAGGAGTTAGAAGAAGAATTAGAGAAGGACTAGGAAGAGAAGTTAGAAGAAGAGTTAAGGAGAAGAATTAGAATAAGAGCTAGAAGAGGGTTTTTAGAGGAAATCGAGTTAGAGAGTGAAATCGAGCTCCGAGTATCGGAACGCGACGAAACTTGGCGTAGGCCTAGAATACGTGAATTAGATTTTGCGGGTAGGCTCCCGAGTTGAAATTGGGGTCGTAGGGCGCCAGTATCGTGCCGTACCATTGCGTATCTTGAAATATTCAAGATATCGGCAATGGGCCGTATCATGGACTGGATGTCCACTTTACCTAGGTATCTTGGTAGGTAACGTATGTATAGGTTAGTATCTTACTACCCTAGGGAGCGCGGGTCAAATATCAAGCGTAGGTAGGCTAACTTGATAATGTCTAAGTTAGAATTTTACCCTTTTAAGGGTAAAATAGGATATTGCCCACGGCCAAGATTTGAGTTTCAAGTCCAAGATGGACTTGGATATAGGTTGTAGAGGTTGGTAATAAGTAGAAATAGCCGCCTAGACCTAGTCTTGCCCTCGGTTGACCACGGTTGACTTTTTAGACCAAAAGTCAACTATGGATCAACACTTTACCCAATTTAGTCCCAATTTCTATTAAACTTGGACAGTTGACCAAAAGTCAACTATTAGTCACCAGTGACTTAGGGTTGACCTAGAGTTGACCTAGAGTTGACCAGAGTTGACCCGTTGACCAAAAGTCAACGGTAAGCCAACTTTCGACCTAGTTTAATTCGGATTGACTTCCAATGTCCTCCCATGACCAAGATTGACCCAACTAGACATGTCTTGACCTAGAATGACTTGATAGGATTTGATTTGATTTAACTTTACTTCCTAAACTTAGTATTGATACATCTTGTTCTCTATAGGTCCTCGAGATACTGCAGTTGATCCGGTCGACATATTTATCATCTTACAGGCGAGTACATTCTCTGATACTTATTCCCAATTTATGATAACTGTTATGATTCATGTACTTAGTGTAGATATGCTTATTCCTGACACATGGTTCTCACGGATTGGTATTCCTGGATCCCGACGAGAGATGTTTCTCCTTCTTAGGTTGGGATGTATTGTGCAAGCTCCCTTGTAGCTCTTGCTCAATATATGGTCACTTCTAGAGAAGGTTCACGACCTTCTTATTAGAATCCCGTGCAGTGACGTGTCCTGTTTGGATCCATTCTACCAGTTGGGGTAGGGGGAGTAGTAGCGTATGCCTGTGATCATATCCCCTTACATTCTTGAACAGTGTGAGTCATATACCGCACTTATGACTTGCCAGGCCAGTTCTCGACATGTACCCAAGCCGATCACAAGTTGAAACTACTACTCACCACATTGGATATATATATAGTTTACCTTGACTTGTGTACATGCCATGATTTAGTTCTACTTTCTTGTTCTAGCTCTAGCTCTACAGCTTACCATGCCATGATACATACATGTACACTCCATGATTCATTGTATATGCTCTATTTATAGTCTTATAGCTTTTATTCTATCTTGAGATCTGTTATGAGATATATGTACTCGTTCCATCCTGACTGGATTGTTGACAAATATTATAGATGCCGATGAGGGAGATTGCAGTACCTACTACGGTCCGGATGACGTAGTGGGTCTAGACTTGGTTCCGCAGGGTTTAGCTCCGCCTGACGAGACTTACCTCTTGTTTAGTTAGAGTAGGTCTTTGTACTGGACTTTATCTCCAGTTACTTTTGAGACTGTATTACATTTGGACTGTATTAGAGATTGGACTTGTATATATTTGTGTTTGGACTTGATAGGTTATATTTTATCGTCTTGTTGTCTTTATCTTTCAGTCTTTACTTTATCATCTTAGAGTTGTGATTGAGCACTCATATATTCATTGCTTGTCCTCCGTTCGGAGTTGACCATATTCTCGACAGGTTTTGTTATATATATAAAACTGTTGTCAGACTAGAAAATCTACAGCGTTCCACCGTTTTTCCGGTGAGGGCTGGACGTTGTCGCATCACGTGCCCTTTTAGCGGGTGCGGGTCGTGGCACTAAACCAAGCTGTCGATACAAGTATGCTAGAGCAGCTGCTTCCCAAGCATACTTATTGACGCAGTTATGACGTCTCCAGTGTGTCCACACGAGTACCACTCTTGTCTATAAATATTGTGCATCCAAGCACGAACCATAAATATGCACGGGCTGTACGTCTTCTTTTCCTCTCATCCCTACTAGTGACATCTCCACTAATCGTGAACGGAGCCACTCCAGCCGGACCAAGCTACCTCTCTGGCCCTGAAGAGCATCGACTGCCTCCCTTCTGTCACCCCCAATAATCTACTGATCATTTTCTTAGGTTCCTCCGGTCCCTTGTCGACTCTGGTGCAACCACAGGTAATCCACTAAACGGGAGTCCGGTAAACAAAATACGTCATCCAACGTAATGTCATCTCACCGAATGGCATATGGAATAAGTTGGTCTCCGGTTGCCAACGCTCAACAAACGCGAAATTAGATTTTTGATCGGCGTCTTATACGAAATCCATCTCAAGTCTGAAATTTTGGACGATGAATCAACTCCTTAAAATCATTACCCCCTTGACCAAACTTCCATGTCCCATCTTGGTCGTGTGGCACCAACACCTCAATAAGGGCCGCTCAATTCCATTCCAAATCTAGAACGCCACATGAGTCTTAAAACTTGGGATAAGTCGGGGATCCTTAGGTCCACCGGGACAAGGGCCCGTCAATATATCACTGTCATCATCTTCTTTCTCATCTTCCTCAGCACGTGCTTCCTCATCTTCTTCAGCACGTGCTTCCTCTTCTTTCTCATCATGTGCTTCCTCGTGTTCCTTCTTCCTCAACATGTTCCTCATCCTCTTCTTCTCCAGTACGTTGTTGCTCGCTAATTGACTTGCAACAGCTGTTGGACTAGTACGTGCAGCTGCCTCTTCTTCCGCAGCACATTGTTCTTAATTTGAATCGGAGCAACTGTTGCTCCTTCTTGACGACTGCTACGTACAGCTGCCAACTCTTCTAACCGACGCCTCCTATTAGAAGCTGTAGGTGGTCGTATCCTCATATATGTCATTCCTGCTAAATTGAATAAAATATCAAGAATTAACAATCTATACAGTCAAAATGAACTGTTCGACCAACACTGGTCGAACAAATACTTACTGTTCGACCATTACAGGTCGAACAAGTACTTACTGTTCGACATATGCAGGTCGAACAGAAGCAGGATGTTCGATCACACAGGATCGAACAAGGAGTGAGTGTTCGATATATGTCTGTCGAACAAGATGTGAGTGTTCAACATATGTCTGTCGAACATCTGCACAAATGTCCGACTTTGTGTTGTCGAACGTACGATTTTCTGCCTGACCAACCAGGCTCGGACAGAACAACGAAAATCGAAAAAAAACAAAAACGAAGAAGTTCGTCCAAGAAAATGACGGGTTTTTGAAACCATAATTCAGTGATCCTAAACGAAAGACTCAGTTCAAAGTAATGGGAAGGTTCGATTTGAAAAACTCACCATATTATTGGGATTATGGTTCATCTTGGGATCTGTCAACCCCTGTTTTTCAAATTTTTGTTTAATTAGTGTTAATTAGTAGTTAATGTCATTTTTAGCCTTAAAATAATTTAATATGATTTTAGAAATTTTTCTACAATTTTTAAAATGATTTTTAAATGAGTTTTAATAGCTAAAATACCATTTTACAATTTATTGAAATGTTTTAAGGTAGTTTTGCAATTTATTAAAATGTCTTAATAGCTGTTTGTAATATTTCGAATTTTTTTAGAAGTCAGTTTGTAATTAGTTATTTATTTTAATTGTGGGATGTAAATTTTATTTTGCATTCAGTCTTGGATAGGGTCTTTATGCAAATTCCTAATTCATAGGGGCCTTACTGAAAATCGACCGTCACCCCCCCCCCCACGTACTCACCTACCCCCGACGACCGCCGGTCAGCTGCCCCCGTCATTTCCGGCCAGCCCGACGCCCCAACCGACCTCCTCTTCCTATAAAACGAAAGCCCAGACCCTAAGCCCTAACCCTAGCTCGCCGTCAACCCCCCCCACAGACCCCTTTCTTCCCATTTTCGTTCGCCTAAACCCTAACTCCGGCCATCCACCCAATGCCAACTCCCCGACGATGATCACCCCCATCTACCACCACCAAACGACGTGCCACGCCGAGCTGGACGCAGCGCCGCCCGAGCGCCACGTCCACGTCAACTCCTCCGCCGTCCAGCACCCTCGACCCCCCCACCTCGTCGGACACGTAAGTAGCAGTGTGAGAACCGTGTCGTATGTGTCTCGTACACACGTATATGGTTCGCCCGGACACGAGGATCCTAGCCCAGTGCTCGGACACGCGAGACTAGAATCGTGCGTGTCGTGCTAGCCTAAGACACGTAGACTCTTGTGTCCTTAACTGTCAGGACACAGGATTGTTTTATCGGGTTATAATATACCAACCTAAAACCTAAATATAACTAAACTAAACCCTGACCCTAACGCAAAGTGTGGGCTGACCCCTGGCCAACCCGACTGAGCCCGAGAACCCGACCCCCTGGGCTGAGTTCGAAACCCCCCCCCCCCTCCCCCGCTTTATGTTTTCCTTTTTCTTTTCTTTTTCTTTTTCTTTTTGTTTTATTTATGTTTATTATATTTATATTATATATATATATATATATAGATGTATATGTATTTCTGTATATATATTTATAATATATATACTGTTATATACGATATGTATAGTATTTATATATAATATATATTCATATTTAGCATTTTAATGTATGAGTGTATATTAATATATTATATATATATATATATATATAATAATAATATATAGATATATATATATATATATATTATATATATATATATATATGCATTGTGCATATGTATTTTGTGTATATATATGTATACTATATATAAATTATATTTACTATTATCATATTATTACTGTTTATAATATATATATATATCTATATATATATATATAATAATTATATATATATATCTATATATATATGTATTCTGTATATAGTATTTCTGTATATATATTATTATATATATATATATATATATCTATATATTATATTATATATATATATATATATATATATATATATATTATATATATATATACTTCCTTATATATATATCTATATAAGTTATATCGTATATGTATACATACATAACTGTTTAGCCTATATAATTTACGTAAATTGTACATATGTTACTTTAATATACGTAATACACTTGTCATTTATATGACTACTATGTATAATTTTACCTTGATAAAATATTAATATATTTTTGTACTTTTACCTCTTTATATTTTTGTGTATTTCAAATTACTGCAACCATTTGGTGTCCAAGCCTAGCATGGGTTTTTGGGCCCAAATGTGTTTTCACACATTCAAGACCTGTACAAGTCTATTGGACTTGATTCATGGCCTTGGGTCCTGTATTTGAACTCTGGTTCAAATTATGTACATGGACAAAATACGCAGATAATTAATTATTTAATTTCAATTGTGTACCATGCTGTTTTTGAATTTCTAAAAATACTTTAATTGCTGTTAAAATTCTGAAAAAATAGTATTTAGATACTATGTTAATTTAGCTAATTTATCATAATTTTTACAGTATTTAATTTACAGTTTTGCCACTGTTTTGGCATATGAAACCAGAACTCACTTTCTGTGTACTTATGAAAACTGATTTTTATAAAATACATGTACTGGTTAATAAATTCTAGAAAGTTTATAATAAATTTCTATAATTAACAAGGATCATTCTGGTAATTTATTTTATGTAAAATTGAGCTTTTTGTCTATCTCAAAAATTGTTGGAACACAATGTACAGTTGATTTATTTATTGAATAATTACGACTTGCAACTGTTTGTGTTATTTTGAGTTATGGCCGTATTGAACCTCACCCCACACTAGTGTAAAGACCCTAGAAAGTTAGTTATAGTATTGTGTCACCCTATATTGGTCATCTATGCTAAAGTCCCTATTTGGCTAGGTGTCCAATCAGAAAGTCGTATTGCACCACTAGTGTCGTAGTGTTTAACTTAATATAAAAACTAAGTTTATGTATTTATTTCCACAGTGACGAGTTACCAGGCATCTATAGCATTTTTATCGCAGCTTGCTTTGCTAGAGGCAAGTACTTTCTACAAACTTTACATACTGTTACATCAATAAACTGCGAATCTGTGAGACCCGTCTCACTGTATCCGTATTTATACGGATACGTGTTTATTTGAGCCGTATTTCGTATTTATCGATTTGCGTGATATTTTAAAAATTTCCTAAGTGTAGGATTTTCATGACTTGATTTAACTTAGATTTGGTTTTTATTTGGTTCGGTTCCACTTTGACTTGGTTTGATTTAGTTTGGTTCTTTATGAGATGAGGTGTATGGTTTAGATTGAGTGGAGAGGAATGAATGGTGGAGATCACTTGAGCTTGTTATATAAGCCACTTTTTCTCTCTCCCTCCTCATTCACCCTCATTCATTTCTTTTCCACCAAACCCTAGTCATTAGAGAGAGAGGCAAGTACACCTTGCCGAACCTTGAACAAATTTATTTTTGTTTGTTCCATCTTATTCCTTGCATGATTTTAAGCATGTTTAGAACTTGGAGTTTTCGATTTTACCGAGTGGATTGTTGTAGATCTAGCTTTGTGATATTTTCGATTTTCATGGGTTTTGATCTGTCAAACTTGCATGTTTTGTCAACTGATGGTTCCATGTTGTAGAGAATTTCATTTTACCCAATTTGACCCATGGAAGTCTGGATTTGGGGTTCCCATTGTAGTTTGGTGGAGCATGGAGGCCATGGTATTTTCCACGGACATAGTTTCTATGGGAAGCCATTGTTTGTATTTTTGAATTGCATGCTTGCTTGTATTTTTGGAACCGCATGCATGTAATTTTGTGTTGGCCGCATAGACATGCAAATATTTTATTAGCTAGCTGCATTTATTTTGGGCCGCATGGCCATCTATAATTTTAGCCGCATATGGCCTTAACCATTCTTGACCGCATGGCCTTGCAAGCATTAATTGCTTGCATGCATGCATTAATTGCTTGCATTAAATAATTGCCAATAGCATTAAATAAACTACTTAGCCTTAGCATTAATTGCGTTTTGCATGCTTTAAGCAAGCTGTAGCTTGCATGCCTTATGCAAGCACTAGCCGCATGGGTATTAATATAAGTGAGCCGCATAAGAGACTTCTTGGCCGCATATGAGAATTCTTGGCCGCATATGGCCAAAAGAATTCATGGCCTTTTTAATTAATTAATGCCTTAGCATTTAGTTGCCTCGACCATTTAATTCTTTAACTCGGCCGCATGCGTGCAACCATTGCATTGCAATTCATTTGCTTGGCCATTCCATTTATTGTTTGCTGGCATGGAACAAACAATGGGCCGCATGGAATGCCTATATTTAATGCATGAGTTTCAAAGCATTAGCTTTAATATTCAATGATAGCATTAGCTTTAATATTCTATTCAAAGCATTGGCTTTAATATTCAATGCTAGCATTAGCTTTAATATTCAATGCTTTATTCACTAGCAGCTAACGTATTTGCCTTAGCTTTTATATTCTATGCATTTAGCATATGTTGCTTGCAATTGCAAGCTACTTGGCCGTATATGGGGAACAGTAGCTGGCCGCATATGGGGGCAAATGCTTATGGCCAGAGTATTTATTTATTTTGCTTACGTAAACTTGGCCGCATAGGCCATTTGACTTTGCATATATTTTTCTGTGCATGCTTGCATGCATATTTTAATGCATTAGTTGCATGCAGCTTTTTTTTGCTTGAATTTGCAAGCTAACTTGTAAAGTTGGCCGCATGGCCCCTTCTACTTGTATGGCTTATTAAATTATATGTAATCAGTGGCATGGCCGCATGGACATTGTACTTTTGGACCTTACATTTGGCTGCATGGCTTTCTTGAGCTGCATGTACTTGCATGATATATATTATAATACTTGTCATCATTGCTTGGCCACGTGAACCATTAATTAAATGGTTCACGTGAACTTTTCTTCCTTGTTGTATTGATTGTTGGATCCCACATGGCCTCTGTACTTGAGTAGCCACGTGTCCTTTTCTTTTGCTTAAGTGGAAGCTTATATTTATTGCGGGTTCCTCTCTCCTTGTCTTTTCTGGTTGCATGAATATTTCTTGCTGGCCGTATGGCCCCTTCAGTTATTTTCTGGCCGCATAAGCTTTGGCTGGCCGCATGGGTGGCCTCCCACTCTCTTTGGTCGCATGTATGTTCTTCCACTTTTGGGCCACATGGGGTCCACTTTGATTGTTTAAATGTTTTATTTGTCTGAATTGTGGTCAGAATTTCTTCCCACTCCCAACATAAAAGTTGTAGAGTTTCTCCTTGGCTTCAAGAATATATATATATATATATATATATATATATATATATATATATATATAATATTATTATTTAATTGTGCAAGTTTCTCCCCTCCTTGATAAATGAGAATGACTTTACAGTGACCTGTGGTGGTGCACTCTTGACTAGTAATAAGGAATGATAATGAATGATAGTGGCCCATCGTGGCGCACTCTTGACATGATACTTCTTGTAATACTGTTGCGACGGCTAACATGACCTGACAAGTATGAATGACCTGGACACCGTGGACGATTGTGCTTGTACAAATGAACTCGTCTTGTTTTGCATCATGTCTAGGACAGGGATCCCTGAGTACCACGGTCAGGGGTACCCACTGAAATCGACTAAGGTTAACAACTGGAATAATCCAGTAGTCATAAAGAGATTTTCCAGCTACAGACAATCCCGTTATCTAGGCGCGCTAGTAGATTTGTAGCCTGCCGACGAGTAGGGCACATTTCCAGCACACTGTCATGTGTTGCACCCTTCATGAACAAGATATTCAACCTGGATAACCTGGATGGTCTGCAGGACTTGTGGCTGTGGAAAAATCTCGCTGCATCTTGCTAGTAACTAGGCCTGTGGTAACCCTAGTTAGTTAAAGTACCAAGCCGTACTTATTGCTTGGCCGTGAATATTGGATGGAGTTCAGTCTGTCTAGTCTTGTCTTGATCTTGTACATGATTGTTACATGTCCTGATTTATTATTTTATCTTGCCGATAAATGGTGGGAGAAATCAAGTTCTGTTCAGACGAAGGGTTACAACTCTGGTCCTTGTTTGGTTTACGGGTTGTAACCTGATTATCTGAATAGTCCCATGGTTATCCCATCGTATATCACCTTCCCAGTCTAAGTCTTGTCTAGATCCAGTTCTTAATTGTTCCAGGATTAAGGTTACAATGATTGTCACTCTAATGTATTGTACTCTGTATTGTCACTCTCTCACTGTCACTTAATGATTGTCACCTCTAGCAATAAATGATCAGAGACCAAGTTCTGTTCAGGCGAAGGGTTATAATCTCGGTCCTTGTTTAGTTTAAGGGTTGTAACCTGGCTTCCGGAACAGTACCGTCGTCCTCTCTTCGTATATTGCCTAGCTCTATTTATTTAACATGTTCTCCAGAAATGATGATTTACTTACTGTCTTTCTATGATCGGGGTGAGTGCATTGATACTGCACGAATCTCGATCCTCCTTTACTTATTGCTTTCTCTCCCCGTTGATTGCCTATGATTGCTGGTTTTAAGTTCATAGTTCGGCCTCCTTTGTGGTACTTGCTATTTTTGGGGTCTGACCCCACTAGTTTTCTATGGCCAGGTTCTGATAGAAGAGCCCGAAGGATCTACCGCACCATCTACTCGACGGTGATCAGCCGGAGCACCAGAGTGCCTCAGTGGGTTTCTTTTCATCCCCCCACTGATATGTAAATTCTTCTCTTGAAACGTTTAGCCCCGAGCACGTGTTTAGCTTGTGTTTTGGTATTTTCCTTGATATTGTAGCCTACGGGGATAAACATGATATGTGTATTCTAGACTATAGCTAGTCCTTATCATGTACGACTAATACTCTAGCTAGTCATCAGTTCTGTGGTACTGGCTTCATGATCATTCATGTATATATGGTTCGAAATGCCTTGTTATTGTGTGTATGATGATCGTACTCCTTGTATTTGTATAATTGCCTGTGATTGAGATATCTAGGATTGTTAAACCATAGGATTGACTGATGGTTTGTAGAGTAACCTCCATGTCTTGACAGCTTATACGTGATTTCAGAGTATTAACGTACTTTGGGATTGCGTAGCTGGCTATGTCTGCCCCCGCTCTCCAGTATTCTGGTTCTAGGGCGTGACAGAATCCAACCATGTTAAATGCTGATCCTTGGGGTAGCAAGTTAAATCTTTACATGTTGTACTTTCAGTTACCATGCTTAGAACAGTCTTTATGTATCTCTCACATGATTAGAATCTGGGTTATGGAGAAACTGTTAGTAGCGTACGTGATCATGCCCCCTTACTCGTACGTACGTACCGAACAAGGTTGACATTTTATGTATACCTTGTCGTAGGCGCACCAGCTGTATTTGTACGTATGTACATCTATCGCTTGTTTTACTTGTACGGAAGTACATTTTATATACTTGTACCACAGTACATTTTACACCTATTGACGATCACGTACCTGCTACAGTTTTAAACATTACATATACATCTGTCTCTATGACATATGTGTCCTTGCCATGATAGACTATGTGATGCCATGCTTCCAGTTATTCCTCTTATGTTCATTTCCATGTTTCATATGCTAGTTTGTTAGAATCAGTACTTGCTCCCGTCCTGACAGGATAACGTTGTAGGTATTCTTACTGAGGAGGAGTTGCTCTGTGACTCGTATTATGGAGTTACTGCCGAAGACCAGGCTTTGCCTTACGAGGATGTACCAGCGGGAAAACTCGTCTAGTTTGCGTAGTTGCTTGGGATATTTAGTGTAGTCATGTATTAGACTACGTATTTTGTAACTAGACATGTATCCAGTTTTACATTTCAGACTTGTACTTGGACTTATTACTATATGAGACGACTTTTGTGTTTGGAGCATTTATGACTTTTATTTACTTATAGAACTGTTAGCACATTTAGTCTTATCTTGTTGTCTTTAGAACAGCTTACTATGCTTTATCTCAGGCGTAGGCTGGACATGACTCAGCCCGGCCCAACAATTCGGATAACGGGTCGTGACATATTTTCTTTGGTAGCCCATGCAGGTCTCTGACTAAAATATTTGGTTACGTTATTGTACCAAGCATTTGCAATTAGGAACTTAAGGTAATTAGACAACATTAGGAATGACGCTTAGAACACCTAGAGGAACACTAGGATTGCAACATAGGAAATACATCACATGCTTGCTATTATAAATTAGATTTTCTTGTCTATGATTGTTTACTTTAAAGAGTCCTTATAAAGTCTTTTTTATTGTAATTAGATGGTGCTCACTCGTTCATCCCAGTATGTCATACCTGAGAATGGCACACTCCCCATCCAGTCAGCTGGGCAGTTGACTGATACACCCCCACCCCCATCTACCATACTTCCCCACTCCACAAATCCACAAACCCAGATGCCTCCACCACCTTCCACATCACAGTCCCAGCAGGACCCGGTACTTCCACCACCCCCTATTACTATACCTACCCAGGCTTCCGTCACACTCGACGGGAACCAATTGCTCACTCTGATCCAGGGGTTCCTAACAACCCATCAGGAGCAGACTATCCTACTCCGCCAGAGCTTGGAGCGTTCTGAGGAACGTACCGTGGTCCCACCACCTGTAGAGCCACGGCAGAGAGCGGGGACGATCAAGGACTTCATGAGTCTGAATCCCAAGGAGTTCTCAGGGACTGAGGGCATAGTAGTAGCAGATGACTGGCTAGACTCGGTAGAGAGGAAGCTCCTTGGAGTTAGGATGCCGGATGACCTCCAGGTCGAGGCAGCAGGATTTCTGCTGATAGACTTGGCAGGAGTTTGGTTCCGGAATGAGCCGTTATTTGCGAGAGGGAGGGCCACTTGGGATCAGTTCAAGACCCAGTTCAAGAAGAAATTCTTCTCGACCACCGCTAGAGTAGCCATGGGGCTACGATTCCAGAACATCCAGCAGGGAAACCGTTCTGTTGATGAATATGCGACAAAGTTTAGTCGCCTGAGCCGTTTCGCTCCTAGTCTGGTTGCAGACCCAGAGGAGATGACGCGTAGGTTTTGCGATGGTCTAGTTCCAGACATTGGCATTCTTATAGTGGCGAACGGTACGACTGACTACTACCAGAGCCTAGAGTTGGCCCGGAGCATTGAGGAGCGTCTTCTATCTTGCAAGAGGCCGGCTTCTGTACACCTCGAGGGACTGTCCAAGCGTCAGGCTTTCCAGCAGAGAGCACCGACGCCGCACCAGCAGACATACCGTCCCCCTACATCACATCACCCGACCCCGCCAGTTAGAGCCCCGGGACCCCGGCAGCAGCAGAAGGGAGCTATATGTTCTTTCTGCGGAAGACCAGGGCATGATTACTCTATCTGCAGAAAGAGGTTGAAGCAGTGCTTAGTTTGTGGGTCTGCCACCCATCAGATTCGAGACTGTCCAGTAGCGAAGCCTAGAGGGCCGTTTTCGACTCAGCAGCAGAGGTTTGGGCAATATCTGCAGCAGCAGAAGGGACCTCAGGGGAAGGCTTATAGCCTAGCTCTTGAGCCGGAGCAGGTTTCGGAGCCAGATTATTTGGCTGACGTCATCACAGGTCATATTTATTTGCATACTTTTCTAGCTCTATGCTTGTTTGATTCTGGTGCATCTCATAGCTTCCTGTCATTAGAGTTTATGCATGAACACCACTTAGTAGCTACACCTACCGAGGAGATTAGTAGAGTAATGACGGGAGGAGGACTAGTGCCTATTAGAGCTATCTATAGATGCTCTATTACTATAGCCGAGAGAGAGTTCAGGGGACGATTCTTTGTAATGCCACTCCCCGGTTATGATATCATATTAGGGATGGACTGGCTTAGCTATGCCCATGCAGCTATAGACTATCATGAGGGTAGTATTCTGTTCAGTCCCCCAGGCACAGCACCATTCAGTGTCAGGAGGACAGGGCCGGAGATCAGCCTAGAGCCGAACTGTTGTGCGATAGTTGGGGACGTAGCACCGCCACACCCTATCATTAGGGAGTTTATAGATGTATTCCCAGAGGATCTTCTAGGACTTCCGCCTGACAGAGATGTGGAGTTCACTATAGATTTAGTATCGGGTTCATCACAGTATCCTGGGCTTGCTATAGAGTGAACCCCAAGGAGGCCGTAGAGATGAAAGAGCAGATTGATGACCTATTGAAAAAGGGTTTCATTCGATCTAGTGCTTCTCCATGGGGAGCGCCAGTGCACTTTGTGCCTAAGAATGATAGTACAGTTCGTTTGTGTATTGACTACCGGAACTTGAATGCCATCACCATTAAGAACAAATATCCTCTGCCTATGATAGATGATTTGTTCGACCAGTTGAGTGGGGCGAAGGTGTTTTCCAGGATAGACTTGACATCCGGGTACCACCAGGTGAAAGTCAGGGCAGCAGACATCCAGAAGACGGCGTTCAACACGAAGTACGGGCAGTACGAGTTTCTGGTGATGCCATTTGGTCTCACAAATGTGCCAGCTGTCTTTATGAATTTGATGAATAAGATATTTCACCAGTATCTGGATAAGTTCGTCGTAGTGTTTATCGACGACATCCTGATATACTCGAAGATGCCGGAGGAGCATGCAGAGCACTTGTGGACAGTTTTGGGGATTATGAGGCAGGAGAGGTTGTTTGCCAAATTGTCGAAGTGCGAGTTCTTTTTAGACCGAATGGAGTTTCTCGGCCATGTAGTTACTGGAGAGGAAATCTCGGTGGATCCCAGGAAGATTGCTGCAGTTGAGACATGGAAGGCTCCGACGTCAGTTTCAGAGATCAGGAGCTTTCTAGGTTTAGCAGGCTATTATAGAAAGTTCATCCAGGACTTTGCTAGGATAGCTGAACCCATGACGAAGCTGACGCGGAAGGACGCAGAGTACAACTGGTCAGAGGACTGCCAGACAGCGTTTGAGGAGCTGAAGAGGAGGCTGACGACCGCTCCAGTTCTGACTTTACCTTCAGGTTCTGGAGGTTTCACCATATACAACGATGCTTCTGGAAAGGGGCTAGGATGTGTCCTACAGCAGCATGGAAAAGTGATTGCTTATGCATCTAGGTAATTGCGGACTCACGAGCGAAACTATCCTACCCATGACCTAGAGTTAGCTGCGGTGATCTTTGTACTCAAGTTATGGAAACATTACTTATACGGAGAGCGTGTGGAAATCTTTACTGACCACAAGAGCTTGAAGTATGTGTTCACGCAGAAAGAGCTGAACATGAGGCAAAGATGATGGTTGGAGTTGATGAAAGACTTCGACATCGATTTACAGTATCATCCCGAGAAGACAAATGTGGTGGCTGATGCGCTGAGCAGGCATCCGATGGCATGGTATCTGATGATAGATCGACATTTGCGGGAAGATCTGGAGAAGCTCGGTATCGAGATAGTTTGACCAGGATCAGTGATACAGATGATGGCGCTTGACATTCAGTCAGGTTTAATGGAGCAGATCAGGGAGACACAGTCTACAGATGAGAGCCTTCGCAGACTTCGAGCCCAGGCTTTAGCTAGATTGCTGGATGATTTTGTCGTAGCAGAGGATGGATCCTTGAGGCATGGCAGCCGATTATGCGTGCCGAAGGGAGAGCTGATAGAGGCAATCTTGCAGGAGGCACATCGATCGAGATATTCTATTCACCCTGGTGCTAACAAGATGTACCGTGACTTGTGGGAACATCTTTGATCGCACGGGATGAAGAGAGATGTATCACGTTTTATTTCGAGATGCCTAGTTTGCCAGCAGGTCAAGGCGGAGCGCCAGAGGCCAACTGGTCTGTTGCAGCCGTTACCCATTCCCGAGTGGAAGTGGAAGCATATTACGATGGACTTTGTCTGAGGGCTTCCTCGTTTCCAAGGAGGAAAGGATGCCATTTGGGTCATCGTGGACAGGCTGACGAAGTGTGCGCATTTCATACCCTTCAAGGTGGGGCTTTCCACCGAGAAGTTGGCAGAGCTATACATACAGCAGATAGTTCGCCTACACGGAGTGCCAGTGAGCATCGTGTCGGACAGAGACAGCAGATTCACGTCCCACTACTGGAGGAGCTTGCAGGAGGAGTTGGGCAGTCGGCTCAAGTTCAGTACGGCGTACCACCCGCAGACAGATGGGCAGTCCGAGAGAACGATATAGACACTGGAAGATATGCTGAGGACCTGCGTACTGGACTTTGGAGGATCATGGGAGAGCCATCTGCACTTGGTAGAGTTTTCATACAACAACAGCTACTAAGCCAGTATCGGTATGTCTCCTTTCGAGGCACTATATGGACGACGATGCCGCACACCGCTCTTTTGGGATGATGTCAGGGACAGAGTTATGCTTGGGCCAGAGATGATCACGGATGCAGCAGAGAAGGTCGGGATGATCAGAGACAGGCTCAGAGTAGCTCAGGACGGGCAGAAACACTGGGCTGATGCTAGTCGCAGACCGATGGAGTTCGCAGACGGTGATATGGTGCTAGTGAAGATATCACCTACTAGAGGGACGATTCGGTTCGGACGAGGAGGGAAGCTGAGCCCCAGATACATCGGGCCGTTCGAGATACTTGGCAGGATCGGAGAGGTAGCTTACATGGTTGCACTTCCACCCAACCTAGCAGGAGTTCACGATGTCTTTCACGTATCTCAGCTGAGGAGATATGTTCCAGATCCCAGCCATGTGCTAGATCATTCAGAGTTGGAGATCGGACCGAGCCTTACAGTTTCTGAGCAGCTAGTGGAGATATTAGACAGGAGGGAGAAGAGGCTGAGGAACAAGGTTATACCCTTAGTACGAGTAGCTTGGAGCCGTCACTCCCTAGGTGAATCTACTTGGGAGAGGGAGTCGGACATGAGGGAGAGATACCCTTACTTGTTCGACCCAACCGCTGCGAGGGAACCACCCGTTCCCGCTTGATACCTTAGAGGTTAGTTTCAATCTTAGCCTTAATCATTTATTTGCATTGCTTGCTATGTTAGAATAAATATAGGGTCTTCAATCCTTGTGAATTTCGAGAACAGAATTTTTCAAGGAGGGAAGACTTGTCAACCCCTATTTTTTAAATTTTTGTTTAATTAGTGTTAATTAGTTGTTAATGTCATTCTTAGCCTTAAAATAATTTAATATGATTTTAGAAATTTTTCTACAATTTTTAAAATGATTTTTAAATGAGTTTTAATAGCTAAAATACCATTTTGCAATTTATTGAAATGTTTTAAGGTAGTTTTGTAATTTATTAAAATGTCTTAATAGCTGTTTGTAATATTTTGAATTGTTTAGAAGTCAGTTTGTAATTAGTTATTTATTTTAAGTGTGGGATGCAAATTTTATTTTACATTCAGTCTTAGATAGGGTCTTTATGCAAATTCCTAATTCCTAGGGGCCTTACTGAAAATCGACCGTCACCCCCCCCCCCCCCCCACGTACTCACCTACCCCCGACGACCGCCAGTCAGCTGCCTCCGCCAATTCCGGCCAGCCCGACGCCCCAACCGACCTCCTCTTCCTATAAAACGAAACCCCATACCCTAAGCCCTAACCCTAGCTCGCCGCCGACCCCCCGCCAGACCCCCTTTCTCCCAATTTCCCTTCGCCTAAACCCTAACTGCGGCCATCCACCCAACGCCAACTCCCCGACGACGATCACCCCCATCCACCACCACCAAACGACGCGCCACGTCGAGCTGGACGCAGCGCCGCCCGAGTGCCACGTCCACGTCAACTCCTCCGCCGTCCAGCACCCTCGAACCCCCCCAGCTCGCCGGACACGTAAGTAGCAGTGTGAGAACCGTGTGGTACGTGTCTCGTACACACGTATATGGTTCGCCTGGACACGAGGATCCTAGCCCAGTGCTCGGACACGCGAGACTAGAATCGTGCGTGTTGTGCTAGCCTAAGACACGTAGACTCTTGTGTCCTTAACTGTCAGGACACATGATGGTTTTATAGGGTTATAATATACCAACCTAAAACCTAAATATAACTAAACTAAACCCTGACCCTAACGCAAAGTGCGGGCTGACCCCCTGGCCAGCCCGACTGAGCCCGAGAACCCGACCCCCTGGGCCGAGTTCGAACCCCCCCTCCCCGCTGTTGTTTGTTTTCCTTTTTCTTTTTCTTTTTGTTTTTGTTTTATTTTATGTTTTTATATATATATATATTTTTTTTATTTTATGTTTTTATATATATATATATTTTTTTTTTATTTTTTTTATTTTATGTTTTTATATATATATATATATATTTATATATATATATGTATATATGTATTTCTGTATATATATATACTGTTATATACGTATATGTACAGTATTTATATATATAAATATATATTCTATATTTAGCATTTTAATGTATGAGTGTATATATATATATATATATATATATATATATATATATATATATATATATATATATATATATATATATATATATATATATATATATATATATATATATAAGTTATATATGTATATGTATACATACATAACTGTTTAGCCTATATAATTTACGTAATATTGTACATATGTTATACTTTAATATACGTAAATACACTTGTCATATTTATATGACTACTATGTATAATTTTACCTTGTTAAAATATTAATATTTATTTTTGTACTTTTACCTCTTTATATTTTTGTGTATTTCAAATTACTGCAACCATTTGGTGTCCAAGCCTAGCATGAGTTTTTGGGCCTAAATGTGTTTTCACACATTCAAGACCTGTACAAGTCATATTGGACTTGATTCATGGCCTTGGGTCCTGTATTTGAACTCTGGTTCAAATTATGTACATGGACAAAATACGCAAATAATTAATTATTTAATTTTAATTGTGTACCATGCTGTTTTTGAATTTCTAAAAATACTTTAATTGCTGTTAAAATTCTGGAAAGATAGTATTTAGATACTATATTAATTTAGCTAATTTATCATAATTTTTACAGTATTTAATTTACAGTTTTGCCACTGTTTTGGCATATGAAACCAGAACTCACTTTCTGTGTACTTATGAAAACTGATTTTTATAAAATACATGTATTGGTTAATAAATTCCAGAAAGTTTATAATAAATTTCTATAATTAACAAGGATCATTCTGGTAATTTATTTTATGTAAAATTGAGCTTTTTGTCTATCTCAAAAATTGTTGGAACACAATGTACAGTTGATTTATTTATTGAATAATTACGACTTGCAACTTTTTGTGTTATTTTGAGTTATGGCCGTATTGAACCTCACCCCACACTAGTGTAAAGACCCTAGAAAGTTAGTTATAGTATTGTGTCACCCCACATTGGTCTCCTATGCTAAAGTCTCCATTTGGCTCGGTGTCCAATCAGAAAGTCGTATTGCACCACTAGTGTCGTAGTGTTTAACTTAATATAAAAACTAAGTTTATGTATTTATTTCCACAGTGACGAGTCACCAGGCATCTATAGCATTTTTATCGCAGCTTGCTTTGCTAAAGGCAAGTACTTTCTACAAACTTTACATACTGTTACATCAATGAACTACGAATCCAACCATGTTAAATGCTGATCCTTGGGATAGTAAGTTAAATCTTCACATATTGTATTTTCAGTTACTACCATGCTTAGAACAGTCTTTATGTATCTTTCACATGATTAGAATCTGGATTATGGGGAAACTGTTAGTAGCGTACGTGATCATGCCCCCTTACTCGTACGTACGTACCGAGCAAGGTTGACATTTTATGTATACCTTGTCGTAGGCGCACCAGCTGTATTTGTACGTATGTACATCTATCGCTTGTTTACTTGTACGGAAGTACATTTTATATACTTGTACCACAGTATATTTTATACCTATTGACGATCACGTACCTGCTACAGTTTTAAACATTACATATACATCTGTCTCTATGACATATGTGTCCTTGCCATGATAGACTATGTGATGCCATGCTTCCAGTTATTCCTCTTATGTTCATTTCCATGTTTCATATGCTAGTTTGTTAGAATCAGTACTTGCTTCCGTCCTGTCACGACCCGCACCCACTGTGAGGGTACGAGAGCATAACAACGCCCAGCCTACGTCACAGTGTCGGCGGTAGAATGCTGTTCTAGGTCATGAACTATAACTAACATAATATGAATACTCTCCATAAGGAGGCCAACACAGAGGTACAACTCAATCACAATCTAGAGATAGAATATGGCACGATAAAATAGATAAGAGAATCCTCAACTGAGGTACAACAAAAAGAAATAACAAAGTCTTAACATCTCTAAAATATACAACTCTGAAAATAAAAACAACAGCTAAACATAAAAAGAAAGAACAGTCTAAGCTATCTATCTATGCCAGGGTATCATCCTCAGCAGCTGCCTGAACCTCCCCAGGGGTCCAGGTCGCGAGTGTCATCTAGGCAAGCTCCAAAGTAAGGGGTGCAGGTTTCCTCATCATTCTCTGTAAAATTTTCAACAGGTCCAGTCAGGACGGGAGCGAGCACAGTACATCTCAACAGTTCATAGCAGGTTAGAAAATATAATCATACAGTAAAGTAAGATATAGATACTGAAGGAAATACAGTATGTAAACAGAGAGAGAACTGTAATAGAAATATCTACTATAAGTAGAGAGCTACCAGTGACTAGTGTTTTAGAGTACAAAGTCGACATGTGAACGGCTTGATTTGTACATGGCTATACTAAAGAGGCGCACATGGCTATTCTACTTTGGAATTATTCACATGGCTATTTATACTCCTCCGTACCCCCAATTAATACACAAGGATCCAACCAGGTTATGTTATGATTCTATGTAACAGCCCCCGAAGGGTGGTAAGCCCCCAAAGGGTGATAAGCCCCCAAAGGGTTATAAGCCCCCAAAGGGTGATAAGCCCCCAAAGGGTGGTACATAGTAGTCCCATAAGTGGGATAAGGATTCAAAGAAGACTCTGTGATCATATGGGTATATGTCACAAGTGATCAAAGAACCAAAGAAGCATAGTGATACGCCATGTAAGTGAAACGCACAGAACATAGAGTACCCCGATGCTCCCTGAAGGGATAACATCTCAGGGAGGGATCCATATTGTACTAATCCATGTGACCAACGTGACAGTATCAAGTAAAGTAATTTAATGTAGGAAATAATTCTAAGCAGGATATGAAATGATCAGAGAATGTACTCGCCTCGTATCTGAATGTCTGAAGTAAATGTACTGTCCGAGATGAGGTACCTGACTCCTATTTAGAGCAACACAAGTCAAGATGTATATGTGGGATGATAAATATAATCTACGATGCGTCTGTATGCTGTCTAGGTCAAACTAGACTAAAGTCAACATTTGGTCAACTCCAGTCAATCATACTAGTCAAACTAGGTAAACTAGGTCAAGTCCTAGTCCAAACAAGTCTAACAAGTCTCACTAGGCCTAACCAAGCCTAGACTAGCTAGCATACACCATTCAAGTCACACAAGTCTTCAAAATACTAACTTAAGTGTACCCTCTCCCTATGCCATAGGCTAACCACATAGGCAATGAGCCATATAGTCTACATCACCCATATTTCATACATGCATATCATAAAAGAGAATCAACTAACCTATGTAAACCTACACACATGCATTACATTCATACATATTATTCATGCATATTGAGGCATACATTAGGTACCACCTTATCATTAAGCATACATTGTATGTCATTCTATTTTACATTATATATATTACATGCATTATATTATACATTATATACATTATATTCATTATCTATTCCTACATTCATTCATACATTGTATTGTTCATGAATACATACAATACCTAGATGCATACATACATGTTTACCTACATACTTGCATATATACATATAGGTTTATGATACATATATTATTATACATTATAACATATATGTATATTCATATATATAGAGAGGGAAGGGTCACAATGTATGTGTATGAGCATATATATATGTGTGTGTGTGAGGGTGAAGTCTGTGACAGGAAAACAGAGGGTGGAGTGGAGAAACAATGTGAATGTGTAGAGTGTAGTGCACAGGAATGTGTGTACTATGAGTGTGGACAGTGAGTGGTATGTGTTTGTTTGTGTAACAAAATATGAAATTAGTGAATGGGTTGGTGTAATGGACCTAGGGGCTCAGGTTTTCAGGGAATTAGAATTTCAGTTTACATATTCAAAAATCTCAGATTATTCATTCAACAATTTAACTCATGAACCTTTAACTGAGATTCCTGACAGGATAACGTTGTAGGTATTCTTACTGAGGAAGAGTTGCTCTGTGACTCGTATTATGGAGTTACTGCCGAGGACCAGGCTTTGCCTTACGAGGATGTACCTGCGGGGAAACTCGTCTAGTTTGCGTAGTTGCTTGGGATATTTAGTGTAGTCATGTATTAGACTACGTATTTTGTAACTGGACATGCATCCAATTTTATATTTCAGACTTGTACTTGGACTTATTACTATATGAGATGACTTTTGTATTTGGAGCATTTATGACTTTTATTTACTTATAGAACTGTTAGCACATTTAGTCTTATATTGTTGTCTTTAGAACAGCTTACTACGCTTTATCTCAGGCGTAGGCTGGACATGACTCGGCCCGGCCCAACAATTCGGGTAGCGGGTCGTGACAGGATCGGTCTTCGGATTGGCCCGTCATTGTAACGAAACGAACTCCTTGTCGTCGAACGGGAATCATTGTCGTCGAACGGGAGGGGGGTTCGGACGCTTGGACTTCGGGACAGAGAAGAGAATGGGGTGTTAGTGGTGAATAGAAATGGGGTGTTAGTGGTGAATAGAAATGGGGTGTGTTTTGTTTTGTATAGAATGGAGTGTACTTAGTATTGTTAGTTTGGGAAGAGAGGAGAGTGGGGTGTGCTTAGAAAGGGTATTTCTATCAAAGAGTGGGGTGTGCTGTAAGATCTCTCAGATATTTCATAAAATGGACTCTCTATAGATCCACAATGACCAATCCTCACATGAATATATTTTGACCATTTTTAAATAGCATTTTTATCCTTAAAATAAGTTATTATAATTATTAGGAAATTTTTTAGGATTTTTAAATAATTTTATAGCTTAAAAATATCAACTTACAATTTGTTAAATTGTTTTAATATCAATTTGTAATTTACTGAATTGTTTTTATATCAGTTTGTAATTTTTCAAATTGTTTTACATCAGTTTGCAATTTATATTTTACAAACTGTAAAGCGGTAGGGTTAGTTTGTAAAACCCCAAACTTGGGGGACCTAACTGTAAAACACCCGTCACCCCCCCACCCCCCGATCTCACCGACGACCGACGACCGGCGATCGACCTACAACCCTAATTTCCCGTAACCCTAACCCTAATTCCACCGCCATTCGACCCTATAAATAGACCCCGACCTAAACCCTAACCCTAGACATCATCCGACCACCCTAGCCACCGCCCTACCCTATTTCTTCCCCGACGAGCTCGCCGGAACCCTAGATCTAGGAGCGCCGCCCCTACAGGCCACACCACCGCCTCTGACCACTGTCATATTGTTCGCCACGACGTGACGAACTCAGCGCTATTTTCCTCCGTCGACCCAGACGCCTCCTCCGCCGTGTAGCACCCTCGACGGCCACTGTCCATCGGACACGTACGTGTCATTTCACCACTCGTGTCGTTCAGTGTCTCGTGTTTGTGTCACTGGACTCGCCTAGACACGAGGAGTCCACTGATGTGCTCGGACACGGGAAACTCGTGTCGTGTGTGTCGTACACGCCTTGGACACAGGACTCATGTGTCTTCGTGTCCCTAACTGTGAGGACACGAAGACACAGAACCATGGGCTAATGGATTTGGTTATTTCACAAGTTATCGGGTTTGGTTTGTTTTCCAACCCGTTATTCTATTTCACTATATAATTAACTCAGACCCAACCCTAATAGCAAGCTCGAGCTGACCCACTGGTCAGCCGAGTGGCGCTCAGACCCACCCCCTGTCCCAGCGGGCCGAGTTTGAGCCCCCCTTTTGTGTTCTTTTGTTTTATTTTTATTTTTATTTGTTTATATATATATATATATATATATATATATATATATATATATATATATATATGTATATGTATATATATATATTATTATATATACTGTTATATATATAATATAATACTATATTTATATATATATTTTTTATATTAAGTATTTTTTTTATATATATGTATATTTATTATATATATATGTTCATTATATATATATATATATATATATATAAATATCTATATATTATGTATATATATAAATGTATTTGTTGTATATGTATATATATTTCAAATACAATTTTGTGCAAAATGTTATTATGTGTAAATTCACAAGTTATTTTATTATATAATTTTATGACTTGCATATTTCACTACTTTAATATATATTATTAAAATATTTTAATATATATTTTAATATATGAATTATTGTATTAATCATGGCCATTTGGTGTCCAAACTTAGCATGGGTTTTTGGGCCCAAATGTGTCTAAATACATTCAAGGTCTGTACAAGTCATATTGGACTTGATTCATGGCTTTGGTCCCGTATCTGGACTTCGGTTCAATTTCGTATACGTGGATAAAATAGTAAATAATTAATTAATTATTTTCCAGAAATTGTTACTTGCTATTTTTAATTTTTTATATATATTTTAATTGCTGTAAAAACATGAGGAAAATTGTATTTAAATACTATGTTAATTTATCTAATTTAATATAATTTTTCCAGAATTTAGTTAGTAATTTTGGCATTTTATAAAAATAGGAAAACAGAACTCATTTTTAGAGTACTTATGTTTGTTGATTTTTAATAAATATCTATGAGGGTTTACAAATTCCAAAAAAATTAGTATAAATTTCTATAATTAATAAGGATCATTTTGGTACTTTATTTTATGTATAATTAAGCATTTTGTCTATCTTAAAAATTGTTGGAACACAGTGCACGGTCTGATTTAATTATTGATTAATTACGACTTACGATGTATTGTGTGATTTTGGGATATTGTAGTATTGGACTTCACCATACCATAGTATAAAGGTCATAGAAAGTTGGTTTGGGTATTGTGTCACCCCACATTGGTCTCCTATGCTAAAGTCATTATTTGGCTAGGTGTCCAGTCAGAAAGTCGTGTCGCACCACTAGTGTCCTAGTGTTTAACTTAGTATAAAAACTAAGTTTATGTATCATTCTTTACAGTGACGAGACACCAGACATCTATAGCATTTCCATCACTACTTTGCTTTGCTAGAGGAAAATACCTCTACAAACTTTATTTACAGCATATAATGAATTGTGTATAAACCATGCTAAAATATCAATATCTAAACTGCAAATCATATATCACCATGTTTCATATGCTTTATACTGCTCTCAGTATCCACCATGCTTTATACTGTTCTCGTATCACTCACATGTTATAAAAATGGGTTAAGAGAAAACTGCTAGTAGAGTACGTGATCATGCCCCCTTCTCCGTATGTATTTACCGCGCACGGTAACATTCTATATGTAACTTTGTCGTAGGTCTGATCCCGCATTTGTGTATGGATATACACCGATGTCGTTAGTGTATGTATGTACACTTCAGAGAAAACTTGATATGTACCACTGTACATCCTATTTACCTATTGACCGATCACGTACATGCTACAGTTTTCAACTTTAAAACAAACATATGATGCCATGATAGTTTGTGATATGCCATGATCCCTACACTCATGTTCATTTCATGTTTCGTATATTTAGTTTGCTAGAAATCAATACTTGCTCCCGTCCTGACAGGATAAACGTTGTAGGTATACTTACCTAGGAGGAGTTGCTATGTGATTCCTATTATAGAGTTGCCATCGAGGATCAGGCTTTACCTTACGAGGATGTACCTGCGGGAAAAATCGTCCAGTTTGTTTATTTCTCGAGACTGTTGAGAGTAGTCATGTTTTAGACTATGTATTTTGTGACTGGACCTATATCCAGTTTTACATTTTGGCCATGTACTTGGAACATATTTATATACGAGATAATTTTGTGTTTGGTTATATTCTGACTCAATTTGACATATAGAACTGTTAGCACACTTTGGTCTTATCTTATTTGTCTTTAGAATAGCTTACTACGTTTTATCTCAAGCGTAGGCTGGACATGACTCGGTCCGGCCCAACAATTTGGGTAGCGGATCGTGACATGTGCTTAGTATGTTTTTAAGTTTTATTAAATATATATGGGGTGTACTTAGTAATTGGGGTGTCCTTAGCAAGTCTTCGGGTGTGTATAGCCGCGCCCCAAAAAGAAGGCTATTTATAAAGGCACTTCACTTTTTGATCAGGGCTAGCCCGGATTGGGGCTAGCCCAGATTTTTTTGTGTTTTACTTAGGATAGCCCATTTTTTTGATCTAGGGCTGTCCCAAAGTGAAATCCCCCCAAACCCAAATTTTTTCTCTCATTTGCAAATTTTTTTTCTCTCTTCCTAAACCCTAACTTCTCTCTTCTTCTTATTCCTCTTCTCCTCCACCATTTCTCCATCCCCAAGCAAGAAGTTAATTTAAAAATTCCTAGAAATTTTTTCCACCCTAGAAATTTTCTCTTCTTCTTCCTCTTCTTTTCCAAATTTCCTTCTCAAGAAGATCGATGGCACCCAAATTCTTTCTCTATTTGTTTCCAAAACCCTAGAAAATAAATTGAAAAATTCAAGCATCCATTACATTGTTTATTTCAATTGTCTGTAGCTCATTTGAATTAAACTACATTCGGAGTGGAAAATTATCCATTTAAATTAAACACAAGTATGCACGAACGAGAAAACTCTGCGTCGACCAGGACTGTCCAATTTTCTGGCAGTCCTACAAACTGAATGGACTGCCAGAAAATTGGGCAGTCCTACGTCACAGCATGTGAAACAAAGGACTGTCCATTTTTCTGGCAGTCCTTACTGTATTCAGGACTGGGACTGCCCAGTTTTCTGGCAGTCCATTCAGTTTGTAGGACTGCCAGAAAATTGGACAGTACTTGTTTGCACTAGTTGAACAGCAATATTGGGGTTTCCTTCCATATTGGGGTTTGTATATTATGAGGAGCCTTTGAGTGCCATCGAAATTGGAAATGAGGAAAAAATTAGGGTTAACAATATTAGGGTTTAACATTTTTGTTGTTGTTGTTCTTCTTTTTCTTCTTCTTCTCCTTCTTCTTCTTCTTCTTCTTGGATGAGTTGAGGAAGAAGAGGGAAACAAATAGAAAAAAGTGACTTTTATACGAAAGAGTGAGATAGCCCTGATCAATTTCTTCAATGGCAAACTTGTAAATAATACAAACTTTAAAATGGGCTAGCCTTGATCAAAAAGTGAAGTGCCTTTATAAAGGGTAAAGTGCATTTAAACCCTTCTTAGATGTGACGAAAACGCAATTAAAGACTCCATGATCTGAAAAATCCAAAAGGTTACGAAAATGCTCAAATCACCCCATAAGCTAACTTTTCTGTTAACGGGAGTTAAAATGGGGTTGTGTTGACCATTTTACCCCTGGACTATCTAATATTATCTTGTTAAAAACGGTTAGTTCTAAAATTATTTTGTTAAAAACGGTTAAGCAAAAATACTTGTTAAAAAGTGGATAAATATTAACAAAGGAAAAATGGTCTTTGCTAGTAAAATTATTTTTTAAAATTATTTTAATTAATATTAACTTGTTAAAAACGGTTAGTTCCGTCAAAAAAGTGGATAAATATTATTTAAAATTATTTTGTCATAAATTACTTTTTATTTAACAAATATATAAATATTTTTGGGAAAAACAAAACTGATAAATACAAAAAAAATTAATTCTTAAAAAATAGAAATGATGAAAAACTGGGAAAAAATACCAAATAAAAAAAGTACTATTAAATATGGAAAAAAAATAAAAAATAGAAAAAATATTCCAAAAAACCAAAAAATGAGGATAAATCTTAAACAATGAAAAAAAGACAAAAACAAAAACTATACAAATTTGAAAATAAAAGTCACTCTTAAAAAACTAGAAAAGATTATTAAAAAGATGAAAAAAAATATGAAATAAGAACTAAAAAAATGGAAACAAAAAACAAAATATTAAAAAGATTATTAAAATAACCTCCCGTTCCTAAAAAGATAGAATTCTCATGCTTGACGTCATTTTCGAAAATAAATGTTTATAATCTAAATAGTAGGTTTTCATCTTAAATTTTTTTTTTGGAAAAAAAATCTTTTAACAAATGTCCGGTTAGTCCTGAACTATCCAGCCATTTAACTTAGGGCATGTTTTGTAAACCGTATTTGGAGCTAGATAACTGTAACTAATATTATATTATTTAATATTTTATAATAATTATAATCTTAATTAATAATTATAATCGTAGTTAATAATTTATTAATTACAATTTATTATAATATTAATTAATAATAATTTAATCATAATTATAATTATAGTTAATAATTTATATATTATAATAATTTTAATTAATAATTTAGTAATCATCATTATAATCATCATTATAGTCTTACTTAATAATTTATTAGTCATGACTATTATCGTAATTATTTATTTATTAATTCTAACTGAAATTGCAAATCTTGGTACAAATTTATTTTCATCACATGTATTACTTAAACAAATAACTTAAATATTACTAAACATGTCAAAAATCCAAAAAAAAATTGTTCTTCCATAATTTCTATTTGGACGTAATATTACTGTAACTAATATTAAATTTATTTTCAATGGGCTAATTAATCCACAATAGCAATAAATTGTTCTTCCATAATTTCTATTTGGACGTCTTGAGAAAAAAAAAGGAATAAGTAAAAAAAGCTTCAAACATTAAATGAGAGCAAATAAGTAAAAAAAAAGGAATATAAAAAAAATTTGCAGTTGGATTTGAGATCTGTAGGTAAGAAAAAACTTCAATACATTAAATGAGAGCAAATAAGTAAAAAAAAAAAGGAATATAAAAAAAAATTAAATATTATTTTTTCTTCCAACCAACCAGTCAAAAAATAGAAAATATAAAGCTTAGGTTTTATGTTTCAAACAAACATTCTTATAGAGAGAATGAAAGAGAGCAGCAGCCACAATGTAATCATTAGCATTAGGGGTATTTTGGGAAGTGCACTTTTTTTTAATCCAAAATATGGGCTCTAACGGCTGTTCTAACGTCATTTTGACGGAAAGGGACATTCCGAGCAAAAATGGTTTTGCGGGAGGTGCAAACTGTTTAAGTTTTCTAAAAAGTCTTATTTTGCGAACGAGGCAACTCTAAGGAGGGTTTAAATGCACTTTACCCCTTTATAAATTACCAAAAAGAAACCTGCAACTCAAGTGAACAACTTCTAATAATAATTAATAATAATAATAATATAATTTATGTAGTGTGACAAACTTGGGGAGCAATTAAAATTGGTGGAGTATTATATATAGGTTAGACCCGTCCCCTGCTTGCAAAGGCGGGAGTGTGACAGTAACCACAGCTGCTTCCATGGACACCTCCTCCTCCTCCTCCTCCTCCTCCTCTCTCGTCAGAAAATTACTCCCCATTGTAAGGAAAAATAAAATAACATTCCAATATTTTCTTAGATTTTCCTCTTCGGATTAATATTTAATTATTTATTTATTTTTGCTTCAGTTGATGGGTTCCTCGGTGCGTAGATGCATTCTCTCCGGAGCCCTCTGCCGGCTGACGATCTCTCTCAAGTTCTTCCTCGATTCCGATCCATCGTCTGTTCGAATCTCCAGTGAGCGACTAATTTCGTGTCCAAGTTTAGGGTTCCAGTGAATTATTTGCTCATATTTTTCACAGATTTTTAACCTTCAACCCTAAATTCGTCTACGTTGTATGGACGCCTTTCAGACACGGGGATTCGGTATCTATTTAGTCACGACACGGACACGGACACGGACACGGCGTGAATTTTGGAGTGCCTGTGCTTCTTAGGACTTGCTACTATGTTTTGATGTGATATGTTCATTGTGCTATTCAAGAGATTGTAGGGAAAGATTCCTCATAAGTTTTTTTTTTCTTTCTTTTTCCAATGATTTTTTTTCTTTCTTTAATGGGACGTCGCGAGCTCGACTCCACACACTCAGTCTCACTAAAACCTGGACTCTATTTTCATTAGTGGTACAAGCTTGAATATACGAGCTCGATTAGCTTAACAAGTCAAGCTTCAAGATGGAAAGCTTGATGACTACTCGGCCCAGCTCGACACTAGTAAAGTTTGATCTGGGATTGCTTATTGGAGGCTGCTGCTTATGCTCTATTTTTCCCCCCTGGAAAGTGGTCCAAGACTATTTGGTAACAACACCTCATAAAAAAACTTTTAAAAAGTCAATTCAATACTGGGACAACTTTTGATGGCAATCTCCCATATGTTGTCAAAAGCTGATTATGCTATTTTTTTTCTTCCTGAAAAGAAGAAACAATCCCAAACCAAGCCTTATTGGAGGTTGTTTATGTTTCTTTTTTTGGATTATTTTGTATATGGGTACCAGGGTTACGAACTAATTAGACTTTGCGTACTGATTTGTCCGTTTTAGAGTTTGGGTACTCGAACTTTTTTAGTGACACATTTTAGTGACGAAATTGGACTTTCAGTGACGAAATAAGTCTTTAATGATGCGTCAATAAAAAGTTACAGTACCCAAAGTCTAATTAGTCCTAAACCAGGAATCCTTATGCAAAATAATCCTCTCTTTTTCATCGAAAAAGGTCCGAGGCTCTGTTTAGTCAACTCATCAATTCTTTTTTTTTTAGTCACTTCAATTTTGGGATAACTTTTGATAATATCCTCTCCCCATGTTGTAAAAAGCTGTTTCTGTTGTGATTATTTAAGAAGTAGGACTGCTCTCAAACCGAGCCTAACTTGACTAGTACTTGGATCAGATCAATTAGACTTCTATGAACCTTCTCTTCCGATTTGTAAACAGAAACCACCCTAACCCGTGGTCCAAATCCAAGAAGGCGCAGGCCACGGCCTAATATATCGCATGTTAAACTCACTTGAACTCGACAGCTAACGAGTTGCTCTCAAGACGAATAGCTACCAAGCCTTATCGAGCTTGAGCTTGAACACAAATTTCAAGCTCGAGCTCGGCCCGTTAAGTCTCAGACTTAAACTAGCTGAGCTTGAACATGCCAACTCGACTCGGCATGGCTGCACCCTGAACTCGTGTGTTTTTCCATTATTTGAAAAGACATGATCTTTATGCAAGAACTCATTTGTGTTATTTTGGCTGCTTTTGAACATCTCGGTAGTAAA
Source organism: Iris pallida (assembly GCA_029216955.1). Lineage (NCBI taxonomy): Eukaryota > Viridiplantae > Streptophyta > Magnoliopsida > Asparagales > Iridaceae > Iris > Iris pallida. Next base: position 1,801,699 of record JANAVB010039215.1, read on the forward strand.
TTTTGGTTGGATTAGTATATTTTATACTTCGTCTCATTGCAATTGGAGCATTTCAAGGATGATTAACTTTTAATATTCAACTATTTCCAGGAGTCTTAATTTTGATATTTCATATTTTTGGAGTTCAAGAATTGAATGGAATCGTGATATATTTAATGGTTCTTGGAATAATGTATCAGGTCATTGCAGAAGTTTTTTTTTAAGGATCACGAGCCATCTAATTGTCTTACCTGGAATTTAATTGACAAACTTAGTCTAAGAGTTTTGCAAGATTAACTGAAAGTCTGTCTTCATGCCAGTTTCCGATACTGGAGTTGGGAGCACCTTGACCGAGTTCCGAGAATTGGACAGCGGTGTGCTCGCTCTTTCTGACAAATGGGGTAATATTACATTGTATCTCTAGTGATTGTTTTGGTAATTAGCTCATACTCTTCTTCACTTGTGTACTACAAGCAAAATTTCTATATCAGTCTTATTTAGCTGCAAATTCTTGTTCAATGTGCGACAATATTAAACAATTGATACAAGTATCAAGATTTCTTTGATGAAACGAACTTATCAAATCTCAACATCGAATAATTTCATGTTGAAACGGTTATTGTGTCTTGTTTTTGTACCCACCTGACTACTTTGTTCGCTTTCACGTAAATCCTTCAAGGGATAAGCCCATTAGACCTTAATCTATTGTTTAATTTTCATATTCTTGTTTTTTAAATCCGTTACCGTATAACTTTAGATCCTTATAGTAGGAGTTAAGAAACAGTTCACATTGAATTGTGCATGCAAACTAATTTCATTGCACGAAAACTGTTAAAGGGATTGTAATGACTCGAGAAGAATTTTCTGTCAATCAATAAGTTTCTATCTGCGAAGTACCTCGGTGATACATGGCGCTAATGTGACAACAATATAGATTCGCAGAGACAACCAGGTGTTAAAAACCTAATAAGAAAAATATGGCATGCATATGTGTACGGGTGTTGGTACACTAAGACAATAGGTGAGTTGTGATCCTTATCGCAAGTTGTCCAATGGGCTGTCCAAACCAATATCAACATCTCTCATTCTCCTAATGATTCGCACATGAGTGAACTTGTGTACGAAAGGTTTGGAAATTTCTTCCACTTGCAATTAGTGTTCCTCCAGTGTACAAATCTTAAGTTGTCTTTAAAACTGGTTAATGTGTGAAATTTGGTGCTGGATATGATGTGCAAATCAGGATATATAGCATTGATCAGTCTGCATGATTAATTTATCTACGTCCATCTTATTGCACAATCTCATCAGTTTGTTATTCTTTTTTCTATGCACACTCATATTGAGATGAGGGTTCTTTGGTTGAATCCGGTTTTAGTCCAACTTGGGATGAACCCTGTATGTGGAAATGTTTACTTGTGTCCTTTATGTGCCCGTATCATATATTGTGCCTCTAACCTCATGTTCGGGACTTGTGGAGCCTAGATAACGACACCTATCTCTAAGATGTACTCAACAAATGTCGGTCAGTATTTCGTTGGATATGCACCAAAAATAAATGTGGCTCTCTAGAGATATATTTATATCAAAGGGACACACTTCTTCTCTTGTTCCTCTAAATCATCTGAAGAATCTCCATAGAAATAGCAGTGTTTTAATATTGTTGAACTTCAGTTTATGTTTAAAACATCGGATATTTTGGAAGTGTCATGTCTAAAATTTTATCAAGTTTAAAGCTTGCAATCTCGAAGGTATTCAGCTGATAGATAACCCTGCCATTGACACATCTGAATTTATGTTGCATCTAGTGACTAGAGTGTCAGCGGAATGAATTCCCACTTGTCTGGAGTAGTTTGAAGAGAGAATTCAATAAGGTTCTTGAGAAGAGACTCACACCAATAACACCAGAATAGTTATGCTTTAAGTATCCTGGAAGCAAAATCCTGCACTGTGGACTATTAAACTCATATATGTGCAATTTTGACATACTGCTTGCAAATCAAAGTAAAAGAGTCTTTTTCTGCATATTAGTGTCAATACTTTTTGTATCCATATAGGGAGCCACCATATCAACACAAGACACTGTTCTTACTAGTTTTTTCTTCTTCTCTTCCTGCCCTTTGTTTTGTTGTTCTTTTATTTGGTCTTCTTTCTTTTTCTCATTATCTTTGTACTATATATTTCTCTTTGTTACAGATGGAGTACTCACTATAACAACTACCGGTAAGGTGCTCCTTTTTAGCTTCATGATTGTGACTAGTGAAAAGACTGCAGTTATGAGTCAATATGTATTCCTTTTCTAGATTCCAGATCTTTAACGGCCCAAAACATCCAAAAGCAATTTTCACATATACACACACACACGTATAAATATACATTTCCAATAATCTAATGCACTCTGAGAATTCACTAATTAAGCTGTAGAATGTACACGATGTGGGTTAAGGTCCTCGTGCCAGAAACAGAGTCAGGCAGGTAGCATGGTTCCTTCATATCATCGAAAGATCGTTACTCGTTAGTCATTTCTCCTATTTCGAGTGGGCTTTGCCCTATCTAAGACTTTCATGTATAAGTAAAATGATTAAGCAATGCAAGAAAACCTTTGATGTCTCAGTAGAAGCGTTATTTGATCTTTATGTTCCATGTTCCATATGTTCTCTTCACCATGTGACTGCTGTGTGCTCATGGCATATGTTACATGGCTGATGAAAGCATTTCTACTGGAATCTTCTGATTTGTACCATTGTTGTCTGCTTTGTTATATTTTCCATGGACAGGTGGTAGTTTATTGGGAGTTGGGAGTTAGTGGCAGGTTTTATATTGGGCTAAGTAGCTTCTAATTTTTGGGATTTTCAAGTAAAAAAGAATACTCTTATGCTTACTGAGAATCTCATATCCATTGATCTGAAATATATCTATATGGTTCAAATATTAAACTTCTTTAACTTTCTATGACATAAAACTTCTTCAGTATCCCCTTCAAAAGCTCACATAAGCTTAAAGATTCTTGATGGTGCAACTTACCTGAAATTAATTTTGAATCTGCTGGTATTTTGACATGCATATATTCATGCCTTTTATTGCACCAGGTGTTCATGACAAAGAGATCTATCATTATTGTTTGAATTTGAGGGAATCTGTTGCATCAAAAACAAGGTTAAAAAGGTCAACAGCAACGCAGAAACATGTTGGGGCATTCAGGCATGTACTTACTATTTTTAGTTTCTTATATTTTGTCATCCTTGATTAGTTGTTGGCTCATATACCGAGGCTAAGATCAACTGCTTTTCCACAATCTCTTCTTCATAGTGGGACCGAAGTATGCCTTTCAACTGCGGAGGATAACTTCGATGAACTCGTGGCATGGGTTATTCAGCTTGTTCAAAAGGTTCTTCTCCCATATGCCTAATACATTTATACTACTTTAGTTAATCCGCAAGTTAAGAAACGAGGGCAATAAAGAAAATAACGTCACTGTTTCTTGGAAATGGAACTAACAAATGCAAGCGTGCACACACAGACACAAGGACATATATGATATATCCCTGCATCCCTTTCATACCTATATGCCTACATAGTTATGTACTGAAACACATAATTTCATGCAATGCACATAAACATAATTATGGTAAGAAATAGCCAGAAACCCCACTTCCCAGGAGTCTTGTAGGTTCTTAGTTCAGATAATAGTCATTACATACTTAAGTCTTAAGATCAGTCTTAAGTGAGTTTGTTTTGCCTTTTCATTGTAATTTTTATCGTTTAAATGGCGACACCCTACGTTTATTATGATATTCTTGTAATTATCTGATACTTGGAAATTTGAAGGGTCTTAATGGGATCCTAGAATAAGTTCAGAGAAGAAACATTAATTTTTCGTAGACTAATAAGTTACTAAAATTTGGGATTAGTATTTTGCTATTTCTTCAGTTGCCTTTCCCTTCAGCCACCTGATGTACTAGATTGTTGTAGCTGGAATTTGTGATATAACATGATTTTGATTGAATAACCCAGTCTTACTTGTTGGGTGAATTACTCTACAATAGGTAATACATGTCAAATTCCTTGTTATCTATCCTAAAGCTGACTGGATTTTGATAGGATTTATTACAACCAGCAATGTATACTTATTACTTACATTGATATATGCTTTAATATACAGTTCCCACTAGTCAAATTAACACATAATAGGCAAAACGTCAGCAAGTTTATTGATTCAGTAAATGTTTCTGGTACAATTTTGTTGGCATTTCAAATTGATCTGGTCCTTTGAGCTGGCTACCTGAAGTTATAACAGATGTCTAGGCAAAAGGTACCACAAAAAGTGTTCTGTTCTAATGGTGCAGCAATAGAGTTCTTGTGTATTTTGCTAACTGCTTATGATTGTTTTTCAGGGCCAACAAAAGGTTAGATATTGTTTATATTTTTGGAACCTAGATGTTGTGGCTCTTGAATATCACTGTTACATTAGATGTCTAATTCATGTATGCCTTATTTAATTGATTCTTGCCAATTGATGAAGGAATTTTATTGATGATAGCAAGGCTTGTTATTCTAAGTATCACTATGGTTTGGGTACATCAACCGTGAGGAATTTAGGTAAGACATGGCCTAGATTTACCATTGGTTCTGCAAAATAGTTAGAATAGCGACATTGGACATTGGTTTAAACCCTTAATCCTACCTTTGGTATCAGTTATAAGCTCATTGTATAGTACTAAGGACATACTAAGTAAGAAAGACATCGAAACTGTCTTTTTTCCAACTATCTCAATAGTTCCAGTTGGGCATTCTGTAGTTTTGGTATTTTACTGTTGTCAGTCTATTGAATTTAAAAAGTATTATCTCGAACAGTTGACATAACTTTTCAAGTTCTTATCTGCACCCTCACTATCTGTTTTTTTCTTCTCCTTTATGCAGATGCTTGTATTGAAATCTCAAGTAAGTTCACCTATTCATTCTTGTAAAAAACTCGTAATAATAGAACTTTTGTGTTATTATGGTTGTTTATTTATTTTTCATAAATATGGGAATTAAATACTCTTGTTTCTATGCATTTGGCTATTCTTCATGTCTTTGACACCATGGTATATTTTTCTTCTTTTTTTCTTTTTTTGAGAGGATGGGATCAAAGAGATCCCAGCCAAATTTCATTCATATTAACTTCTTTTGCTTTAATTTCATTTTTCTCTCACTGTCTATTTTACCAATATGAAGAGAGCAGAAATACTATAGATTATAGTATTGCCTGATTATTTTGGGTTAGGCATAAAATTGCAAACTTAAGGACATATTTTCCCCAAATTTTCCTTTTCGTTTAACTTTGATTTTTCTTGTGTGTACTTTTTGTTCCCATACAGGTTGTGACCATTTCTTCTTCTGCTTTTGATATATTACTTTAGTAGTCAACAGTTATACTTTGTCATCCTCGGTGAATTTAGAGCATACTATTCACATCTGTTCTTTATGAGAAAGGAATACCCTTCTCTTATTGAAAGGATTATTGCCCTAGTTCGAAACAGTTCTTTTTGTCCCCTGCACTCATCGAGAAAGTAAATGGATGGGGTGTAACTGATTCGAATCAGTTTGCCAATATTCAGAATAGTTTGACAAATTGAGTGATACTTACACTGGAAGGAGATTAGGTTTGGCTTGGGTTGGAAAATTCCCAGCCGGAGGCCAGGTTGAGATGGAGCCAAATTAAGCTATACTAGAGTTGTTTTGCTTGTCTGGCCTTCAGCAGACCCAACTTTACTAGTTACATTGCACCTTGATATGTACCTGAGTATGAAACATATACCAGTGTAGCGCACACTACACATTATCAATTTTCAATCTCTATGCAGGGATGACCGTACAAAAGACACTTCCTTAAAACTTTAACCAGTGAACTATCTGGCTGCATTATAGCATCTAGTCCTGTTTCTATTATTTATACTAGTATATGCACGCACGTTGCACGTATTTTATAGATTATTATTAGAAAATTATTCTAATTATTCTAATCTTTATTAAGACTACTTAGGAAGACTAAAAGACAACTATCTTAACTATTCTAAATTTATTATAATATTAGTATATCATGCATATTTAGGAAGACCAAAGGACATCTCCCATAATTACCTAGCTGCCCTTATTATCTTTAATGAATAATTTTAATTAATAAACATATGCAAGGGTATATTTGGAAAGAAAAGTTTCATGGTGAAGCTAAAGTTTTCTCATTATATAGTAGTATAGATTATGAATCCCAACTTTGTCAACCAAATATATAATGTTATGAAATCCCAAAGCAGGAGGCAATCTTCTAGTGTGTCTGTATTTGTAGAGAATAGTTAGATGATTATAGATTCTAGATCCATCTCTTTGATTTGTCCTATAGTCAGGAACTTTCAATTATATGTTGACTATTAATATGAAAAATGAATCCAAAATGGAATTATTTGATGAGATCTTAATATTGTATGTGCTGGAGAAATTAGCATACTGAACTCAAATTAGTTACTGTATGGTCTTTTTGGTACTTCATTTGTTCCACAATCAATATTCATGATCTTGGAGCATAGTTAGTGGGTTCATCTCTTTGCTGCTACACGTCAAGCAGAGCTAGATTTTGCGTTATTTACTTGAACAAACTATTAGGTCGTCAAAAGTTTGACCAGTGAATTATGATCAAGCTCATCTTGACGAGAATTTATTTACTCAAACTCATGGGCTAACATTAACATCTTGCATGTAAATCTCGAGTGTAGATTGTTATATCTTGTAGTCAGTTAGCATGTTAAGATAGATTTCACTTATGCATGCTGCACTTGTATAGAAAGTTCGAATGCTGCTTGTCTATCTTATCAAATCCTACTGAATCTGTCGGGATAGAGCTATTTGACTTTGTCCTGTCTCGTATTCTGTGCTTACATGTGGGCTGCTGGAAGATGACTATTTTTCCGAATTGGTTTTGCTTCTTCAGAATGTTGCTGTTGAACTTGTAGTTGACCATATAGACAATCAAGAATCAAGACGAGATCATCTTCTTCAGAGAACTGATAATGATTCACTACCTGTCTCATTATCATATATTGAGCTCCTAGTTTCTGGCCTTGAAGAATATGTTCTCAAACATGGAATTTTTGTAGAAGAGAAGTTCCAGACCTGTTCTACAAGAAGGTAGAATAGTCTTAATTGCATTTGTTTCATTTGCTAACAGTTATTTATCTAATCGATACTTAAGTCAACCCACATCCACAAAAACAGACACACACTTAAAAGCACTCGTATATACTTCTCAGTTGCTCCTTGATTTTCATGCGCAGAAAATGTTGGGAAATTAAGAAATAGCATGCCCAGAAAATTTTAACTTCTTGTAGAACAGGAATGTTGGGCTATGCATATGGGTTGGCATGTTGGGCTAATAAAAATTGACATGCCCAGAAAATGAGTGCAGTTAAAATGAGAATTCCTAGATGGTGAGTGGCAATACCTTGAAAAATTGGATAAGAAATGATGTATTTGTGGGAAGTTGGAGGTGTCACCAATTGAAGTGAGAGACACTCGTCTCACGTGATTTGACGTGTGCAACATAAAACAATAGATGCATCAGTTATGAGCAAAATAATATTAGTCAAAGGAGCTGCTAGGACAAGGGGTATGCCTAAACGAACTTGGACTGTGGCTGTAACAACGGATATGACTTTTATTAATGTTACAAAGGACATGTCCCTTAACGGAGCTGAATGGAATAAAAAGGATTCAAGTAGCTGACCCAAAATTTGGCATAACGGCTTTGTTGTTGTTGTAGCTGTGACCGACTTGTGTTCTATCAAGAATTGAGTAAAGATCCAACATATTTGGTATTAAGGTACTGAGACACTGTAGCAACTGGCTCTGTCAATGAGATCATTCTCCAGTTTTGTGGTCATGCGACGAATTTGCACATGAAATCCCATGTGCCATTTTAATATTGTCTCCAGCTTTGGAACAAGACCAAAACCTAGAATTCAAAATATATTTGTAACATAAAGACTTGTTCCACATAAGCTGTGGAAGGCTTATTTACACTGTTTTGTGAATCAAGTGATATATGCATTCAGCATATAGATATCAAGTATCAGCTGTATTGGTAGGATCCTCTTGTAGACTGGCTGCACATTTGAAGTATCTAAAAACTAGTCTGGATAATGTGAAAATATTTGGTGATTAAGTGTTGCTAATTCCCAACAAAAGAGCCCCTTGTCAGGCAACCAAGGGGTTTAGTTGGAAGGCTCTAGAATTCTCAGAGTATGGTGGAATCCTCTTGAACTCTCATGAGATTTCTCTAAGTTTCTAGCACTTCTAAACTCTTCTTATCATGTAAATATTTTAATAAGGAACATTGTAAGTATACATGTTCTAGAAAGTTTCCACCATTATATGGTGGATATGTGGGGCAATCTTAGTCATTCTTGTAAAGACCTTGAGACTATATAAAGGGGGAGGCCTCATTTGTTCTCATCACCCAAGGAGTTATAAACTCTCTAGTATGGTGAAGTTCTCAACATTCAATCTCTCTCTTTTGCTCCATAGTTCTCATTCTCATCTTAGCGATCTAGTTAAGTGTTTTGGGAAGGCTTGCACGGGTCTTCAAGGAGGAAGTTCGTGCGTTGCACGGAGCGAGGTGTAGGCAAAAACACTAAGTTTGTGACACCCTAATGCAGCTCTAGGCCCCTTTTGGATAGAGGGGCTCTCTGCTTATGCAAAGTCCAGAAAAAAAAATGTATTGTTATTGAACAATGAAGAATGAGTTAATCAATAGTATAAAATGAAAAATGTTGATAAAGGAAATTCTTACTCTCTATCTGTAAGATTTCCTTCCTATATAAGAGCCCCTGGTCTGTGAATGACATCAGGGCTACTGATGAACCAGACACATAAAATAATAATCATAATGAAAACTGTGAAGCTTTTGATCTAATCCCTTCAAGAGACTATTCTTCAAGAAGTAAGTAATGAAACATTTACAACATCCAGAAATTTCTTTATCATCTCTAGTTGAATACATCTAACAGGAAGAGGCTCAACGAATATTCAGAAAATCAAAGCACACATTTGAGTATCCCTATAAAAGACCTGCAAGGGACAATATTAGTTGTACTTGGGAATTCCTGCAAAACAATGATTCATTACCGAAGCTAATGAACATAATTTATGCTTGTTTTGTGCACTTTCAATTCTAAGCAACTCTCATTACCTGCTATACATTGATCTTCAGTAGCCTGACATTTTAAAGCCCTTGAATTTTATATTAGCAGTAATCATTTAAAGCTTACTATCAAATCAGGAAAGGATTGATCCATTGTATACCTCAAATACTAGTTGCAAATTATGATGAGGCTGCATATTGCACTAGAATGACTGTCATAGTTGGCAGCGCCTAGGAATACTACAGTGTTGTTAAAGACACCCAAGGTGCTCGACTAGGTGCTAAGGTGCAGTGAGGCAACCCTCTGGCGCTCAAACAGCCTCACCTGAGGCCTTTCCACTAAGGCGACGCCTAGGCGCCTGCCTGTGCTGAGGCTTGAGGCACCTGAGACGCTCAGGCAGTCAGAGGTTGGTTTACAATCTTACTCTTCATTAAAAGTTCAAAACCTGTTTTAAGTCGCGGGTGTGAAGAATTCAAGTTTAGAACCATAAACCAAATAAATCAACAAAAATCTTGTGATGGAGAATCTAATGTTGACATACAAGATGACAAGGGGAGTGATTCATTAGATATTTATGATTGATATTAAAGCATCGTTTGATAGGATTTGCATTCTAGAAAGTAGAAAACCGAGCATCATATCTATTAGATTTTGAGATTTATTGTTTCGTTTTGTTTGCATGTGATGATTATGTGAATTTTGAGACATAATGTGAAAGACTGAAAGTACTTTTGTAGCTATTGTATCATGTTTATCATCATTATGTGAGACATTTTTTATGATTCTAGTTTATTTGAGTTTTGATTACTAATTTCCTGTAAGAAATGAATTTTTCTTTTCTTAATTGGGCTTCACTGCACTAAGGCGATCGCCCTGTGCCTGAAGTGTTTGGAACCCCTGGTGCCTTGGGGGAAAATTGGCGTCTTAAAAACACTGATACTAGAGTAGCTTCTCTGTAACCCTTGATGTAGCAGCTCAAGGATACACATTGCTATGCTTGAAATTAAGATTCCTAATCAAATTATAGCGTTCTCTAGATTTTTTTCCTTCATTCTGGTTTTTCTGGTTAGTGTTCTCTAGATTGGAAACGATTTATATCTACTATTCTATTTCTCTTTGTAGGGATGATTTGAAAGTTGGGAGTGGACAGGCAAGTACTGCAGAAAATTCTAAGGGTACAGGACAAACAGTGGAAGTCATCATAGTTATAGCAACTATGGCATCACAACCTTGTTGTTGGAGAGCAAACTCTTCAACAACCCAGGTCTGCTTCATTTATATTATACTATTTTTACTAGCTCATTTATTATCTGCAACCGTTCATATAGAGAGATAATCCATGTTTATCATTACTGTTGTAGAACTTTTGACAAGGTAATACCAAAAATTCTCAAACTCGCTCGTTAGTTTTTTTTCACTCAGGGATTATTTATTACATCAACTTCAGCTATAAGCCTATAATCGCTTGCTTAATAAGCTTACCTGAAGCCATACACTTTACTGATAATGTTCATGTTTGTTCTTATGTTATGCAGGCCTTTCTTTTCTTACATATCTGATTTCCATTTTTTTCATGGATTAGATCCATTCCCTGTAGGCTTACATCAGGAAACAACATTAAGCTTTTCTCTCTTAGTATTGATTAAGACTGAACTTGGTAAGCACATTCAATGAAGTTAAATGGTGTATATTTTTGTGGACGATATTGTTTTACTTGGTGAATGAGGAGAAAGGATAGACTTTCAACTGAAAATATGGAGATAAAACTTTAGAATTGACCAAATTTAGAATTAGGACGAGGACATATTGTGTAAACTGTAATTTGGAATACTACGAGAAGAAAGAAATAGTTTACTTTAATAGAGAAGAAATAACCTAATGAGGGTATCTGCTTATAGTATATATCATCCTTCATAATATCTTATATAAATACTAAATGGATTCTTTAGTACATAAAGATCATAGAATAGTATGTGTCATTTTGCTATTTGTTGATGCATGTGTTAGAAATGTCTAAAACACAATGTATTTCATTCATGGATTCTTTAGGACATCACTTAAAATAGTATGAATCATGCATTTGTTCCTATGGACCACAACAAGACTGCTGGTCTAGGTTGTACTTTGTAGCCTAGGGAGGTGGTCTGTATCCCATTTATACACAAATGGTCCATATCTCATTTACACATGCGCGCACATACTGGGAGGTGGTCTCTATCCCATTTATACATAAATGGTCAATATCTCATTTACACACGCACATACTGTGGGACCTACATGTGCATGTCCTTAAAAGTTTCCAATATCAATTCATGCAAATTTTTCTCTCAGATATATTACGGAAATTTTCAGACAGGCAAATCATGTCCAAATATCCACTTTACAAAAAACTGATTCTGATGAAAGGACAACCATGAGAATAGTTTGAACATCAGATGAGGATATATGTAGGAAGTTTGTTGTAGCATCAACTGAAGATGTTGAGAGACCATTCAAGATGCTTTGGACATATGCAACTAAGACCAATGGCTGTGCTGTTAGGACTTGGGAGTAATGGACTATAGTTGACAAGGCTGTCAGGATAAGGAGCAAAGCAAAATAAATTTTGTTTGAGGCAAGAAACCCAAGGATGGTTGTCAATTTGACTTATGGGCGGGTTCATTGTAATGAGTGGTGGTGACGGGTATAAAAAAGTGGTGGAAATGGGTTCAACGGTTCATGCAACCCCAAAAGCCTGGGATAAGGCCATATTGATTTTGCAATATTGTTGTACAGTTTAAGAGGCTTTATCAGTCAGTGATTGAATACTGAATTAGCCTTTTCGATATGGCAAAAACCTGTACATGTGGAAACTAAAATCACTTTGAAAGCAAAACACAAGATTCGGATTAGCTGTTTTTCCATAACTTGGATGAGGGTACACCATGAGAATGAGTAAATACTTATCATCTACTTGTGAGGAGTACTTGAGAAGTAGATCCAGGACAAGTTTGTACAGGAGAACAATAAAAAAAGTAACTGACAAAATCAGTTGGAAGTGAAAAAGAGCATTGTGTTATTTTGAGTTCCAAAACTATTTAACCTCCAAAAGTCTGGGATGAGTAACTCGGTCAAGCCCCAAGAAAATATATGAATATATTGTGTTGTGGTATCACATTTCATTACTGTAGCATCTATCAAAATTTTGATAGAGGAGTTTGAACTGTCAGTCACACTTCTAATCATGTTGAATTTTGTAAGTTATAACTAGAAGTGAAATTGAGGTGAATGAAGCAATATCATAATGTATCAAATTAGGAAATGTGAGAAAGATCTGTAAATAAAGATTTGAGAGTAACATGTTCCACTTGAGAGGCAAATTTCAGTTTTATAAAGGTTTTAAGACTACATGATTGACCGTCTCTTTGTCCTGCACTTGTGCCGTCTCACTTGACAAAACTGGAAGGTGCAAGTTTGGTCCCTTTTCATGGTGAAAAATCAATTTTTCATGCTCTGGAATTTGCACGAACTAATTGTCAGTGGCCAAGAGATCTATCTTCCCTCAATAATGCCTTGCAGTCTTCTTGTGTATTCCTAGTATCTTGGAATAACGACTATTTTATTAGGAACATGTTTCTATAAGCGCAACTTTATGCATCTATACATTTGGCTACTTATTAAGTTATTTTACTGCAAACGAAATTAAGTTATTTTCCATTGGTTGATCTAACATAGATACTTTCCAGGTTCTGTATTTTCAGGACTTCTCGCTTTCTGCTATCTCCCAGCCATCGATTAATGCATTGGTAAATGTTGACTGGCAAAATTATGGTTTAAGATTGACTGGGAATTTTGTTGACGACGATCACCATGCAGTACTTAAATGGGAAAATATGGCATTATTTTCTCATATTGATATTGCCATCCACAATTACAGTAAAAGTATCCAATATCGTTACATTCGTAATTTATTATATTACTATCCCCAAGGTTCATCAAAATAAAATCAGAAAATAATGGTTGCATTAGACATGTTATTCATTCTGGCTCATTTGCTCAACTCCTTGAGCACTTTTCTAAAGTAATGATACCAAGCAGAACAGTAATGACTATCATTTTGGCTCATTTGTTCAACTCCTTAATTACTTGGATAGTCACGATACCTCAAGCACGACAGGAAACTCCAGCTATAAGAAGCCTTATTAAGAAAGCAGTTAAGTGTGCACTGGATGATTTGAAGGCAAAGTACACTGGATTTTTTCTTAGTTCCCACGCCTTCAAGGTAAATCCAAGTGTTTCTTGATTATTTTTGCGATCTACATATATATCTACTTAGTTTTCATGTGTGCCTCATTATCGAAATGAATTAGGATATCATGCAGAACAACAACTATATTGTCAAATAATGCCTAAAGGAACATATTGAACAGATGCAGTTAAATATACACCCTTTCAAGGGAAACTATCTATGAGATCAATGAGTTCAGACAAAAGAAAGGCTTAAGTTTTGCACTCTCATAGGCTCATAGCCATGCTCTGCGAAATAAATATATGAATTTCTTTAACATTTTGGAACTTATTAAAATTTTCTTTTTCTTTTATTAAGCTAATCAGTGTTAGACGCCAAAGAAACATTACCAGTAACTTCACTTTTGTTATGGAGATTGCTTGGTATCTTAGGACTGACAAAATTGAAGCATGTTTATATATGCACGAGTCTACGAGCTTAAATATAGCACCACTGTTCAAAGTACTTGTATCATCCCATGCTCAATCCATACCGGACATAGATTTCCCTTTTCGGTCTGCCATGCTGGTGACTTCCAAACATTGTCAATTTAGTATGCACTACCATGTCAACTTTGATTTCCCTATTCATGACATATATTTGACAACTGCTTTTCTGGTGGTATATGTGTGCTCTACTTTACCTGTACGCAACATTGACTTGTAGCTAATTAAGATCGGTCGCTGTTTATGTTGGTGCCTAATTGCTTAATAGCAAGCAAGCAAGCAAGCAAGATATATGTGGATTACATGGATGTTTGACAACTCCGTGGCAGTTTGACTTGCACTGTTAGACAACAACTAATAATTTGACAAAATAAGAATACTGTATATCAAAGCACATTAAACAGTGAGAACATACAACTACTATGCACTACAGGTAACAGAAAACAACTAGAAGAAAAAAAATCATATATAAGATTCATGCCTAAGAATTCTTGATATATGGCAAATTATGTTCTAACACTTAATAGCCCAACAATGCAAACTATTGTCGTCTTTCTTCAGCAAATCTCATCTCCATTTGGTTTGACTACGGCATCCAAATGTATCTCAGGTTCGGGAGTACGCACCTGACCTTTCTAAATCAATTGCTGGCCTGATCCTGTCGTCTAATGATCCGGACTTCCAGAACGAATGTGGTGCTCTGCTTGGGCTGGAGGCAGACGATGCCGGTTTCAAAGAGAGAATCGAGACTTGCATACAGAAGAAGATTATTGGCGTTCTGGAGATGAATGATAGAAAGCCGAAGGGGGAGAGAGACAATGGTACCTCTCTCTTTGAATGCGAGAGCTTGGCTGGGGAGGGCTGCCTAGATGATGGAGATGATGCTGAGGCGGAAGAATGGAGTGCTTTGGATCTCTAGTTCTCAAATCAGTTCCTAATATGCTGAGAACCTAGAGCATGTACTTCATGATACTGGTATCAAGTGATACACAAGATGTAAGGTGGTGGTTGTAATTATGTGACTGAACGTAAGGCCAATTTGGATGCAGTCAATATCAGATTGGGCATTGCGAAATTCTCACTCACCTTAAAAATTAAAAATTTAAAATTTAAAAAAAAATTAAATGCAAATAGTAACTGCGCTCTCAATAAAAACTTTAAAAATAAAAATAAAAACGCAGGTAGTAATTGCATTTTCAAAAAAGAATTTCAAAAAAGAATTTCAAAAAAGTAATTATCAATTGCGTTTTTTTTTAAATGCGAGAAACAATTGCTTATTTGTTCTCTCCTCCTAATTTTATAAATTGTTTTCTCTAAATATAATTTATTAATATTTTAAAACTCTGTACAAAAAATTCTAATTTTTTAAAGATATTTTTATTATTTAATAATAAAATCATTGTGAAGTCTGATGTCTACTTCTAGACAATGAACTTCACAATCGGATGCACATTTGCATTGGAGAACAACTTTTGAAATAAAGTCATGTTATTCCTACGTGGCAATCATTTTTTCCAAAGCCACAACAGCGTTGGAGATGCTCTTAGGCCTCGTTTGGTTCATGGATTTAAGGAACCAAGAAAGAAAAGTTGTTCCTTTCCTTTGTTTGGTAGCCACAAACTTGGGAATCAATTTTCTGACAAGGAAAAAAATTGGTGGGAATATGGTTCCACTCAAGACATATGTGATTGATTTTTCCTCCTCCTTTTCCAACATTTATTACAAAAGTAACCATGGGTCATTGCTTATTTTACCATTAATGTTATTTTTAATAATATTATTTTTATTTTAAAATGTAAGGATATTATTGGAACATTATTATATTTTGCTTTCCTTTCCTAGGTAGTTTCCTTGTTTTACCTAACAACTGAAAGAAAATGTGACAGGAATCATACTTTTTTATTCCCCTGGAAAATACATCCGTGAACCAAACAAGACCTTAGTTCTTTGCCAGTCACATTATGTGCACTGACGTGTCACCAGAGAATGTAGACTTTAATACCTTTAGGGGGCGTTTGGTATGCGGTATTTTTTTTTTTCCCGGGAAAATTTAAGATGGGAATCTATTACCACGTTTGTTTGGCTTATAAAAAATTTATTCCCGGGAATTATAAATACCCGGGTAAATAGTTTACCCACAAAACATGTGAATTCTATCCCTTGAGAATAGGTGGGTATTTTTTTTTTTGCCCGGACAAAAAAAAAAGCGTCTAAATTTTTTTCTTCTTTTTTGATCAATTTTGATTAGTTTTCAACATTTTCCTTTTTTTGTCGTTTTTATCGTTTTTTTTTTGTCATTTTTTGTCGTTTTACCAATTTTTTGTGGTTTTAAGCGATTTTTTGTCGTTTTACCCATTTTTTGTCTTTTTTGTCACTTTTTGATTATTTTTTGTAGTTTTTACCCAATTTTTGTCCTTTTTGTCGCTTTTTTTTGTCAATTTTTTGTCGTTTTAAGCGATTTTTTTGTCATTTTTGTAGCCTTTTTTTTGTTTTTACCGATTTTTTAGTCGTTTTTTGTCGTTTTTGTCGCTTTTTAGTCATTTTTACTGATGTCATGTCTTTTTTGTCATTTTTGTCGTTTTTTGTCGCTTTTAACGATTTTTTGTCGTTTTTGTCACTTTTTTGTTATTTTTTGTCGTTTTAAACCAATTTTTTGTCGTTTTAACCGATTTTTTTGTCCTTTTTGGTCGTTTTTATCGATTATTTTTCGTTTTTGTCGTTTTTGGTTATTTTTTGTCGTTTTAACCGATTTTTTGTTGTTTTTAACCGATTTTTTTGTCGTTTTTAACCGATTTTTTGTCGTTTTAACCGATTTTTTTGTTATTTTTTGTCTTTTTTGTCGTTTTTGCCGCATTTTGGTTTTTGTCGTTTTTACCGATTTTATGTCATTTTTGTCGTATTTTGGTTTTTTTTTGTCGTTTTTACCCTTTTTTTGTTATTTTTTGTCGTTTATACATTTTTTGTCGTTTTTGGTCATTTTTGTTGTTTAAACCGATTTTTTGTCGTTTTTCATCGTTTTTGTCGTTTTTACCAATTTTTTGTCGTTTTTACCGATTTTTTTTCGTTTTTACCCCTTTTTTTTTATATTTGTTCATTTTTTTTCGTTATTATTATTTTTTATTTTTTTCAGGGAATATTTATATTGTCACCAAACATGGGAATGTAATTTTTCAGGAAATTTAATTACTTGGAATTTGATTCCCGAGAATATAGAATTCTCGGCTATATAGTATTCCGCATACCAAACGTCCCCTTAGTTCTTTGCCAGTCACATTATGTGTACAGTGCACTGACGTGTCACCAGAGAATGTAGACTAGTATTAAAGTCATCTTCTTGCACAAGCAAAAGTTGTATCAGAGGACATCTATTTGAACTTTTGTCAAGCAAACGAAGTAAATATCAGAGAAATATACTGCGATCATAATTTTTACAGAAAATTTACTATACATATAATAATTTAAATAATATTTATTTAAACGATAGATGTTTGAAAAATTTGGTCAAACAATACAATCCGACAGATTGTCTGTCGGAAAATGAGCATACTCAAATTCCGACAGACGGTTTGTCGGAAAATGAGCTCAAATTCCGACACACCATTTGGCTGAAATAGAGCATTTGGTTGGGTGGTTGGGTGGGTTCGGTTTTTAGTTGATTGTTGTTGGAGTTGGTTTGGTTTATTTTTCTTTTATGGTTTACTTGAGTATGATGGTGATTTTTTTGTTGGTTTTTTACGGTTTGGTTTATTTTTGTTTGTTGGGTTGAGGTGGGTTATCTTTTTACCAATTATAAGATTCTTCTAACGTTACAATTCTAACGTTCTAATTCCAACGGCTATATTAAACCACAACCATCTATAAGTATCAAACCACTTCACAACATCTCATAGCGCCATGTATTGTGTTCTCGACACCGCACTTCCCTTTTATAATCACATAGCTATATATAAAGCATACAAACTATGTTATTACTAAACATATAAAATAAAAATTTTATTGACTAACACAATTAAAATTTAATATACCTCTCCAGTAAATATCAGACTACATATGTGCGACTTGCGTTGCTGCTTAATCAATTCTGTAGTCGGCCCCCTGGTATACGACCATCGTTTTGGGTAGCCATCTGTAAAATGATGGTTGTCAAAACGCATATTTAAGAGTATGATAGATTAGAGTTTCGGTTACATTAGGGTAAGGGTTTGGATTATGTTAGGGGTTAGTTCACGTGTTGGGGAAGGATTAGGGTTAGGAAAAGGTTTTGGATTAGGTTACGGTTTAGTTTACGGGTTAAGATTAGGGTTAAAGGTTAAAGGTTTGGATTAGGTTAGGGTTTAGTTTAGGGGGTTAGGGTGAAGGTTAGGATTAGGGTCTACATTAGGTTTAGATGTCTTAAGGGTTAGGATTGGGCTCTAGATTAGGTTTAGATTAGTCTTGGGTTATATAATGAGTTTATATAATGGTTTGAGAATCATGATATAAATAATAAACTTAAGGATTATGGTCTACATTAGGTCTAGATGTCTTAAGGGTTAGGATTGGGCTCTAGATTAGGTTTAGATTAGTGTTGGGTTATATAATGGATTTATATAATGATTAGAGAATCATAATATAAATAATAAACATAATTAAAAAATATTTAACAAATTTTACTAACCATGTCTTCTTCTTCTTCTTCTTCTTCTCGATTCTCTTCTGCTACTTCTTTCCTAAGAGTCACTTTACTCTTCTTCACAACCCCTCTTAAATTTCTCCTCCCCCAACCACCAACCCAGCAGCATATTAAACCCTCTTCTTTGAACCAACCCAGCACACAAACTAACCCAGCAGCACACAAACCAACTCAACCCACGTCAACATTCCGACACACAAAATTGGACCACATCCAATTTCCGACACACGGTCTGTCCAATTTCCGACACACGGTGTGTCGGAAATTGGACGTGCCCAATTTTCCTACACTCCATCTGTCGGAATGTATCGCTGCCGCCAATTTCCCTAAAATTTATCGTTCTGTCCAATTTATATTAAATTATTATCTGTACAGTAAATTTTCTGTAATTTTTCCAACAATCAATAAGGTCGGTCTTATTATTATGTGCATGTTACGAAAAATGAGTGTTTTGTGCCCAGAATTAATTTCTGGACGCCTGCATATCACTCCGGCAAAAGTCACTAGCTAAAATCGAAATACGGAGTCCAACACCACTTCCAAACCTCACGTACATCACAACAGTAACTTAATATAATCCTGGCTGACCAGGCCGAAAGAGAGCTTTCACATGATATGACACGCACTAATTAATCATACATTCCAGACAATGATCACAGCAAAGGTTTAAAAGCAAAATATTTCATAGCATTACAAGATACATGCATGCAAGCTAAAGCAACAAGGAAACCCTATAATACATATCATAATGTCTCGTTGATTGCCACTATTTCACGTTACTAGCACTTTGTGGATTATACGACATAACCAACTATTTCCAATCAACATTTATTGTGAAGCTGTGAAAGGTTTAGGCATTAACAGCTTTCTCAACATCCGCAGCACCCTCAGCGGCACCCGCCTTCTGGGCTTTCTTCTTTTCATAATCTTTCACAGCAGCCTTGATTGCATCCTCAGCAAGCATGCTGCAGTGAAGCTTCACTGGAGGCAACGAAAGGTGCTTTGCAATTTCTCTACAATATTCAGCAGAGCAAATGAATCAGAAAAACCATCATATTTTAAAACACGCACCAAGAGTGAAGAAGCTGGTTCAAATGCAATGGAATACAATGTGAACAATAAAATTGGTCATAATCGTAATAAATCATATAAATTGACATGTTCAACATTTTTGACAAAAGTTGGGAATGGTACTTTTGCAAGCAGTCCTTGAAAAAAATAGACATTTGAACCACAGCTTCACACAACCACAACACCTCACTGGGATAAAAAAAAGAAGAGAATAATACATCTTCTACCCCTTTAAAAACAAACCACTATTGCTTTATCCTAAAAGCAAGTAGGAAAAGATAAAGAGGCCAAAAGCCAAGTATTGTCTTCTGTATAACAGAAATATGGCTTAGAATTACGAGACTCCAGTACACCTTTAGGCTTTAGTTCACACCAATATCCTTCCTTAATCTAGCTATACTTTTACGCTTGCCCACAACTATGACCAACACGATATGGAGAACAAGATTTTCCTGTGTTTGGAGTTGCATGTGTCGTCTCCAATATGTGACTCCGTAGACAACAATCATTAAAATAAACAAATGACCCATAGACTTTGCATTGTTAAAATCTCCCGTACAAGATAAAACTCGAGTTTAATTGACCGCCACACTAATCTGCACGGGAAGTCATCAATTCAAGCTTCGATTATACCAAAACCAACAAAGATCGCCAAGGGGGCAGAGGATGCTTGAGAACCTTCCTTGAAAGAGAAGCTCCCAGAGTCCCATGTTTATAACTTGTGTGTGCATGACTTAGTTTCTGCCAGTGGGTTGTGGTAGAGGCCATGGTTTCTGCCAGTGGGTTGTGGTAGAGGCCATGTTGTGCATTTTTTTGGGTGGGTTGGAGGTTGGAGGGAGGGAGAGTGGGAACTTGACTAATTTATGGTTTAAATTTCTCACTGACGCACTTCTTTGTCAGTCTAATCTTAGAAAGAAAGAGAAGGAACAGAAACAGCAGATGCCGTGAGCGAGAAAGTAAAGAAGAACTGCTATTGGAATGTCTACTAAACCACAAGCACATACAAGTATGCTCAAAGCATTTCCCACTAACCCACTGGCTTCTATGCTTAACCTTTCCCTACTCACCTGTTTTTGATAAACATGATTCTAGCTTTTCATTAACCAAAAAGGCTTCAAAGCTGAGACTTAGTTGCAGAGTCTAATATTCCAAAGTATCACAAATTAACGCTTCCCTCCCGATTAATTGTTTTTTGGTGTTTGTCATGGCTCCTAATGGTGCTTTAAAAAAACTAATTTCTTTGAACTGTACTAGTACTGAAGGGTTCTCCTTGGTCATAGGTTTTGCATGAGTTTTAGACTGCACACAACCAAGAATGGCCTATGCATCTTCCAGTTTGCTTTCTAGGTTTGTGGCAAGGCTTCTGATGGGGGATCAAACTCGACCAAGACGCGGCACGAGATAGAGACTAGTCCAAGTTTTGGAGTAATCAACTTGCAAAATCTACACAACATATTGTGGTTGAGTTGAGATATATTTGTTAAGGGGAATCCTACTAGTGATATTGTAGACCAACATTTCAAGATTCGTCAGGTCTTAGCCGATTATAGTGATGTTAAGCCCGAAGACCTACCTGACAAACTTTTCCTTTTGAGAAACATCCAACATGCCATAGAGTTAGTGTCAGAATCCACCTAACTTACTTCGTTATAGGATGAACTCTACTAACTTACTTCGTTATAGGATGAACTCTACATAGTACGTTGAGCTTAAACGCCAAGTTGATGAGTTGTTACGGAAGAGCTTCATCCGTGAGAGCTCGAGTCCATGTGTCGTTCATACGCTACTCACTCCTAATAAAGATGGCACTTTGAGGATGTGCATAAATAGCCGTGTCATCGACAAGATAATGGTCGAGTACATGTTCCACATTCCTCGGCTTGACGAACTTTTTGAACATGATGTCAGGTGCTAGTATCTTTTCCAAGATAGATCTACGTAGTGGTTGCCACCAGATTCGCGTCAGCAAAGATGACGAGTGAAAGCCTGCATTTAAGATTAAGAACAAGTTATATGAGTGTATGGTCATGCCCTTTGGTTTGTCCAATGCCCCTACCACATTTATGAGCACATGCCCCAGATTCTGCACCTCTTCTTAGGAGTCTTCGTGGTCGCCTACGTTGACGATATTCTCGTGTTTAGTCGAACCCAAGAGAAACATCTCTTTCATTTGACACAAATCTTGGATGTACTCCGAAAGGAGAAGTTATTTGTCAACTTGAAGAAATGTTCCTTTATGACCTCATCTGTCCAATTCTTAGGGTTCATCATGTCTAGTAAAGGTGTTTCAGTTGACCCTAACAAGGTTAAGGCCACTAGGAACTAGCATGCTCCTATGACTATACATGAGTGCATGAGCTTTCATGGACCGGCCACATTTTATAGGAGATTTGTCAATAAATTTAGTACCATTATGGCTCCCATTACCAATTGTCTTAAGGTGAGTTTGTATGACTAAAACTGCTGATTGTATGACAAACTGCTGTGAGACCGTTCGCAGAAATCAAAAAGTAGTTGACCTCTACCCAGTCCTTCGTCTCCATGATTTCTCAAAGTCTTTCAAATAGCATGTGATGATTCAGATGTAGGAATAGATGGTGTGTTGAACCAAGAGGGTCATTCGATCAAACTACTCAAACTATAACCGAAAATTTTATGTTGTCGTACAGAGTTTATGATATTAGTGAGACCGAAAGACTGTTTTTGGACCATCAGGCCATACAACATTTTGAATTCTCAAAATAATCTAAGACCTTGATATGCTAAGTGGGTGAAATTCATTCAGAGTACACCCTCGCTCTTAAGCATTGTGCGGATGTTAAAAACAAACCACTGGCGCATTTAGTAGGAAATTGTATACATTGCAATCAATGAGTACCCAAATCATTGGATTCGACCGTATCATTGATGAGTATCCTACTTGCTGAGACTTTAGTGAAATTTATGCTAAATTGTGTGGAGATCTCTCTACTTCTATTGATGGTTTTCACTATAGTCGACTACAACTACTCCTAGCCATGTTATAGCGACTCCTAGGAGAAAAGGACGTTATTTTGATCGAGGATCCTTTTTTGAGTCTTAAGAGTTTCCTTATATAAACATCTGGCTTGGACCCACGATCTTGAGCACTTCCAATATAACAGTCACGCGCTCACGTTCACATCAGATAAGGCACTCCGTGCCCCTATCTCTCACATAACTATTCCTACGCGTTTGGCTTCTTAGCGTCAGCCACGTAGTCCCTAAACGTCTTGTTAGCTGCTTAGCCTTATGGCCGATGTCGGCTTACCTACAATTGGTTCCTCGATCTGTCAGTGAAATATATGCTAAATTGTGTGAAGATCCATCTACTTCTATTGATGGTTTCACTATAGTCAACGATTCCTTGTTTATGGGTAACCAACTATGCATTACCTCTACTTCTCTCATAGACTTTTGACTTGGAATATGCATGTTGGTTGTGCTCCAGGACACTTCGTACGCAAAAAGAACATCCTTATAGTTGATGACAGATTTTATAGGCCAAGTATCAAGCGCAATGTCCCTATAGTAGTGGCACATTGTTGTACTTGTCAGAAGCGAAGGGTAGGAAGAACGACACAGGCCTTTACACTCTCTTACATATTTCCTTCATCCCATGATAGGACATTAGAATAGACATTTTGTTAGGTTTGCCACGTTCTTACGGAAGAATGCTTGTATTTGTAGTTGATCTTTTTTCCAAGATGACACATTTTATCCCTATAGCGAGCCTAATCTTTAGGGATATTTGGAGGTTACACGATTGCCTAGAACTATCATTTCTGATAGGGATATTAGATTCATAAGCTACTTATGGAAGACTAGAAAAATCTCAATATGAGACTTCAGTTCTCGACTGCTTACTACCCGCCAAGGTTCTAAAATGCGGTAGATGGTTGCGTGGCGGAGATGGGTCACCTGACGCCTAGGTGCCTGATACAGTTTGGGCTGGATATCTTTTGGGTTGATATAACCTATTGTTATATAATGAATGTTCAAGTACAGGTGAAAGAACAAACATGGGCCTGTTTGCCAAATATATGAGCACAGAATAAAGAAAGGATCAAACAGAAGAAATCTACTAAGAAACAGTGACTTGTAAATCAAATTTATTGTCTTGCAATAATGTCCTACAACTTTCGTGTTGACAAAAGATAACAGAAGAAACAAAAAAGAAAGGGCCACTTACGTGTTCTTAATGGATAGAACTTCCTCCATTTGCTTCCCCTTAACCCACTCAGTAGCTGCAAAAGAATTAACATCAGATTCTCCATAATGCTACATACTTTTGGCCAATAGAATGACCATAAACAACTCGCATGACTTTACAGTGTCCACTGAAAATAAAATAAAATAAAATTGACAATAGCGATGAGACAGCATCGAGATTATTGGTGTTTGTGGTGTCTGGTGTGTGCCTGATGTGCACACGGCAATTCTTCAAGCCAATCAAGTAAGTAACAATCATAATTCTGACACCAATATCCTAAAATATATTACTGAATTAATAAGCCTGATTCCTATAATAAAGGAAACTACTGCATCGAACTCCAATCTTTCACAGTCGAGGGGACAGGGATATTAAAACTGGCAAACAGTACTGTTAAGGATAACCTGACGACGATGCAACTTGCATGGACACGAATAAGAGCGATAAGGACACAAGTGACACAGCATTAATTTTGACTAGTCCTGGTGTATTTTGGAGTGTCTGTGCTGACACAACAAGAGACGGAAACATCTCATAAAACAATATTTTGTAGATAGGTACTTAGTTGATGAAATTAATTCCCGATATTCGAATTACCCTAAACTAAACAATAAAGGAAACCCTAGAAGATCACAAAATAAGAAACAAAAGATTCTCTACAAGAATAAAAAAATTGAATAAACTGTTCAAACTACTGTATCAAACTCCAATCTTGACTCTGCAACTATGTTGCACGGTTACGAATACTACTAGACAAACGCCATGAACACTTTCCAACTTCCAGGCACCAAGATACGTTTAAGGTGTGGATGATTATCATAAAAGATTCCCAACATATCATAAGATTCACGTCCTTGAAATTCAACACTTTTGATACAGTGTGACCCATGTTGCCCCACATGAAATTATGATAAAAGGTATGATATACCGTATACGGATAACTCGATAACCATATTGGCATGTACTTAACAACTAGGACTTTTATTATTATTATTATTATAATATATATTATGCAATTCAATCTTATTCCATCAATTATACTACCAAAAAGAATCCACGATTTTTTTTGAACATGTGAAATGAAGTGTGCTAAAAAAAGGAAATTCTGCTAGGCAAGAGAATAGCAAGTTACAAATTCTGTCTCAGTAGGACATGTATTTCTATTACTATTAAATTAATAAATGAAAATGAAGTAGTTAATGGTGGGGTTACCATTATCCTTTTTCTTGTATGTGTTCCTAAGAAAAGAAATTTGTTCATTTCATTTTCAAGGTATCAAAAAAAGGGGGGACCGTAGTCTCTTACCATAAAAATGGTTGCATGTGCAGCAACGCCAACTATGAGAAATTTACAGATCCACATGTGATGTGTGAACAACAAACCAGGTCTGGCCCATTCCTAGCAAGACGTTTTTACGGGGTCTCTATCTACAACAATTTTCACTTTGATCCGGCAAACGAATAATCATCAAGTCCTCTTTCCGGACAACACATACAAAGAGACCCGCCAACAGTCAAGTTTTTAGTGAACTTCTGAAGAGGATTTCGACCTTCCACATTGGGCAGACACGATGTGTCATCAATGTGGGCTCCCTGCTCCATCCCGAATAGACGAACATGAACAAGCTGAAGAAAGGCGAGAGAAAGAGTGGACACTCCCCTCTAGCGGCGGGATTGGATTAATTTTGTAATGTTTGTGCCGCATCCAATACGTGATCCGACATGAGGCTACGCAGACGCAGCATATCAGTTAAGCCGATCACATAAGTATCAACCAAAATCCTACATTTTGAAACCATATATTCGATAAATAGATGCTTAATTGAATAAACCACAAGAACAACAAAAACGGGAACCCTAGATAGAGTACGAATATCAAGACCCTATGCTCCGCGGTCATGATTATGTGAGTAGGACCCCTTGTGTATTTTGGAGTTCCAACAACAATTCAGTCCTATCAACTAAATAAGAATAAGAAGTCTAATTTGTGTTACACCATTATTTATTAAATGGGTGCTTAATTGATAAATCCCCCCCCCCCCCCCCCCCCCCCCCCCCCCCTACAAAAGATACTCGTACCACATATCAAAAGCAACACCATGTCCATGTCCATATTAGAGTGTCAATAAGCAAATACCAATCGAAATTAGAAATTTTCAAAACCAATATTCTGCAAATAGATGCTTAAATCATAATCCTGATTTCAGAATGAAGGAAACCCTAGAAAATATAGAAACCCTAACCCTAGAAACGCAAACCCTAACCCAAGCAAGTATTCTGCAAATGTATGCACAAATCGTAATCCTGGTGACGATAACAGAGGAAACCCTAACCCTAGCAATAATCCTGGATAGAGAGAGAGGGGGGGGGGGGGGGGGGGGGGGGGGGGGAGAGGGGGGGAACGGACCGACGGAGGAGGAGGCGATGGCGGAGCCGCAGCCGAAGGTCTTGAAGCAGGCGTCGACGATCTTCCCGGACTCGTCGTCGACCTTGATCTGGAGCTTCATCACGTCGCCGCACGCCGGGGCCCCCACCAGCCCCGTCCCCACCGTGGGGTCGTTCTTGTCGAAAGACCCCACGTTCCGGGGGTTGTCGTAGTGGTCCACCACCCTCTCGTGGTACCCCCTCAACGCCCCCGCCGCCGCCGCCGGTGAGATCACCGGCCGGTGACAGGATCTCCCCGCCGCCGCCAGGCCTAACACTCTCTTCCCTCCGGTTCTCAACATTCTTTTTCTTCTTCTGGTTTGATTTCGACCTGTAGAAGAAAAATCTGATGATTAGTTTGTGAAGGGATATATACTGGCTAAGAGTATCTCCAACCCTATTGTGAGCCTTGTTAGCAATTCGGCAAACGGAAAAAATTCGGGACGGCAAAAGTACGAGTATAAATCGGCCCAGTGCAAATAAAATACGTTCAAAAATTCGGTCAAATGTTCAAAAAATAAAAATATTTAGGTTAGAAACTTTACATTCTTAAATATGTTGTCAAATTTGGTTAATTAAACATGTTTCTAGCATGTTTATTGTACCAAATTTGTCAATAATCTAAACAGAATATGTTTAAAACTTCGCATGCTTAAAATTTATGTACTAATTTGGATCTGTCAAAAGTACGCAAGTATTATACGTTTATGAAAGATACGAAAAAATTCGCGTATAATACGAGTTTTATTCGGGTGATTGCTAACAAGGATTGTGAGTTTAGAAAAAATGGTTGCCACATAGGAATGACAAACTTTCATTACAAAAATTCTTCTCCAATGCAAATGTAGAATAAAACATGAAGTTGACATGGCAATGACATGGCAAGAAGAATGCACTTCACAACGACATTGTCTCCACATCATCAATTATGAATAGAAATATTTATAAAAAAGTTGAAGAAGTGGAGGAGTTGCCTTGGAAGTTGGAAAAAAATACTTTTTATTGTCTCCTCAATACTTTTGCATTGGAGAGAGTTTTTCTATCTCATTGTCTTTTGAGATATAATTTTGCCACATAAACAAGACATTGTCTTGTGACTCATGCCACATAGGAGCCACCTAAGACTCACAACACTTAACAAGACAATAGGGTTGGAGATGCTCTAAGCGAACATGCAACAGTAATGACGACGTATGGCTGAATGACACGTTTGTGAATTTGGTGATTTTATAGTATAATCTACGCAATAATATTATAAAGAGAAATTTTGAGTCGCACCCCACTTAATTTACCACAATTAAAGGTGCACCCCTGTCAATTACAAAAATGTATAACGCACCCCAGTTGAGACGTTTTCCGTCCCTTGCTAACAGCCGACCGTTCAGCCTATATTTTTATGACGAAAAAGCCCTTAAGTCATTTATCGAGGAGCCGTAATGAATGGAAGAAATTAGAAAATTCCTAAAATAACCCTCCCTGCTCCAAATCCCTAAAACGAATCGACAGTGCTTTCTTTCCCCCTTCGAAAGCCCTAAAACGAATCTACAGTGCTCTCTTTCCCCCTTGCAAATCGACATTGCTCTCTTCCAACGAACCGCTCTCTTTCCCCCTTCCAAGTCGAAGCCTCCCCCTTTCAATCGAAACCACCGATCGTCCATGGCGAACCAGACACGCAGGTAAAATCTTTGATTGTATGTAATTTTAACATATTTCTCTATTTATCTTGATTGTATGTAATTGTTAGGTTTTGCCCATATTTTTCTTGATTGTATGTAGTTTTTAGGTTTGCCCCATTAATTTTTCGATTTCGATTTCTATTGATTGTATGTAATTTTTAGGTTTGCCCCATCAATTTTTGCTCCATCAATTTTTGCTTTGTTCATGTCCTTTTCAACTGAAGGATGTTTAAAATTGACGATTTCCTCTGTTAGTTGTTAAGTAGAGTATGATTAGGGTTCAACATCTGAAATGCGTATGAATTCATATTGGAATGGTATGTATATGCTAAAGTTGATGATTTCCTCTGTGAATTTGTATGCTGTATATGTGAAAGTAGGGTTGAATATGTGTAAGCCCCTGAATTTAGGGCTTATTTTTTTTCAATTTTATAAATCAATTATTTTTGAATAAATATTATTATTTGATTATTGTTTGATTTAATGCTCTTTACCGTGACTTGGATTTCTAGAGCATCAGGGATGCCAGTCTCTGGAAACTTTCTTCTTGAAGTTTGTAGTAGACGAGATTATCTTCACAGTGATATTTCGTGTCCCACTCGAACTTGTTCCCTTGTACTCTTTTTGCTTCGCGCAAGTTCGGGTCAATTTAGACCATTTTAATTATTAATTGAATTCCCACTCTTTTCCTTGATCATCGTTTGCACGTTACCGTGACTTTTAATTTAGGAGCACCAGACCAGTCGTTTTCTCAGAACCAACTTCTCATGAATGATCTACTCGAGACGCTCTTCACCCCTGACCTTCGTGTCCCACTCAGACACTCCATTTTGTGCTCCATTTTCTTTGCACAACTTTCGGTTCAATTTAGGCCAATTAATTATCTACCGTAAAACCTGATTTAATTTCCAATTTAATTTCGGGACTCGATATCGACCCAACCTAGTCGATCCCAAATAGGGACATGGCCCACACGAAGCCTACTATCCGCCTGACACTTGTGTCCCATTTATTTGAGCCCCCACATGCTACTTATTTATCCATGATTATAAATACCTATTTTAATTCAAATATTGCACCATGTTCGATTTTGGCCCAACCCGTCTCCACTGAACCCAACCCCAGCTCCATGTTGCCCTCCATCATGACTGCCCATACTCCCACTGATATTTTCCTCTACCCTAAATATCTCTTTTTTATGTATAAATATCAATTCTCTCATTTGTATATATATACACATATATATACATACATAATATATATATATATATATATATATATATATATATATATATATATATATATATATATATATATATATATATATATCTTTCTCTCTCTCACTCTCTCCCCACACCTACCAGCTAAGCCCCCCCCCATGTGTGGCCGACTACTTTCCTCTCTCTAAATATCCCTATTCTCTCTCTCTCTCACTTTCTATATTATATACTAACACACACATACTTTTCTCTCTCTCTTCTCTAACAAACAAAATCACCTCCCCATCCCTTCCTGTACGAACAGCCGTGCCAAGCCCCATGGCCGAACACCCCCTCCCCTCAACTCCTTCTTCATCTTCTTCTTCTAAGTTTTCTTCATCTCCTCCTTCTTCTTCTCCATTATTATTATTATCAAAACCACCACCACCACCACTCTTCACCAACACCACCACCACTCTTCACCACATGCCACCACCATCGCCCACACTGCTGGCCGTGCCGCCGTCGCGTCGTGCTGCCGCCTGGCTGCGCCACCGCGTGTGCAAGAGCAGCAGCAGCGAGCGCAACAGCAGCAGCAGCTGCGGTGAATAGCAACGCAGCTGCAGCAGCGACCGTACGGCACTGCCGCGCGGCCAACCGCCACCGCATGGCCGGCCACCCCTGGCCGGCGAGCCCCGACGAGCTCTCCCGTGGTGCGCATCGTTTCCCACGATGCGTTGCCGAGGCGATTCGTGCATTTCCCACAAAATCCCGTCGGCGCGAGCTCGAAAACGAACTCAGAATCGCGTCTCAAACCCACAACTTCGCACGTATTTTTCGGGAGATTCGATCATTGGATCGATGAACTCCTTGCTCCGTCGCAATCTCGGTATATACCACTTCACTCCCCTCAATTTTTGTCCGTTAATTTCGTCGTTTGATACCTCAAAACCGGCCACCAAGTTGACGTTTTAATTTGTACTGTTTTTGGACAGTTTTGCGACGCCAACTTCGCGGGTTCGTATTTTCGTCATCGCAGCTCCGTTTTGTGCGCTATCAGTTCCTGTGCGTAGCTGGTATAACCCTCTTCCTGCCCCCTTTAGATTTTATTTCAGTTTGAGCTTGTTAGGTCGGTCGAATTCGACGCCAAAGTTGGTCGCTCAAATTCTTAGTGTTGCACTTGTAAAATTCCATTTTTGAACCCGGGACTTCGGATTCAATTTCTGACACCACCAGTAGACTCGTGGCGTCGTTATGGCCTATTTTCATATAAAGTTTGTTAGATTTGGAGGACGTGGGCCCTGGCACGCATTACGGTGCAAAGCGGGCCCCACAGTCCGGGTCAACGGAACTTTTTGACGTCGACTCATCGGAATCCAATTCTGGATATACCGTTGGGTTCGTATCGTCATTCTGGACTCGTTGATATATAATTTGCTGAATTTTGAGGACATTGGCTCCGACACGCTTTTCCGTGCAAATCGGTTTCTAATGTCCGGGTCAACGGACCAATTTGAGATCGGGTCATTGGAATCCAATTTCGGAGATACCGTTGAGTTCGTATCGTCATTTTGGATTCGTGGACATATAATTTGTTAGGTTTTGTGCACTTTTATTCTGGCATATTTTTCGGTGCAAAGCGGGTCCGACACGGACATCGTTTTAATCTAAAATGACCTTTTTGCCCCTGTGTCCAAATTGGACTTATGGACAGGCTATTCTAGCTGATTTGACCATTCTGGACACGTTGGTAATGGTTGTTTCACCATTCGACAACAACTGTAGGTTTTTACCATATTATTATAATCTTTCTCCTTTTGTGGTATTTTGAGATCCATCGATTCCAGTGATTTCACAATCACTGAAATTGATATGTTGACCTTGTAGATGTTTATAGAGACTAGCTTTGACCCAGTTTGACCATGGTTGACTAGTTTGACTGAACGTCGAAGTAGAGTCAACATTTGACCTAGGTTAGACTAGTTTTGACCTTAGTTGACCACAGTTGACTATTTTGACCAAAAGTCAACCGGAGGTCAACCGTAGCCTAAAATTAATTAGAACTTGACCGAAGTTGACAAGTTGACCCAAAGTCAACTGTTAGTCAACGTTAGTCAAGTTTGACCGAGTTGACCTAGGGTTGACCAGAGTTGACCAGTTGACCAGAAGTCGACTGTAAGTCAATCCTTGACTTAGATTGACCTAGTTTGACTTGATTTGACTTGCCTTGACCTAGTTTGACTTGGTATGACTTGATTTTACTTCCAAACCCTTATATTGATACAGTATTCCACCTATAGGTCCTCGAGGCACTGTTCTTGGACCCAGTTGACATATTCCACCAGATCTCAGGCGAGTACATTCTCTGATAATAATTCTGTTTTATGATATCGTTTATGTTTCTTGTATTTAGTGTAGATACCCTTGTTCTCTTGACACATTGTTCACACGGATTGGTATTTCTCTGAATTCCGTCATGAGATGTTATTCCACTCTTTCCTTGGTATATCTTGTGCAAGTTTTCTTGTTCCTTGTGCATTGTATAGACACGATTCCTGCGAAGGCTAGCTACCCTCTCAGAGAATCGCGTGTCATGATGTGTCATGGTTGGATCCACTATACTGGTCGGAGACGGGGAGTATTAGTGTCACGACCCGGTCCCAATTTCTTGGGTCGAATCGGATCATGCCCAGCCTGCACCGTTGATGAGACGGCGGCAGTAAGCTGTATCTTCCATATGCAGGTAATCAACAACTTAATCTAATTTGCCACAATCTTTATTATTCGATAAATTTAAAACTTGTTCATACAAAGTACAATCATAAACCACCAACTGAATAACATTGTTTTTTTAGACAAACTATCAAACTGGAAAATAGCATCTAAAAAGAAGCAATATCATCATCAAGTACGCCATCCTCAGGAAGCACAGCAGGGTATAGCTCAGGGTCATAGTAGCTACTAATCAGTAGCTCTGCATCCTCAAAAAGACCTAAAAATATAGTCTCCAGTCAGGAGGGAGCAAAGTACAATTTCATGATATTTTAACAATTGAAATTAATAATGGAATTATGCACTTTTAAACAATTTGAAGTAAATAATTTTTTAGCAGTTAAAACAGTGTGATATGAATAGGCAATGAATATGACCAGATTGGGTTTGTTACAGTAATATCCTAGTGATATGGTATGGCTTATCCTCGTGTGTATGAGGGGTAAGCTAATACATTCAGTTATACTAATTGGATGTGGTCATATCCACTACACTACTCCCCCAGTTCCCAATAGTTACAGTAGTTACAGTCAATGCTCTCAAAGAGAGTTCCGTGTTGTATCGTGGTTTAAACTTGCATTAAAACAATTATTAACTAATTGTAATCTACCACAAAAATGTACTTGCCTCAAATTGATTGGACTGGACGGGTCGATACGTCGGGATGGGAAATCAGGTTCTTCCTTGAAATCCTACATTCGGGAAATTTGTCTCAGAAAACCAAAATCGCCAATGATGCTATACTAGTTGCAATCTCTAGTTGTGTCCTAGTCAATTTTAGTCTTTATTTAGCTAACACAACCAAAACGCGATTATTAGTGCGTTGAAATTAAGAAACATCAATTTATATTTAATTCTGGGAAAACTTGCATTTATCAATTTATTCGGAAAACTTGGTATTTATATTTATATATAAAAATACATTTTCTCTTATTAAATGAGAATAACGTGAATTTCTAAAATTTCTATAGTTATTTACCCTAAATTATGCGTCTGAACAATAACCAGAAAAAATCCAAAACTATAATTACTAATTATTACAATTTTGCAGAAAAGTAAATGGGCTTATGCCCTTACAGGCCAATGAATTAAAATAAGAAGAAAACTTGTTAGTCCTGTAATCTTCCTACAAATTAATTATAAATAAACTAATAATTTAAATTAAAATAATTATAATAGTGAGTCTCAGATATTGGTCCAATCGTCACAAAATTAGCTAATGCCTCAACGTCCGGAAACCCCAGTTTCGTTTGCATTTCGCTAGGGCCCATGGACCGGTATGGTCGTCGCCCGAAATCCAAAATATTAATATCTTTTCCGAAAACCATTTAAAATCATTTTAAAATATAACTAAATTTTATGGAAAATTCGGCAGCATTTCCTCTATTTTTGGTCAACCCAAAAACTGGGAAAGTGCGCCATGATTTCCTGCAAATAATCCCAAACCAGGGGAACCCAAATATATAAAACACATCCATAAATCTTATCCGATATTTATTCGGAGAACCCGAACCAATTTAGAACTCCCGAAAAACCATTCCAAAACATTTTCGAAAATTTCAGAATAAATCCAACCGTTGGAAACTTTTCCGAAAGTTTTTCGAAAAAAATCCCTAAGCATCAGAATACTAAAACCGAAGAACAACAAAAGTTTCAAAAATTTCCGGAGCCAAACACGTAATCGAAAAACCAAATTTTCGAAGAAATTCGCGGACCAAAATATCATCACAGACCATGACAGGGGACGAACTACTGTGATTACCAGAGATTACCCAAGTTGACGAAATCCGAAGGGTTGCCTCGGACTCGGAACACGCCTCGCCGGAGTTCGGCTGCGTGTACAGCACCCAAACTTGGAAAAGACAACAGCGGGGTATCCGCGGATCAGCAATCAGAGAACGGGGAAAATTTCAGAAGAGGAATCAGAAACTCGGAGAAGCATCGCAGAGCTCGGGAAGCTCTGGCCCGAAGGGAACAGTGCTGAAAAGCCGCGCGGAGAGTGGCCCTGGTCGGGATCGGCCTGGGGACTTGTGGGCGGAACTGAGCAGGGGCGCGGGAGGCCGGGGAAACAACACGCAGCCTGGGCGGCGCCTGGCTCGCGGGGACTGGCGGCGAGGGGGTCGGCCTGGAGGCTCGCGCAGGGGAGCCACGCGGGTCGGGCTGGGGACGTGCGGCCTTGGCGTCAAGGTCGCCGGAGGGAGCTTAGCCGGAATCGACGGCTAGGGCTTGGATTTTTGGGAAATTTGTGGTGATGGAGAGGGTTAGAAATGGTGATAGAGGAAGGGGTAAGGGGATCTATTTATATAGAAGGAGATTGGGGGTTACGGGAAGGTGAAAGGAGGAGTCGGGAGGTCGGCGGTGGTGGCCGTCCGGAAACGGAGGGTCGACCGGTCCTCTCAGAAGGAGAACGAAAGAGAGTTAAAGTGATTTAAATGAGTTTTAATTAATAAATGTTTTATTTATAACAATTGTTTTCTCTTTTCCTAAAAAAAAACTTAATAAATATTATATCAAAAGATTTCGAAAACCAAATTTTCTTGGATTCGAACTAGGGTTCGGGAACAGGTCCGGGACTCGGGAACGGCTCAGGATAGACTAAGGATTCGGGTCAGACCAAAAGATCTATTAATTTTTTTAAAAAAAATTGATTTATGAGACAGGTCAGAGTCAACAGTCAAAATCCAAAAAAATAATAATTTTTTTTTCTAAAAATATGGTTTTCATAATTAACATGTTTAACTAGAAATATTAAATATTATTTAACCTAACTGGAATAAATTATAAACACAATATTTAATTAATTAGAAAAATATGATTTTTGACAAAATTTTTCAGAATTAATTAATTAACTAATTCAAATAATTAACTAAAAATTACGGGTTTCACAACCTTCCCTCCTTAAGAAATTTCGTCCTCGAAATTTAAAGGATAATGTTAGGAATTACCTCAGGTCTCAAACAAGTACGGGTATTGCTCCCGCATCTCATCTTCTCGCTCCCAGGTAGACTCGCCTGGGGAATCGTGCCTCCACATAACTCTGACTATGGGAGTCACTGAAGTCCTGGTTATCTTCTCGCCTCTGTCCAAAATTGCCACTGGCTTCTCTGGTACTGTAAGACTCGGTCCAATCTCCAGCTCTGAATGATCCAAGATATGACTCGGATCTGGGATGTAGCGTCTGAGCTGCAAAACGTGGAAGACGTTGTGCACGCCCTCAAGATTAGCTGGTAGAGCTAACCGATATGCTACTTCACCAATTCGGCTCAAAACTTCAAATGGTCCGATATATCTGGGACTCAGCTTCCCAGCTCTGCCAAATCAGATAGTTCCTCTGGTAGGAGAAATCTTCACAAAGATACTATCTCCTTCTTCAAATTCCAGTGGTCGACGACTGCTATCTGTCCAATGCTTCTGTCTGTCTTGAGCAATCCTGAGTTTGTCTCTGATTACTTTCACCTTCTCTGCTGCGTCAGTTACCATCTCTGGCCCCAGTAGTATTCTTTCTCCTACGTCGTCCCATGCAAGTGGAGTGCGGCAACGACGTCCATAAAGAGATTCAAATGGGGTCATACCAATGCTAGCTTGGTAACTATTGTTGTAAGAAAATTCCACCAAATGCAAGTGGTCCTTCCAAGACCCTCCAAATTCCAAGACGCAAGATCTCAGCATGTCCTCTAGCGTCTGGATGGTCCTCTCAGATTGTCCGTCAGTTTGGGGATGATAGGCTGTGCTGAACTTCAATTTTGCTCCCAAGCTGTCATACAAACTCTTCCAAAAGTGTAAGGTAAATCTAGTATCTTGGTCAGATATAATACTTACCGGTACTCCATGAATCCGGTAGATATGCCGCATGTAGAGTACTGCCAACTTCTCGGTGGATAAACCAACCTTGAAGGGAATAAAGTGAGCCGACTTAGTCAGTCGGTCCACAATAACCCAAATAGCGTTCTTTCCTCCTTGGGATCGAGGCAATCCTGACACAAAATCTATTGTTATATGCTCCCACTTCCACTCCGAAATGTCCAGCGGCTGAAGAAGTCCTGCGGGTCTCTGTCTGCTAGCCTTCACTTGTTGGCAAATCAAGCATCTAGCCACAAATCTGGATACATCCTTCTTCATTCCATACCACCAAACGATGGTACGCATATCCCGATACATCTTATTAGCTCCAGGATGTATGGAATACTGTGACTGGTGCGCTTCTTGCATCAGCTCATTCCTCAGTTCGCCAGATGGTACACACAGCCTCGTACCATTCTTCAATGCTCCGTCACTGGCGATAGAGAAACCTTCAAGTGTTCCTGCCAGCACTTTATTTCTGAGTTTACAAAGCGTCTCATCTTGGAATTGTGTCTCCTTGACTTTGTCCATCAGACTTGAACGCAATTGCAACTGCATCATGGTTGAGTCAGCTCCAGGTACAATAGCTTCTCGCCCTAGTTTCTTCATCTTCTCCTCAGGCAGTACAATCTCCAGACCAAGCTTCTCTATGTCCTCCAGCAAGTGCCGTTCCTTGGTCAAGAACATCGCCATTGGGTATCGACTAAGTGCATCTGCAACCACATTAGCCTTACCCGGATGGTACTGTAGGTCGATGTCAAAATCCTTCATCAGTTCCAGCCACCTTCTTTGTCTCATGTTTAGCTCTTTCTGAGTGAAAATATATTTCAGACTTTTGTGGTCTGTATATATTTCCACTCTCTCTCCATAGAGATAATGCTTCCATAGCTTCAATGCAAAGATGACTGCAGCAAGCTCCAGGTCATGTGTGGGATAATTCTTCTCATGAGTCCGTAACTGCCTAGATGCGTAAGCAATCACTTTCCCATTTTGTTGAAGAACGCAATCCAGTCCTTTTCCAGAGGCATCGCTGTAGATTGAGAAACCACCGGTTCCTGCGGGTAGCGCAAGGATTGGTGCAGTGGTAAGCCTCTTCTTCAGCTCCTCAAATGCCGTCTGGCAATCTTCCGTCCAGATGAACTCTTCATTCTTTCGAGTGAGCTTCGTCATCGGTTCAGCAATTCTGGCAAAATCCTTCACAAACTTTCGGTAATAGCCAACCAAGCCCAAGAAACTTCTGATTTCAGCAACTGAGCTTGGGGTAGACCACTTCTCAATAGCAGCTATCTTCTTAGGGTCTACCGAAATTCCTTCTCCTGTGACAACATGGCCAAGAAAATCTACCTTGTCTAGAAAGAATTCACATTTGGATAGCTTACCATATAACTTCTCTTTCCTCAAAGTTCCCAGAACTTTGCGTGTTATGATGTGTCATGGTTGGATCCACTATACTGGTCGAAGACGGGGAGTATTAGTGTAGATGTGTCACCCTCATTTCTCGTATTTTCTCGTATTTCATATTTTTACTTGTATCTGGATTTTGGCATGTATTTTATTTTTTCTCGACTTGTGGAATTTCGGTATTTCCCGTATTTTGGATATTGGCATGGCTCGGTTTTATTGGGTTAGTTCGGTTGGGATTGGTTCGGTTTTATGTGAGTTGGATCACCTTAACCTATGTTACCCCTCATCCCCATCGTAACTCCCCCTCTTTATATCCCCACCTACCACTCTCTTTCCTCATAACTTCCATCATTAAATTTCTTCTTCTTCTTCCTCAACACAACTCTCCCAACCCTAGGCAAGTGCACCTTGCCACTACATGAGAGCCCTCTTTTCCTTGTCCATTTGCTAGATTAGGGCATGGTGATCAACATTAGAACTTAGGTTTTTGTGATTTGGAGCCTCCATTGTTATAGATCTAAGTCTTCCTATTTTTGGATTTTACATGTTTTGATCTATTTTAGTTGGTTTTCTATGAGTTTTGATGTTTCCATGAGGAAGAGCATTCAATTCCACCCTGGTTAGAAATTTAGAAATCTGGATTTGGAGTTCGGATGGCCAAGTTATGAGTTTTTGAAGTTTTGGAGCCATGAGAGCTTCTTCTCAGCCATGGAGAAGAAGACCCAGCCCCTGCATGCGTGTTTTTATGCGTACGCAGCTCTCTGCTTGCGTGCTTTTGCACGTACGCAGCTGCTTCCTTGAGCGTGCGTGACTTTTCATGCAGCTGCTCCCTTGAGCGTGCGTGACTTTTCACGCAGCTGCTTCCTTGAGCGTGCGTGACTTTTCACGTAGCTGCTCCCTGTAGCGTGCGTGACTTTTCACGCAGCTGCTCCCTGTAGCGTGCGTGACTTTTCACGCAGCTGCTCCTTGAGCGTGCGTGACTTTTCACGCAGCTGCTCCCTTGAGCGTGCGTGACTTTTCACGCAGCTGCTTCCTTGAGCGTGCGTAACTTTTCACGCAGCTGCTCCCTGTAGCGTGCGTGACTTTTCACGCAGCTGCTTCCTTGAGCGTGCGTGACTTTTTACGCAGCTGCTCCTTGAGCGTGCGTGACTTTTCACGCAGCTGCTTCCTTGAGCGTGCGTGACTTTCACGCAGCTGCTCCCTGTAGCGTGCGTGACTTTCACCTACGCTGCTCTCTCACCGTGTGTGACTTTTCACCTACGCTGCTCTCTGTAGCGTGCGTGACTTTTTACCTACGCTGCTCTCTGTAGCGTGCGTGACTTTTCACCTACGCTGCTCTACGCAGCTCTCCAGCGTGCGTGACTTTCACGTACGCTGCCCTCCTGCGTGCGTGTTTTATTGCGTATGCATTCCCCCTGCGTGCGTGCTTTTGTGCATACGCATCCCCCTGACCCGTATTTTGATATTTTATTAGATATTTTACGTCCATTTTATATCCTTACGTCTTTTGTCATGATCTTGATTTTACTTAATATGTTTGGAATGACTAATGTACATGGCTTGGTATGGCAAGGATCTAGCATAACACGACAGTGACCCGTAGTGGTGCACTCCTGACATGACCAACCTGACTTGATAGTGGCCCGTGGCGGTGCACTCCTGACTTGACATGACCTGATAACCTAGCTTGACCTGCCTTGACACCGTGGGTGGTTCTTTTTTGCTTGCTTGTTAATCCACTTGTCCAGTCTTGCATCATGTCTAGGACAGGACTCCTGAGTACCACGGTCAGGAGTACCTACTAAAATAGAATAAGGTTAATAACTAGAATAACACAGTAGTCATGAAGAGATGACACAGCTACAGGCGATCCCGTTACCTGGGCGCTCTTGGGATCTGTAGCCTGCCGTCGAGTAGGGCACATTTCCAGCGCACCGCCGAGTGTTGCACCCTCTAAGTCACCTAAGGGTACATTTGTCTCCTAGGCGATGTACCCACCTGAATTCAACCCTAATTTTTCGTCCTGGGTAACCTGGATGGTCTGCAGGGCTTGTGGCTGTGGAACAATCTCACTGCATCTTGTTAGTAATTAGGCCTGTGATAACCCTAGTTAGTTAAAGTAGTAAGCCGTAGTATCTGCTTGGCCGTGATTGATTGAATGAGGTATAACCAGTCTAGTCATGTCTTGATGCAGTACAAGATTGCTTCCTGTCTTGATTTCTTACATTACATATCTTACCGATAAATGGTGGGAAACCAAGCTCTGTTCAGATGAAGGGTTACAACCCCGGTCCTTGTTTGGTTTACGGGTTGTAACCTGGTTATCGGAATAGTTCCATGGTTATCTCGTCGTATATCACCCTGCCATATTTTCGTAAGTTTTAATTTTAATATTATACCTTCTTGTGTTAATGCTGGCTTTTGTTCTTATTTCGTGGCCCCCTTGTGACACTTGCTCTTTCTGGGGTTGACCCAGCTGGTTTTGTGTGGCCAGATTTCAGAGCAGCTCCCGAGGATCTACCAAGCTTCCAGCCCGATGGTGGCGACTAGAAGGAACCCGGGCTACGAGTGGGTTTTCTATTTTGTTTCGCTCACTCTATTGTAAAGTTATTCTTTTGAGGCGTTTAGCGACGAGCACCTGTTAGCTCGATGCACTTTACTT
This sequence comes from Iris pallida, assembly GCA_029216955.1. Lineage (NCBI taxonomy): Eukaryota > Viridiplantae > Streptophyta > Magnoliopsida > Asparagales > Iridaceae > Iris > Iris pallida. The sequence goes on from JANAVB010039215.1 coordinate 1,841,514, forward strand.
ACTGTCTGCCTACGGGCTGTAAACATGATTAACAAATCCTAGGGTTGATCATGTATGACTTAACTCTTGCTAGTCCTCGCATTTTGTACGACTAGCTTCATGATCAGCTGATATGTAATATTTGGGACGCCTTTTATTGTATATTTGGTGGTCAAACATCTTGTAATTATATTTGCTTGAGATTGAGACAATAGGCTTGACCTTAAGAGACTGTTGTCTTGTAGTAAACCCTCATAGCTAGACAGCCGTGACCGTATAGTTGAGATGTATTCTATTTCAATATACGTAGCTGGCTATGTCTGCCCCCGCTCTCCAGTATTCTGGTTCTAGGGCGTGACAAGATGTGTGGTCAATACCCGCCTTGTATATCTTGTGAACCTTGTGAATGCCAATCATACACCACACGTATGGTTGGCTAGATCATGACCTTGTGCAGACCCAAGCCGGCCACATGTTGTAGCTAGTACTCACACACATAGATAGATGTTTCTTGATTCTTGTACATGCCATGATCAGTTTTACTTGCCTTGTTCTAGCACTAGATTTATAGCTTACCTTGCCATGATACTCACATGTACATTTCATGATTTCTTGTATATTCTCTCTATTTACTGCTACATTTTCAATATCGTCTGATTAGAACTGTTATTTGAGATTTGTGCTCGCTCCATCCTGACTGGATATGTTGACAAAATTTTAGGAGTAGTTGTGCCCTCAGTATTGGACTTCATGATGTTGCTAGCTGAGGTGGATCTCACTAATCTTCTATGTGAGTTGCCTGGTAGTTATCCTTAGTTAGTCTTGTTGTTTCTTATTTATTTTCCTGCCTTATGATCATTATAGATTCTAGTTGTTCTAGTGATATTGTTATTAATTCTTGTCTTATCTTTTTAGTTTTCGTGATGTGACATGAGTACATTCTAGTTATGGATCCTTAGATGTTATAGTTAGTATAGTATACTTGACAGAGCTCTACCGCCGATACTACGGCGTAGGCTGGGCGTGGCCCACGTATTCGTACCCGTATATTCGGGTGCGGGTCGTAACACGTTTTTAGTGGTGGCCCATGCAGGTCAGTCTTTGCTATTAATGCGAAGTCGTGGTAGTACTTGAGCTTATCTGTACTACTGCGAGCCTGCCCTAGGATTAAGGTTGAGTCATAGAATATTTTAGGATTTTCGTACTCAGTCACATATTAGGAACTCTTGGTAGATTCCAGGGATGACCCCTGGGAATCTTATTTCGAACTTTTCGAAACTTTTCCCATTCATTCCTGTCCGTCCTGATTTCTGAAATATTTTTCCGTACCAAACTTTATTCTTTCTTGGAATGAGTTTGTAGACCCCAGAGGGAAGGTATAAGTTGAACTTATATATCTTCTAGGTTGAGACGGGAATATGATTTGCCAGTCTCATATCAGGTTGAGATTGTTTTAGATTATATTTCCAATGATTTCCTTTTATCTTGACCTAGGTAGTACCTTTGGACATCTCCTGAGAATTTTCTTCTAAACCCTGCATCGGAATCTGTTTCCGCTAGTTTTCATTTACTTATCCTTGATTCGTTGTTGAATCTTGAATCTTGATGTTCGTTCGTTGTTGACTTTGATGTTGTATCAAAAATCAGTTTTTATAAATTGAGTTAAGATATTCTAATAAACTTATTTGCTGAGAACGATAAATGTCTACTTTATTTATGGAGTTTAGAATTTATCGCAGTCATACTAGCTAGCACGACATGGACGTAGAGCCTGATGTTGGTTATACTATCCTAGTTATGGAATTTAGATTTTCTTGCAGCCATACTAGTTGGCGTGGTAAGGAATCTAGATGACATAATTATAGGGTGTATACCCAAGTTATGGACTCCATCGTTTATTGCAGCTATGCTTACAGGCGTGGCGAAAATTCTAGCAACATAATTTCAGGAAGACGTATATGGTTATCAGATTATATTTTAAATCGGATCACTTTGTTATGACCGGATGAGCAAGAACAAATTCTTATCATCATTTTTTTTCGTCTTGGTCAACTCTGTCTATCTACAGCTTAATTAGGATTTTCTCAACATGATTGTTGTGTTCCATCTTCTTATGATTTGACTAAACTCTTCTTCGCTAACCACTTGGGTAATTCTTCTTGTCCTTCTCGGTAATTGTTGAAAGTGCCTCATGGGTTGATTCAGGAAAGGTTCGAAAAGTGTATTTATCCTTCTATTACGGAATCGGGAGTTTGCATCCAGAGAAATACTGGCGAGGCATGACTTCGGATAACGGCATCATGGTTAAATACGTTCTCGAATTCTACTTGGGCCACTACCTAAGCATTTTGACTAACATCTTCTCCTTATTTTTGCAAAATTGTTTGGAAATATTTTACGGATATTAGCCAAGTTAAGTTCAAGAACCTATATTATCTGGCGTGGCAGCTGTGCACTGCAGCCATCCGTCGTATTATGGAACAAGAAAGTTAATCGCAGCTAGATGCATACTAGCGCGATAGTAACTTCATATGACATAATTACGGAGGTATATGGTTCTTGAGTTTTACTTTGACTACGTGTTATGCATCTCGTTTGGCCTCGTACTATTCTTGAAAATATTTCGACAATCTTTCATGTCTTGCTTGACCCTTACCTTGGTTGAATGTTGATATGGATTGCTAGACCCAGTCTTAGGCCCCTGTTACCTTCTATTTTGATGATTGGATAGCCAAACCTAGTTAACAGATTCTGTAGTGTAACTATAATATGTTATTATGTGTGATTGTGATGAGTATATTTTCTTAGGGATTTATTGGGTTAAGCTTATAGGACAGATACGAGTGACTGATTATAGTGGACTTAGAAAACCATTAAGGACGATTAGTTTGATAGTATAGATTGATTTTAAGGTATCTAAGAAGGAGTAATAAAATATTATATTTGTGACTATGGATTAAGGATTAAAATCTTGTGCTTAGATTCGAGGGTTGAACATTGTAGGACTTTAATGACCAAGTAATTATTGGTTATCTACAAGCCATTTACTTATGATTGGAGGATAGATCGATATGTAGAATGAAATAGAAGGAGATAACATTGCGTGCAAGATCGGAAGATAGCAGGAACAAAATATGGACATATGTACATAGGTAATAAAATAATTCGGTAAATGAATTAAGAGTTTAAATTTAAGGGTGTATATTCAGAAGTTTATGAGTAAAAGAGAGAAGGCTCAATACCCAGAATAGGTTTTGAAGGTATAATTTCATGGAGCTTGTGATTAGTAGGATAAGGATACTTAGGACGGGATAAGGAAACAAACAAATTGCTATTGAGATTGGAATTTTGGTTGATGGCCAATCATTGTTGATATATACGTATCTCGAGGATGACCTATATTTTAGAGTATATATAAAGGTTCTTATTGATATGAAGATTCTAAGGGGTAAAATGACATAGTTTTTCTGGAAGAAGCTTGATGAACCTGAACCAAAATACCTGTAGAGAGAAACAACATAGATGATCACAAGGGTAGCAGATTTAGTACTGTAGCCATAGCAGTTGCATGTTTTAGCTTGACCTATTGGATGATTTTAATTTCGATGACGAAATTTTTATAAGGTGGGTAGGATTGTAAGCCCCTGAATTTAGGGCTTATTTTTTTCAATTTTATAAATCAATTATTTTAAATAAATATTATTATTTGATTATTATTTGATTTAATGCTCTTTACCGTGACTTGGATTTCTAGAGCATCAGGGATGCCAGTCTCTGGAAACTTTCTTCTTGAAGTTTGTAGTAGACGAGATTATCTTCACAGTGATATTTTGTGTCCCACTCGAACTTGTTCCCTTGTACTCTTTTTGCTTCGCGCAAGTTCGGGTCAATTTAGACCATTTTAATTATTAATTGAATTCCCACTCTTTTCCTTGATCATCGTTTGCACGTTACCGTGACTTTTAATTTAGGAGCACCAGACCAGTCGTTTTCTCAGAACCAACTTCTCATGAATGATCTACTCGAGACGCTCTTCACCCCTGACCTTCGTGTCCCACTCAGACACTCCATTTTGTGCTCCATTTTCTTTGCACAACTTTCGGTTCAATTTAGGCCAATTAATTATCTACCATAAAACCTGATTAAATTTTCAATTTAATTTTGGGACCCGACATCGACCCAACCTAGTCGACCCCAAATAGGGACATGGCCCACACGAAGCCTACTACCCGCCTGACACTTGTGTCCTATTTATTTGAGCCCCCACATGCTACTTATTTACCCATGATTATAAATACCTATTTTAATTCAAATATTGCACCATGTCCGATTTTGGCCCAACCCGGCTCTACTGAACCCAACCCCAGCTCCATGTTGCCCTCTATCATGACTGCCCATACCCCCACTGATATTTTTTTCTACCCTAAATATCTCTTTTTTATGTATAAATATCCATTCTCTCATTTGTATATATATATATATATATATATATATATATATATATATATATATATATATATATATATATCTTTCTCTCTCTCACTCTCTCCCCACACCTACCAGCTAAGCCCCCCCATGTGTGGCCGACTACTTTCCTCTCTCTAAATATCCCTATTCTCTCTCTCTCACTTTCTATATTTGTAATATTCCTATTTTGGAGTACGTATTTGACCGTATTATTTTATTTGGAGGATTTTAATTTTTGGGGTATTTTTGAAATTTTTATTATTTTCTTGGAGGTAATTTTATCCTCATTATTATTATTATTAATTTTCTTGTTCCTAAACTACCCTCCCAAAATATCTACTCCCCCTCACATCACTCACCCACTCCCTCTCTCCTCCCTCACCTTTCCCTCTCTCTCTATCCCGAAATCTCCCCTCTCTCTCTTCCCTGGAGAACCCCCCCCAAATCCCCTCTTTCTCTCTCAGCTCTCTCTCTTCCTAACTCTTCTTCCCTCTTCCCAGTCCCCTTCCCGAGCTTTCCCTCTCTCCCGCTCTTTCCTGGCCCAGCCCCTCCGGCCACCTTCCCCGCCAGCACCACCATTATCGTCATCTCCTCCACCATCATCGCCGCCGTCGCTGGTCATCTCCTCCACCATCATCGCCGCCGTCGCTGTCATCCCCACGGTCGGCCTCCTCCGCCGCCTTCACCCACGAGCGCCTCCTCCATCACCCACCAGCACCGCCACCGCCTTCGCCGCCTCCTCCCTGAGCTCACTCTTTCCGGAGCCGCCACCGTCAGCCACCGTCTCCACCACCACTTCCACGACCATCATCATCATCGTCGCCCCCTCAGGCCTCCGTTGCGGCCGCCACCGCCAGCACCGCCCTCACCACCATCTCCTCCGCGGCCTCCGGCCCCCTCCGCCATCGCTGTCGTTTCCATCTCCTCCGGCCACCCAGGGCGTCGCGCCCCCGCGGGTTGCCTCCAGCGCCGCCACCGTCACCTTCCTGGTAACCGCTCCCCTCTCTTCCCAGCTCCTCTGCCCCTTCCTCTTCTCTTCTCTTCGGCGAACAGCCGCTGCGCACGGGGATAGCGTTGCCTCGAGCGACGGAACGCCCTTGGGCCCCGCGCCGCTCGAGCAGCGAGCCCTCTCGGCCTGCGTGCTTCTCGGGCAGTGAGCCCTCGTGCTCCGTGCCTCTCCTTGGGTTGCGTGCTTCGAGCTCCGTGCACGCCTCGAGCAGCGGGACGCTATGGGCCCCGCGCTGCTTGGGTTGCGTGCTATCTCGATTCGCGTGATCCCTTGTTCCCCGTGCTTCTCGGGATGTGTGCCTCGATTTGTGTGTTGTCCCATTTTCCGTCAACCTCGATCCACGCGCTGCCTTGGGCAGCGGGACGCCTCGAGCCCCGCGCTGCCTCGGGCAACGTGCCACCTCGGTTGGTGCGTTGTCTCGATCCTCGTGTCTCGGCCTTTGTGCCTAGCTCGTGACCCGTACCACCTCGATTTACGTGCACGCACCGATTTGCATGTCGTATCGATTTGCGTGTCACATTATATCTTGTGTTGCCTCGGTTTGCATGCACGCACCGATTTGCGTGCCGCCTCGGTTGTGTGTCGCATTAGACTCTGCACTTTTTCTATTTGCGTGCACACATCGATTTGTGTGCCACATCGATTTACGTGCACGTCTCGATTTACGTGTACGTTTATGTTTCTCGTTCGTCTCGATATTCGTGTTCTCTCAATTCTCGTACGCGTCTCGATATACGTGCGCGTCTCGATTTGCGTGCCCGTATCGGTCCGCGTGCCTCGGTTTCCGTGCCAGATTCTTGCGCTGCTTGCGGGACCCGTACGGTATAGCCTTCTGCCATCTCTTGTGATTATTCTATTATTTTATTATTTGGTGCTGATGATTATTTATTGTGTGTTCTGAGGATCTCGATTGGCGTGCTAGCTTGGATCGCGACTACCGAAGACTTGCTTACCTAGCCGAGCCCTCTAGGCAAGTATCCCTTGCTCATCGACGGCTCTTGCCCTCTCTCCTGGATTTTATTTCATTTAATTAATTTGTACTTGTAAATTTTATAACCATGATTAGTGTAGCCTAGTAGTAGATCTGCCATGATGATAACTTAGGATAGCTTGGTCCGATACCGGGATAGACCGTATCGGACAACTCGGATGGGTCATCCACACCTCCGAGGACACGAGCACGACTCACATGTATGGATTGTCCCTGTATGCCCCGTGTCCGACTCGCGGTCGGGTAACGGCTTGGCGAACTATTCTTGTGGCTGTGATTGCGCTTGGGTTAGAATTACGAGCATGTGCTGTGATGCGCCCTGCGAGGCGGTTATTTTATTATTATGCATGTTGGCTTGGCGTCCAGTACGCATTGTAGCGCTGCTGGAGGCCGGGACTTAGTGGTCTCGGGTTCGATTGATTTTCCAGTACGCATCGTAGTGCTGCTGGAGGCCGAGACTTAGTGTTCTCGGCTATCGACTTGTTCCCAGTACGCATCTTAGTGCTGCTGGTAGCTGAGACTTAGTGTTCTCAGCCTGCGATTCTGCGATTCTGTGGTCAATACCCGCCTTGTATATCTTGTGAACCTTGTGAATGCCAATCATACACCACACGTATGGTTGGCTAGATCATGACCTTGTGCAGACCCAAGCCGGGCACATGTTGTAGCTAGTACTCACACACATAGATAGATGTTTCTTGATTCTTGTACATGTCATGATCAGTTTTACTTGCCTTGTTCTAGCTCTAGATTTACAGCTTACCTTGCCATGATACTCACATGTATATTTCATGATTTCTTGTATATTCTCTCTATTTACTGCTACATTTTCAATATCGTCTGATTAGAACTGTTATTTGAGATTTGTGCTCGTTCCATCCTGACTGGATATATTGACAAAATTTTAGGAGTAGTTGTGCCCTCAGTATTAGACTTCATGATGTTGCTAGCTGAGGTGGATCTCACTAATCTTCTATGTGAGTTGCCTGGTAGTTATCCTTAGTTAGTCTTGTTGTTCCTTATTTATTTTCCTGCCTTATGATCATTATAGATTCTAGTTGTTCTAGTAATATTGTTATTAATTCTTGTCTTATCTTTCTTAGTTTTCGTGATGTGACATGAGTACATTCTAGTTATGGATCCTTAGATGTTGTAGTTAGTATAGTATACTTGATAGCGCTCTACCGTCGATACTGCGACGTAGGCTGGGCGTGGCCCACGTATTCGTACCCGTATATCCGAGTGCGGGTCGTGACAATATAATATTTGTATGCTTTTAGGGTTCAATATGATGACCTAGGTGAACATGTGATATTGTAGGCTAAAATTGATGATACTTTTTTGCTATTAGGGTTCAATATGATGATTTCCTCTATGAATTCATACTGGAATGTGTATTTGTATGTGGAATTATAGGCTATTTTAAGGGTAATTGTACTGTTATAAATGTTAAATTATATGCTATTAGGGTTCAATATGATGATTTCCTCTATGAATTAAATATGTGAAATTATAGGCTAAAATTGATGATATTTGTAGGCTATTATTGTTAGAGACAGTTATGTCTATTGATCTTATTGTTATGTGTGAAATTATAGGCTATTTTAAGGGTAGTTGTACTGTTATACAGGAAGTACATGCTTAGGGTCCATTTTAAGGGTAGTTCAATTGCTGTTGAAGTGGACCCAGACTTTATAAGTCTGTTGGATTTATCCTATACAGTTGAAAGTAACCATTTGGAGGGTGTTTATAAGTACTACTGGGTAGATGCTTTGAAGAATGGAAAAACAGTGGAGGTTCTCACTGATGCTGGGTTGTTGGATATGTTTAGTAAGCAACTTCCTGACAATAAAGGAGAGATACACATATTCTTAGAAGAATATGGCTATCCTGCAAGTCAAGAGGTACAACCAGTTAAGTCACTAACACCAAGCAAAACTGAAAGGATTAAGAAAGTAGCCCACAAACTAGTTAGAAGACATGTCAAGAAGGATCTTCATGAGGAGCTGTTGGATCCACTACCTAGTGACAGTGATGTGGATCTTCCTGAGGAGCAGCTGGATCAAATGCCCTCAAGGATCTTCACTGGTGGAGGGTCTGACCAAGGGGCTCCAACACAGACAGAGGGTGACCAACAACTCTATGGAGATGAACCAACTACACAAGATGTAGCTGTAGACTTAGCTGATACACATGAGGATGAAGAACTTGGTACACAAGCTGAGACACAACATTATGGAGATGAACCACCAGCAACCCTTGACCATTCAAGTGAGACAGAAAAAGAGGGTGAAGAAGAAGAAACAGAGGGTGATGAGGAGTATATTCCATGTAACAGTGATGATGAAGGAGCATCTATGTCAAGAAATATAGACATTTCAGAAAACAACAGTCAAGAATGGGGGGGAAACTGTGTTTTAGAGGCAGGAGGTTCAGAGAAGGAAAAAAATTGCAGTTGAAGAACTAGAGGCTGAAGAGGAATACTATAGCAATGACTCATCAGCTTCTGAATGTGATCATCAAGCTGGGGCTGAACTTGATGACTTGTACAGTGAATGTGAGATGGGTGAGGAGGAATACAGAGCTCCTGAGGTGATTGATCTATTCCTAGGTCAGCAGTAGATGAATCCTAGTGAGTGCAGAAGATATTTAAGGACTTTTGCTATAAAGAACAGGTTTGAAATTAAGTATGTGAAGAATGAAATGTAAAGGATATGGGGTGTTTGTCAAGAAGAGACATGTCCTTAGATGTGCAGGGTAAGAATTGGACCAGACAAGACAACTTGTACACATAGACAACTCAATAAAGCACACACTTGTAAACACACTTCCAAGTTGCAGAACAAGACGACAAACAGCAGATTCATCTCTAAAGTTTTGGAAGAGGACATGAAGGCACACCATACTTCATGGAAGGCAAAGGATGTTCAGAAACAAATGTGGTGCAAGTTTACAGTGAAGGTTTCATATTAGAATGCACACATGGCATTGTTGAGAGTAAAGGAGCAAATGTTTGGTGGCTATGATGAAAGTTATAGGAAAGCTCCTGAGGTTGCAAACCAGGTTTTGAAATCTAACCCTGGGAGTGTGGCTTTTTATGGAAATATACCAGGGAAAAATTGAATTTGGGTATTTATGTGTAGGCTACTTTGCAAGCTTCATTGGCTTCAGAGATGGTTGCAGACCACTAGTTGGATTGGATGGTTGTCACCTGAAAGGAAAGTATGGAGGGGTTTGTTTGTCAGCCACAGCTTTAGATGGCAATAATGGACTGTTTCCACTTGCCATCTACATATGCACTTCAGAGTGTGAAGCTACATGGGGTCATTTCCTTAGACAAGTTATTACAACATCCAGAAAAGATATCCTTCATCTCTGTAACGACCCGCTCCGTCCTAGCGGAACGCCGATTCAAACGGCAAGTGCAACGACTCAAACGAGCCGTCGACCCGAAGAGTTGGCATCGACCTGATGAAGAATCGATGCAAGGCTTACATTGGCCCGTCAAGACGAATCCAGACTTAGATTTTCAATGGCACGCTCGGAGTATCGCTCGGCCGATGCGAACATCGCTAAGGTGGGTGGCTCCGATGAACCCGTCTTTGCTTAGCCTAGACACATAATAATACGGACACTATTGCTAGAATCGCTAGGCGATAACACCACGCATGCTAATAAATGAATGACTCAACGCACCTAGCTAAGGGAATAATCCCATCTTGTATACTTGTTTAGAACATGGAAAAGAACTAGGCAAATATAGAAACTCTCGTACCGCGCTCTACGCTCGTGCTAAGGCACAAGCTTACATGCAAGTTTCCTATGTGATCAACAATGAAACAATAAACGGTTTACAACAAAGAAACGGAAGACTATCGACATAGTCGTTCCGAGTAGAGTATAGCAACATTGGAAGACTTCGGGACCGATGGGTCGCCATGGCGACTCCCGCACGGGGAGTTGCATAATGAATGAATAAATGAACGAATAAGTGAATGAATGAATCCACGAATGAATGACATGAATACGTGAAGAATGAATGAATGTACGAACAAGTGAAAGAAAGACATGAAAGAGTGAATAAAAGATAAGGCAGGAAAGAATGGTTAGCGACAGGTATGACGGGCACGTGCAACGGGGCTCGCTACCCGCGCTGCACGGACGCCAACCTGGTCGATAATGCATTATGGCTCAAGACAGCCGTTATGTTAAATGACAGGTCAATACGAAATGGTCGTGGACAAACGGCACGGGCAATAGGGGGAATACCGTGGCCGTCATGAGGAAGGATTCTGCGGCACGGGCGATGGGGGGAATACCGTGGCCGGCCTAGGCGGAATCAGACATGGGGCTTACGGGCTGCTTTGAGTGGGGGCTCGGCCACTCAAGGAGACGTAAGGCCAGGCATTTCAAGAGACTATCAAGGTGTACCAGCCATCACGCTTCGATAGGTGAGAATGCCCAAGTGATATGTCATAAATGGCTTGTGATGCCAGTGACCCATGCATGTAGATTAAGTGGACTATGCTGGTGGCAATCCACGTGCAATTCCTTGCATTGAAACACGTAGTCTAAGTTAACTAAATGAAGTTGTCACGACCCGATACCCAAATTGTTGGGCCGGGCCGAGCCATGTCCAGCCTACGCTTGGTTAAAGTGCAGTAAGCTGTTCTAGAATAAACAATAAAGGATCTAAGCAGCTAACAGTTCTAAAATCACATTTAAGGTTCATCACAACACAGCATCTATAAGCGAAGGTAACATAAGCACAGACTTAATAATACACTTTATAAGTATCTAACTGGAGACAAAGTCCATTATCTAAATACAAGTCCAAAACAAAGTCTAAGTCTCAAAACACATGACAAATATCTAAGCAAGGTTCTCCGCTGGGGCCTCTTCTGGAGTAAGGCCAGGTCCTCAAAATCAGTGCCATAATATGTAACACATAGCATTTCCTTCTCGAAAAGTATACCTACAATGTTATCCTGTCAGGACGGGAGCAAGTACAACCTCTACAACTAAAGTACTGAATATATAATGAAAGAGATGTACAATAAGAAACATGATGTGATAAGTCTATAAAACAGAAAATACTGGAAACATGGCCTCATGGTACAACTGGGATCACAGTATCATGGTAACATAGGGAACATGGTATATCATGGTTTAATTGGTTCTTTTTAGAAATGACAACATATAGTTTAAAAGTTTAAAACTGTAGTATGTACGTGAATCGGTCAATAGGTGAATAGGATGTACAGCGGTACATATCAATTTTCTGAAGTGTACATACGTACACTTAACGGCATCGGTGTATATCCATACACAAACGCGGGACCAGAACATACGGCAAGGTCACATATAGAATGGCACCGAGTGCGGTAAGTACATACGGAGAAGGGGGTCATGTTCACGTACACTACTAACAGTTTCTCCTTAACCCGTTATTTAAACATGTGAGAGATACGAGAACAGTAAAAACATGTGGGAGATACGAGAACGATATAAAGCATGTGAGAGATACTGGAAGCAGTATAAGCATAGCAGGTACTGGGAGCAATATAAAACATGTGAATACTCAGAGCAGTATATAGTATAGTGAAACATGTACTGAGAACCAGTAAGAAGCATGTGAAGATATAAGAACTGTCCTAAGCATGGCAGGTACTGAAAGTAATACAACATGTGAAGATTTAACTTGCTACCTCAAGAATCAGTATTTTAACAGGGTTAATACATGTTCTAGCATTAAAAGACAGTAAATGAGTTTGTAGATGTACTTGCCTGGGATCCTGCTGTCAATATGAATCAAGGCTCGGAGTGAAGCCACAGTCCTAAAGATGAGATAATACAATAGCTAATCAGGGTAAAAAGACATACTATAATGTCTAGGTCAACTAAGGCAAACTAAGACAAACTGGGTCAGAGGTTGACTTATAGTTGACTTTGGTCAACTGGTCAACTCCGGTCAATTCCAAGTCCAATATGGGGTGACACAATACCCAAACTAACTTTCTAGGGTCTTTACACTAGTGTAGGGGGTGGTCCAATACTACAATAACTCAAAACAACACAAAATATTGCAAGTCGTAACTATTCAATAAATAAATTAAACTGTACATTGAGTTCCAATAATTTTTGAGATAGACAAAAAGTTCAATTTTACATAAAATAAAGTATCAAAATGATCCTTGTTAATCATAAAAATTTATACTAATTTTTCTGGAATTTATAAACCTTCATAAATATTTATTAAAAATCAGCAAACATATGTATCCTGAAAATGAGGCCTGTTTTTCTATTTTTATAAAATACCAAAAGTACTTATTAAATGCTGGAAAAATTATAATAAATTAGCTAAATTAACATAGTATTTAAATACAATTTTTCCCAAATTTTTACCGTAATTAAAATATATATAAAAATTCAAAAACAGCCTAACCGGATCATCCGACGGATTACTGCGGATTTTCTGAAGTGTCACAGCAAGTTTAGTGGTGTAAGTTCAGATTTTCCGACGGATTTCTGCAGATTTCCGACGGATTTTCCGAACCATCACAGAAAGTTGATTTTTGAACTCAAAACTTGTTTCGGCCATAAAAACTTCGTTTTAAATCGAAATTCGGACTTTCAAAAGTCAAAATTGAATAGAATTGAATTTCCTACAACATGAAAGTATTAATTTTCACAAATCAAAACATTTGATAGATCAAAACCTCAAAATATTCGAAAATTATATCTAGAAACTCAGATCTACGTAATAGTGTCGATCAAAACCAAAAGTGCTATATACTAAACATGTTAACAATTTAAAGAAGCATATTATAGGCCAATAAAACTTTAGTTTCTATGGAAAACAAAAATAAAGTATGGTCATGTCACTTATGAGCAAGATGTACTTGCCTATGTTAAGCTCCAAGCCTAATCTTCTACTCTACCACCAAGAGGGGTACAAAACCACACTCTAGACCTCAAGACCAAGCTCCAAGGGAAGAGAAGGGAAGAAGAAATGAAGGGAGAGTGAAGAGAATAAAAAGAGAGAGGAGAGAGAAAGTAAAATAGTATATATAGAAGGGGGAATTAATCTTAGCCGTCGGATCGTGATCCATGTAAATGTCTAGGTCAATCATGGCCATTCAAACAAAACCAATTGTCCATTGTATAATAGAGTGTATCTACACTATTAACGAAAATATCTTAAATACTATTCATCAAAATATCCAAAATACTATTCACAAAAATATCGAAAACACTATTCATGAAAATATCTAAAATCGAAAATATCTAAAATGTGGAAAATCTGTATGGACGGTATGCCATCGGTATACTCCGGTATACTGGCGGTATACCGGCCAAGGAGAAAATCTATAAGTTAGAAATTTTTTTAAAGCATTCCGGAAACCAAGAGAATACGAAATACGCTGAAAAATACGTATTTAAATTAATATAAAATACTTATCGAAAATAATTTATTTAGAAAATTTAAAATAGTCCTAAAATTCAGGAGGCTTACAAAAGTGCCTCCTGAACATGCTCGAAATATAACACTCCTGAACATGCTCGAAATGTAACACTCCTGAACATGCTTGAAATGTAACACTCTGAACATGCCTACGACGTGCTAGAGAACGTGCCTACGACGTGCTAGAGAACGTGCCTACGACGTGCTAGAACCTGAGGCAGGGACACGCCCTTAACATTGAATGTTTACATGAATCACGTTAAGTTACTACATGTGAATTGTGGACTAACTTGGTTTACTTTGGACAGGAAAGGCCGGACGGTAAGTATGGGTAAGTCGTGCATGCATTTCCATGCAGACACTTGAATTCGGCAACACGAGATAGGTTACAAAATATGCCGTGAAACTGATCCTAAGACAAGATTAGAAAGACAATGAATGATAGACGGTGCACAAAAGTAAATAGAACGTGTTTGGTAATGATAGCATTGTGGACGAGCTAGCCTCCCAAATAGTGCATAACAATGTACTGATAATCCCACAGTCTGCTTGCAGGATGCAGGAGACGTCATCGGGTACGAAGCTTTTCTCGAACGTGCTAAGGCGCGGAACTATCTCTGGAGCCTTGGAGCGTTGCAAGGAGCTGAAGCACCATATACGGGACATAATGTATCGGAACATCGCCATGAATTATTCCATCTTGTAAGCCACTTGACACGCCTTTTATGTTTCAGAGAGAGAGAGAGCTTGAGAGACTTGTAAACTCGGCCTAGCATCGCTTGTAAACTTTTTGAATATCAATAAAGAGTTTGAATTCGCTTCTACTTGTGTTCATTTACTTTTCCGCTGCAAATGGGGATACTCTGTGCGACTCTGTGGCCTAGCTCAAATCGGCCGTTTCTGGACTTGGCCTTGCACGGGCGCAACCTAGGCCCATGCGGCATCACGCCTTAGCGAGGACGATCGCTCCTAAGGGAGCGAGGCGTGACAGATTGGTATCAGAGCACGGCTTTACGTCCTTGGACTTCACGTCGATTTCTCAGTTTTGAAAGCTCGTCGTTGGAAAAAGAAGTATACGCTCTCTCTCATTGTGCCTTGGGATGTTCCATACAATAAGTCTAATATTTTTAAAAGCTCGTACAAGTACTCGGTTGGACGGGATCGATAGGCGTAGGCCTTTGTGCTAAACCACGAAGGACTTAAGTCGAAAGAAAACTAAAATGCTAGAAGTTAGCAAACGCAAGGCGTGCTTGAATAACCTTACGCTGACAATGGCGAACGAGTACACGAGACCAAAGTATAGTTAGAACGGGATGGTTATGCATGCAGCCTTTTGGCTAAGTTGTGCGGAGTATCGCGCACCTAGACCTTCTGGTGTAAACGAGTTGCGGGCGAGATCGATTATCGCTCGAACGGGAATAAGTGAGCGTGCAAACTCGAATATAGTCCACACGGGATAGCTATACACATGGCCTTTTGGTTAAGTTGTGCCGCGTGTCGCGCACCTCGACTTTTGGTGCAATCGAGTGGCGGACGATATCAAATACCGCTCGGTCGGGAGCGAAGCTACACATAGAGTGTATATCGATAGGAACGCAATCGAGTTCACGCTTAGGCATGCACGAAAGATTGACTTGGATTTTAAGGAATAGTACGAACGACTTGGTGCGTCGATACAACCTGAGCGATTACGCTAGAGATTCGTCGAACGAATCTGAAATATGTCTCAGCAAATGATGCGAATGTGATTATGGATTAAATAGGATGACTCGAATCCGAGTGGTGTATGTGATAGCTTCGAAGAAGGATAAGAGTGAGTGTCGATGACTAGTCGAGTGGCTCGAACCCTGAGTGGTGTATGGACGTCATAGAAATTGTTCGAGCGAGACTAAAGGATTTACGGATAGAACGAGTATGTCGGCGAGGCGATGCGATCGCGCAGAGCCTAAGAACGCATCACGCTTAGTTGATCGTGACTTTGTGTGTCCCGAACGAGATATCATTCGGACAACTTGTGAATGAGCAACGCGAGTTAAAAAATGATTCGGAACGATAAATAAAAGTGAATGTCGTGATTGAGGAAACTTAAAGGATCGCACGTACGATTTTGGATTGATTCAAATGAAATGTGACTTGAGTTTTGAACAACGATCTTGAAACGAGCTTGAGGAATAGCGATCGAACTTGATCTTGAATATCGAAAAAAATTGGAATATCCAACTCGGACAACAAGCATCAACGCATGACTCGAAATTGGTTGCAAAGGAAGATCGTCAGGTGTCACTACCACTTTTCTAGCTTGGGGATATTTTGGTTATTTTGGTCATTTTTAAAATTTTGTGAATTATTTTGAATTATTATTTATTATTTGGATTTATTATAATTAATATGATTTTTAGTAATTTTTAGTAGAATTGATTTTGGCCCTATAGTTGACTTTGACTAGTGTTGACTAGAAGACTAACCTAGTGACTAACCTAGGTTAAGACCACTTGGTTAGGTTAAGTAAACTTGGTTTGACCTATTTTACTGAGGGTTAAGTCACTGGAACTTGTTTGGAGAGATTTGGAGTTGATTTGACTAAAATGGCTTATGACTTCATAAGTCATGATTAATGACTTGACCTAAAGCCCGTAGGCCCACACCATGAACCAACCCTAACCCTAATCAGCCCATGGCAGCCACTATTGATCTTTCCCTTCCTATTTAATATCCCTCAAAGTTAGGACTAGCCTCCATTAGGTTTTCTTGCCAAGTTTTAGAAAGAGTAAGCCCCCATCTTCCATAAATCCTAGTAAATCTATTTTTATTCCTTTTTAACCCAAACAAATTGCATTGGGTTCTAATTTCTATCTACTTGCTGTTGGTAATAACTATTCCAGATTTGGAGAGCATTTGAGGAGTTTGGCCATCAAGAGGAGCACCTCTTTGTGGAGCTTTTTGAAGCTTTTGATACTCATAGGTATATTCAATTCCTCACCATAGAATTCTATAATTTTTGCATCATTAGGGATCCCTAGACCTAACCTAACTGTAGGAATAGGAAACCCTAAAATTTCGTGTCCTTTCGTGTCCATTCTGGACACGTATTAGTGTCTAGTTTTAGGTGTTTGATGAAATGCCCCAATGGGCATTTCGTGTAAATTTTGGAGAAATGTTTGAATAGAAAAATAGCATTTGACCTCGCTTATAGGTTTCTTGTGTCTTTGTGTGTTCTTGGTGTCGTGTCGAGTCGTATTGGGCACGTGTACACGCGGTCGTGCACACGCGCGCGCGATCACTGTGCGTGCCCTGCCTCTCGGGCATGATTGCGACACGGACATGCCACCCCGACACTTAAGATTTGACACACAGCAAGGGGTCGACACTGACACGAGGCTCCCTAAGTTTCACGGCCCTACGTGTCGTGTCGGACACGCACGAGCGTGCGCACGGGTTTTGCACTGTTTCAGTGGCTGTGGTTTTGGCCACTGACACGCGTGTCTCGTGTCGCGTACACGTGACGTGGACACGTGTCAGGGTGTCCTAACCCTAGCCCTAGACTAGGTCGACATTGGGACACAACCACGTGGGTTGTGTCGTGTCGTGTCGTGCACACGAGCAACGTGAACACGTGCATGAGGAGTGGACTGTGTCCAGTTTTCTTATTTTCAGTTTTATGTTGAATGGACATGGTTGTGTCCACTTTTGTGGACACAAACACATTACATAGCATGTACACTTTATGATTAAACTTTACCAACCTCTGTAATTGTGTTTTAATTTAATTTTCATTATTAATTTCCCTTTTCCCCTATAATTTCTGATACGCTATCAGTTTCCATTTTACTTTTTTTTTCCAGTTTTCATAATTGAATTTTAGCAATCATTTTAACCTATATTACACTGTTAATTGCATGTAATTAAACCCCTAATAGGTTCACCTATGTACTATCTAATTGTATATTGAAATTGGGGTGATTTGGATGTGGTTTGATTCATAAATCTGTGATTCCTACTAAAGGACTGATTTAATAGTTTTATGTGATTACATGAGTTATTTGAACTGTTAGATTCAATATCTGTTAATTGAGTTTGGGGTGTAAAATCTGGAATGATATATGGACTGAAAACTGGAAACAGTTTAGGTTTAATTGGTATTATTTGAACTGTTTGTTAATAGTTAAAACTGAGATTAGGGGGGGGGGGATTCCTGTGTAAACCTGAGAATGAAGTTAGGGAACCTTTCACTGTTATGGAATGTGTGAAATCTGAGATTAGGAGGGGGCTGAACTGAGTTGTAATCTCAGTTTTCCTCATGATTCAATACTTCACTGTTTTACCAAATGTTCACTGTTTACATATGTCCATTCTCTCACACTAATATCTCACTTTCTCACTGTTTTGCTTACACACTTTTTACACACACATGCAATGTATCACTCACACACACTCTAGTCACACACACTCATGCACATGCCTCACTTCACTAGTACACACACACACATACTTCACTGTGTTTCCCCTCACTATTCACTCATGTATCTCACACTCTCTCATCACACACACACATACACCAGTATATATATATATATGTCACTCTCACTCATGACACACACACACACACACACTGTGTTTCCCTCTCTCTTTCATATGTATACCTATATATGAATTGAGATTTGTATATACATAGGATTCCTATATATATGAATGTGTGCTTTTATATATATATTAGATATGTATAGTGTATGTGATACCATAAGATATAATGTATTATATATATGTATATATGTGTATGGTTTAGATATAGAATATGGTTTTGCTTAGCCCATGCTATAGCCTATTGGCCCATGGCCTAGTCTTTTAGCCTATGGCATGGTATGCCTAGTATGGAGCCTAGATAGACTAGTGTAGTCTTGTTAGACTTAGAATAGCCTTGTTAGCCTAGTGTAGACTAGTTTGACTTCTAGGGTTGACCAGAGTTGACCAGAGTTGACCAAGAGTTGACTTTGGTCTAGATTGACCTAGATTCATGTAGAATGCATTGATTTGCATCTTATCATCATTGTAGACTCATAGTGACTTGTACTGTTCTATAGGAGACAGACACCACTCCTCGGACAGTATATATTCTCCAGATTTACCGGATACAGGCGAGTACATTCTCTGATCATTTCATATCCTGCATTAGGAGTATATTTCCTGCTTTAGATTACTTTACATGATGCTGACACGTTGGAAATACGGATTAGTACTATATGGATCTTGTTGGGCGATGTTATCCCCTTAGCGGATACATCGGGTATTTCGTGTTCGTGTACTTTATCGTGAACATCGTGTACTCCTTGTATTTGTGACATTCGTGTACGAAACGTGTGAAATCGTGTATAATCATGTATTCACATGACCTTCGTGTACAATAACATAACTTAGCCAGATCCTTGTGTATTGATTGGGGCGGGGGAGTAGAAGTAGTTATGTATTCAATCCAGTAGATTACTCATGTACAACCTCTGTAGATTACTCGTGTATAACATCGTGCCATTTACATAACCATTTTGTGCTCTGAATCACTGTTAGTTCTCTATATACTGTAGCTATTTATTTACAGTCTTTCCAGTTTACCATATTATTCTTCAGTTTTTTGTATCTTACTCTCTAGCATGATTATATATCCTGACCTGCTATGATTTGTTGAGATGTACTGTGTTCGCTCCTGTCCTGACTGGACCTGTTGAAATATTACAGAGGACGAGGCTGAGGCGTTCTGCCCTACCTACTACGGTGCTACACTAGACGAGTGCCTGGACTTGGACCAGCAGCATGATCCACTAGCAGTAGATGACACTCCCTTAGACTAGGACTGTCTTTACTTTACTTGGATTACTGTATTTGGATTTCAGAGATTTGGACATGTATTTATTTATAGACACTTAGAATTCTGGTTTGTACCTCTGTGATGTTCTTTCCTGGATATTATTATCTTTTATCATTCTATCTTATTTCTGTTCTACCTTAGCTGTGATTGAGATATATTCTGTTATGTCACCCCCATTCGGGGAGTATAAATGTTTATCACCTATAACTGTTAGATGTTGTGACCTAGGACAGCGTTCTACCGCCGACACTGCGGCGTAGGCTGGACGTACCCACGTCTCGTGCCTTTACTCTAGGGTGCGGGTCGTGACACATTTTTAGTGGTGGCCCATGCTGGTCTAGGTTAGAAATGTAGTGGTATTCGAACTAGAATATCACTGCAGCCTGCAGTAGGAATTAGTATATTTTTGAAGGTATTCAATCACACTAGGAAAAATTCCTTATCAGATTTCGTATATCTATTTTGCTGCTTATTGTCTTCCCTAGAATTTTTTAACTGTCCTCCTTTGATTTTTCGACTCATTCTCAGTAATTGTTTCTTGTTTGATCTGTGTCTCCAGGATGGTTGAGACGCGATCGCATCGCCCCGTGACGGGAGAGGCTGGAGTGGGGTCTGCCACCTCTCGTGTCCAGCAGCCAGCTCCCATTACCATGGGGCCAGTGCAGCCCTCAGGAGTCGGTGTCTCTGCGACCTTTGGAGGAGCACCTCCAGCAGTCAGGAGGCAGAGCCCAGTGATTCCTGAGATCCTTCCACTGCAGCAGCCTCCGTCTGCTGGGATGGTAGATGCTGCACATCTCTTCTCCTTCGTAGAGAGGATTCTGGAGTCCCACCGGCAGCAGCAGACGAGACAGACTACCGATTTTCGTCAGGGGATCGACGAGGCACACCAGCTGGTTCGCACCACAGTGGAGATGATTACTACTTAGGGGGCCCAGCAGCAGCCCCGTCAGAGGGAGAAGGACATTCAGGACTTCCAGAAGATGCATCCTCGGGAGTTCTTCGGCACAGAAGGCATCCATGGTGCAGACGACTGGATAGAGCATATTGAGGAGATTTTCCGACTGGCGGAGATACCAGATCGACTCCGGATCGAGGCGGCGGGCAGCCAGATGCAGGACTTAGCCCGTGCGTGGTACCAGGCAGATCCCAGGATAGGAGTTGAGGACCAGACTTGGGCCCAGTTCAAGGAGCTGTTCAAGGAACAGTTCTTTCCTGATGTTGCCTTGGAAGGTATCGAGGCACAGTTCGAGGGTCTGGTTCAGGGGAACCAGACGGTAGCTGAGTATGCCGGGGAGTTCTGTAGATTGGCCCGGTTCATAGATGATTTGACTGAGAAGACGAAGGCAAGAAAGTTTTGCCGGGGCCTGATTAGAGAGATTCGGTCGCTGACTAAGAGCGACCGGAACGCCACTTTTGCCGAGATATTTTCTGGGGCCATGGCACCGGAAGACGACCTAGGGCTGAAGCTGAAGAGGGGTCGCGAGTTCCAGAGTGGCAGTAGCAGTCAGGGGCAGGCCAAGAGGCCTCACTTCCAGCAGCACTTTCAGCAGCAGAGGCCAATTCAGCAGCACCAGCATCAGGGCCGTACACCTTTTCAGCAGGTGCAGCACCAGCAGCAGAGAGAGCAGCAGGCACCCAGGAAGCAGGCTGTTAGTTGTACTTTTTGCAAGAAGCCTAGGCACAAGTGGGACGAGTACAGAAAGAGACTCGGTAGATGCTTGATGTGTGGATCAGCAGACCATCAGATACGAGCGTGTCCAGTTGCGTCGATGCATCCGATACCAGGAGGAGCTGGGGCAGCCAAGGCTCCAGCAGGCCAGCAGAGGGGACCAGCCCTGCAGATCTAGCAGCAGAGGTTCTAGCAACACCAGCAGCAGGCACGAGGTGGACAGCAGGGGCGAGCTTTCGCCATGGCAGCTGAGGATGCCGAGGCCATCGTGGAGCTGATAGCATATTCGGTTCTTCTCGATTCCCTTCCAGTATTTGTACTCTTTGGTTCCGGGGCTTCCCACAGCTTTGTGTCAGTATCGTATGCTATTAGACACAGTTTGGTTTCTGAACCCTTGCCTAGGACCTGCAAAATCATGACCGGGGGTGGGATCACCCTCGTGAGTGATGTTTGCAGAGGGCGGAGTGTCTTATTGGGAGGCCGAGAGTTGGGAGTGAGTTTACTCGTCATGCCATTACCGAACTACGATATAGTATTAGGTATGGACTGGCTGAGTAGACACCACGCCCGCATTGATTGCCGAGGGGGTAGAGTTTTGTTCGGGGTGCCAGGAGAGCCAGAGTTTGAGTACACCCGGCGGCAGGCAGAGCAGGACGACGGAGTCTTCTGTGGAGCTTCAGTTGAGGAGCAGGTGGCTCCGCATCCCTTGATCGCAGAGTTTATGGACGTATTCCTAGAGGAGTTGCCGGGGCTTCCATCGGACAGAGATGTAGAGTTCTCGATAGACTTGGTTTCTGGCACGGAACCGATCTTCCAGCATGTCTATCGAGTGAACAACAGTGAGTTAGTGGAGCTGAAGAAGCAGGTGGATGAGCTGCAGGACAAGAGCTTCATCCGATCTAGTTCTTTACCTTGGGGTGCATCGATACTTTTCGTACCCAAGAAGGATGGGTCGGTACGTATGTGTATCGACTACAGGGCACTTAACAACCTGACAATTAAGAACAGATACCCACTGCCGTGGATCGATGATCTGTTTGATCAGTTGAGCGGAGGTCGGGTGTTCTCCAAGATTGATTTGAGGTCGGGTTATCACCAGGTGAAGGTGAAGGGGAAGGATATTCCCAAGACCGCTTTCAGGATGCGGTACGGGCAGTTTGAGTTTTTGGTTATGCCGTTTGGGGTAACCAATGCACCAGCTGTATTTATGAATCAAATGAACAAGGTGTTCCACCAGTACTTGGACAAGTTCGTGGTGGTGTTCATTGATAATATCCTGGTATATTCCAAGACTGAGGAGGAGCACGAGGAGCATCTGCGGATAGTGCTAGAGACTCTCAGGAGGGAGCAACTTTATGGAAAACTCTCCAAGTGTGAGTTTTGTTGGACCGGGTGGACTTCTTGGGGCATGTGGTGACTGGAGATGGTATCTCAGTTGACCACAAGAAGATTGTAGCAGTTGAGGCTTGGATAGCGCCGACTTCAGTGGCATAGATCAGGAGTTTCCTGGGACTGGCAGGATATTATAGGAGATTTGTGCAGGATTTCTTCCGGGTTGCAGAGCCGTTGACACGGTTGACCCGAAAGGATACTGAGTTTGTTTGGTCAGAGGAGTGTCAGGCAGCTTTTGATGAGTTGAAGAAGCGGCTTACGACAGCTCCGATTCTGACATTGTCTTCAGGATCAGGTGGATTCACTATTTATAGTGATGCTTCAGGGAAGGGGCTGGATTGTGTCTTACAGCAGCATGGGAAGGTGATTGCCTATGCTTCCAGGCAATTAAATCCCCAAGAGAAGAACTACCCTATCCATGACCTGGAGCTGGCGACGGTGATTTTTGCTTTGAAGTTGTGGAAGCACTATCTGTATGGCTAGAGGGTAGAGATTTTTACAGATCACAAGAGCTTGAAGTATGTGTTTACATAGAAAGAGCTCAACATGAGGCAGCGCAGATGGCTAGAGTTAATGAAGGACTTCGATATCTCACTCCAGTATCACCAGGGGAAGGCCAACATGGTTGCCGATGCCTTGAGTAGGTATCCGACAGCCATGTGTTTGACCATGGATTGGCACTTGCTTGCAGACCTAGAGAGTCTTAGGATTGAGATAATCGTGTCGGGAGTGCAGATGCAGTTATGGGGCCTTCAGATACAGTCAGACTTGATGGACAGGATCAAGGCGACACAGTTCGAGGATGTGGCTCTGTGGTGTATCCGAGAGAAGATCAGTGCAGGAGTGGAGGATGTTGAGTTCTTACTTGTAGAGGATGGTGCCCTGAGGCACGGTTCCCGGTTATGTGTGCCTAGCGGGGATCTCAGAGAGAAGGTTATGCAGGAGGCTCACAGATCGTAGTACTCTATACATCCTGGTGCCAACAAGATATACAGGGACCTGCAAGAGCATGTCTGGTGGTACGGGATGAAGAGGGAGGTGTCCCACTTCGTAGCTAGATGCTTGATCTGTCAGCAGGTCAAGGCAGAGAGGCAGAGGCACGGAGGATTATTGCAGCCGTTGGCCATTCCAGAGTGGAAGTGGGAACATATCACCATGGATTTCGTATCTGGGTTGCCGCGTATACCAGGAGGGAAAGACGCGATTTGGGTCATCGTTGACAGGTTGACCAAATCGGCCCACTTCTTGCCATTCAAGGTGGGTACGTCTACAGAGAGGCTCGCGGAGTTGTATATGAGGCAGATAGTCAGGATTCACGGAGTTCCCGTCAGCATAGTCTCAGATCGGGATAGTCGCTTTACTTTCTATTTCTGGAGGAGTCTGTAGACTAGTTTGGGCACTCAGCTCAAGTTTAGTACTGCATACCACCACCAGACGGACGGACAGTCAGAGAGGACTATTCAGACACTTGAGGATATGCTGCGGACGTGCGTCCTGGATTTTGGTGGTTCCTGGGAGGATCACCTGTATTTGGTGGAGTTTGCTTACAACAACAGTTTTCAGGCCAGCATTGAGATGTCACCGTTTGAGGCTCTGTACGGGCGTAGGTGTCGTACACCCTTATCTTGGGATGATGTTGGAGAGCGAGCTTTACTGGGACCAGAGATGGTTGTTGATGCAGCCGAGAAGGTGAAGCTCATCAGGGACAGACTTCGCATGGCACAGAACAGACATCGGTACTGGGCCGATAGCCACCGGAGGCTGCTGGAGTTTGAGGTACAATTTTAGAGATAGGATTAGAAGTAGGCTGTTTTAATTTTTGTTTTGTTTGATTGTTCATGTTTGATTTTTAGTAACTTGAGACCTTGCTTGTGATTAGGTTGGAGACATGGTTTTTCTGCGGATATCTCCGACTCGTGGTACGATACGTTTTGGTAGAGGTGGGAAGCTTAGCCCGCGCTTCATCGGCCCTTTCGTTATCAGCGGGAGATTCGGTGACGTGGCATACAGGCTAGACTTGCCACCTGCACTAGTGGGAGTTCACAACGTATTCCACGTGTCACAGTTGAGACGGTACGTGGCTGACCCTAGCCATGTGCTCGATCATTCGGAGATTGAGGTTGGGCCTACTCTCAGTTATCCAGAGCAGCCTGTGGAGATTCTGGATCGCCGAGAGAAGGTATTGAGGAACCAGGTGATAACCTTGGTACGCGTCGCATGGAGGCATCATTCTCCAGGAGAGTCGACCTGGGAGCGGGAGGATAAGATACGCGAGCGGTACCCCTATCTTTTTGGACCTTGAGGTATACTTTTCTATCCTTCTCAGCAGTTTAGTTTCGCCTTTAATTTCGAGGACGAAATTATTTTAAGGAGGGTAGATTTGTCACTACCACTTTTCTAGCTTGGGGGTATTTTGGTCATTTTGGTCATTTTTAAATTTTTTTGAATTATTTGGAATTATTATTTATTATTTGGATTTATTATAATTAATATGATTTTTAGTGATTTTTAGTAGAATTGATTTTGGCCCTATAGTTGACTTTGACTAGTGTTGACTAGAAGACTAACCTAGTGACTAACCTAGGTTAAGACCACTTGGTTAGGTTAAGTAAACTTGGTTTGACCTATTTTAGTGAGGATTAAGTCATTGGAACTTGTTTGGAGAGATTTGGGGTTGATTTGACAAAAATGGCTTATGACTTCATAAGTCATGATTAATGACTTAACTTAAAGCCCATAGGCCCACACCATGAACCAACCCTAAACCTAATCAGTCCATGGCAGCCACTATTGATCTTTCCCTTCCTATTTAATACCCCTCAAAGTTAGGACTAGCCTCCATTAGGTTTTCTTGCCAAGTTTTAGAAAGAGGTAAGCCCCCATCTTCCATAAATCCTAGTAAATCCATTTTTATTCCTTTTTAACCCAAACAAATTGTATTGGGTTCTAATTTCTATCTACTTGCTGTTGGTAATAACTATTCTCAGATTTGGAGAGCATTTGAGGAGTTTGGCCATCAAGAGGAGCACCTCTTTGTGGAGCTTTTTGAAGCTTTTGATACTCATAGGTATATTTAATTCCTCACCATAGAATTCTGTAAATTTTGCATCATTAGGGATCCCTAGATCTAACCTAACTGTAGGAATAGGAAACCCTAAAATTTTGTGTCCTTTCGTGTCCATTCTGGACACGTATCAGTGTCTAGTTTTAGGTGTTTGATGAAATGCCCCAATGGGCATTTCGTGTGAATTTTGGGGAAATGTTTGAATAGAAAAATAGTATTTGACCTCGCTTATAGGTTTCTTGTGTCTTTGTGTGTTCTTGGTGTCGTGTCGAGTCGTGTCGGGCACGTGTACACGTGGTCGTGCACACGCACGCGCGAGCACTGTACGTGCCCTGCCTCTCGGGCATGATTGCGACACGAACACGCCACCCCGACACTTGAGATTTGACACACAGTAAGGGGCCGACACTGACACGGGGCTCCCCAAGTTTCAGGGCCCCACGTGTCGTGTCGGACACGCACGAGCGTGCGCACGGGTTTTGCACTGTTTCAGTGGCTGTGGTTTTGGCCACTGACATGCGTGTCTCGTGTCGCGTACACGCGACGTGGACACGTGTCAGGGTGTCCTAACCCTAGCCCTACACTAGGTCGACACTGGGACACAACCATGTGGGTTGTGTCGTGTCGTGTCGTGCACACGAGCGACGTGAACACGTGCACGAGGAGTGGACTGTGTACTGTGTCCAGTTTTCTTGTTTTCAGTTTTATGTTGAATGGACACGGTTATGTCCACTTTTGTGGACACAAACACATTACATAGCATATACACTTTATGATTAAACTTTACCAACCTCTGTAATTGTGTTTTAATTTAATTTTTATTATTAATTTCCCTTTTCCCCTATAATTTCTGATATACTATCAGTTTCCATTTTACTATTTTTTTCCCAATTTTTATAATTGAATTTTAGCAATCATTTTAACCTATATTACACTGTTAATTACATGTAATTAAACCCCTAATAGTTGCACCTATGTACTATCTAATTGTATGTTGAAATTGGGGTGATTTGGATGTGGTTTGATTCATAAATCTGTGATTCCTACTAAAGGACTGATTTAATAGTTTTATGTGATTACATGAGTTATTTGAACTGTTAGATTCAATATCTGTTAACTGAGTTTGGGGTATAAAATCTGGAATGATATATGGACTGAAAACTGGAAACAGTTTAGGTTTAATTGGTATTATTTGAACTGTTTGTTAATAGTTAAAACTGAGATTAGGGGGGATTCCTGTGTAAACCTGAGAATGAAGTTAGGGAACCTTTCACTGTTATGGGATGTGTGAAATCTGAGATTAGGAGGGGGCTGAACTGAGTTGTAATCTCAGTTTTCCTCATGATTCAATACTTCACTGTTTTACCAAATGTTCACTGTTTACATATGTTAATTCTCTCACACTAATATCTCACTTTCTTACTGTTTTGCTTACACACTTTTCACACACACATGCAATGTATCACTCACACACACTCTAGTCACACACACTCATGCACATGCCTCACTTCACTAGTACACACACACACATACTTCACTGTGTTTCCCCTCACTATTCACTCATGTATCTCACACTCTCTCATGACACACACATATACACCAGTATATATATATGTCACTCTCACTCATGACACACACACACACACTTGTATCTATGTGTTTCCCTCTCTCTTTCATATGTATACCTATATATGAATTGAGATTTGTATATACATAGGATTCCTATATATATGAATGTGTGCTTTTATATATATATTAGATATGTATAAAAAAAAATATATATATATATATATATATTAGATATGTATAGTGTATGTGATACCATAAGATATAATGTACTGTATATATGTATATATGTGTATGGTTTAGATATGGAATATGGTTTTGCTTAGCCCATGGTATAGCCTATTGGCCCATGGCCTAGTCTTTTAGCCTATGGCATGGTATGCCTAGTATGGAGCCTAGATAGACTAGTGTAGTCTTGTTAGACTTAGAATAGCCTTATTAGCCTAGTGTAGACTAGTTTGACTTCTAGGGTTGACCAGAGTTGACCAAGAGTTGACTTTGGTCTAGATTGACCTAGATTCATGTAGAATGCATTGATTTGCATCTTATCATCATTGTAGACTCATAATGACTTGTACTATTCTATAGGAGACAGACACCACTCCTCGGACAGTATATATTCTCTAGATTTATCGGATACAGGCGAGTACATTCTCTGATCATTTCATATCCTGCATTAGGAGTATATTTTATGCTTTAGATTACTTTACATGATGCTGACACGTTGAAAACACGGATTAGTACTATATGGATCTTGTTAGGCGATGTTATCCCCTTAGCGGATACATCGGGTATTTCGTGTTCGTGTACTTTATCGTGAACATCGTGTACTCCTTGTATTTGTGACATTCGTGTACGAAACGTGTGAAATCATGTATAATCATGTATTCACATGACCTTCGTGTACAATAACATAACTTAGCCAGATCCTTGTGTATTGATTGGGGCGGGGGAATAGAAGTGGTTATGTATTCAATCCAGTAGATTACTCATGTACAACCTTTGTAGATTACTCGTGTATAACATCGTGCCGTTTACATAACCATTTTGTGCTCTGAAGCTATTTATTTACAGTCTTTCCTGTTTACCATATTATTTTTTAGTTTCTTGTATCTTACTCTCTAGCATGATTATATATCCTGACCTGCTATGATTTGTTGAGATGTACTGTGTTCGCTCCTGTCCTGACTGGACCTGTTGAAATATTACAGAGGACGAGGCTGAGGCGTTCTGCCCTACCTACTACGGTGCTACACTAGACGAGTGCCTGGACTTGGACCAGCAGCAGGATCCACTAGCAGTAGATGACACTCCCTTAGACTAGGACTGTCTTTACTTTACTTGGATTACTGTATTTGGATTTCAGAGATTTGGACATGTATTTATTTATAGACACTTAGAATTATGGTTTGTACCTCTGTGATGTTCTTTCCTGGATATTATTATCTTTTATCATTCTATCTTATTCCTGTTCTACCTTAGCTGTGATTGAGATATATTCTGTTATGTCACCCCCATTCGGGGAGTATAACTGTTTATCACCTATAACTGTTAGATGTTATGACCTACGACAGCGTTCTACCGCCGACACTGCGGCGTAGGCTGGACGTACCCATGTCTCGTGCCCTTACTCTAGGGTGCGGGTCGTGACATCAGGTTACGCATATCGTCGATGGTATTGAGGCGTATCAAAGATCGATATGCGCTAACTCGGGGGTACTCTGACTCGGCAAATGACGATCGTGCAAATGTCATTGTTCCGGTGGATGCTATACTCGGGATGTTGAAATGTGTCGAGGAAAAGATAAACTTGGCTCGGGGATTTTCTAGTTGAACGAATGATAAACGGACTATCGAACTGGATCTTGACTTGGATGGAAATTAAATATTGGATTTGCTTCGTCGATAACCATAACTTGACGTTCTTGTCTTATGCGAGCGCAACTCCAGCCTCGCACATGCGTCATGCCGATTAGGGCGATCACTCCGCGTGAGCGCTGGTATGGTGATTCATACAGCGGGGGTGATTGAACTAGCATGGCGTGGCAATTTGTATGTTTCGACTTATGGTTTAACGCAAAAGTGGACTCGGAAATGACTTGGTGTGCTTGATGATTGAGCTTGAGGATTGCGTAGGTCCAATCCGCGTATCGAGAATGAATTAGTCTAGACGCAAGCAAGAGTTACGCCCCGATGAGAATGATTATTCTGCGGGAGCGTTGTATAGTAATTCATGAACCACCGTGGATAATCGGACTCGTGTGAGATTGGGGCACAACATATTATCAAAGCTAGACGACCTCGTGATCGAATATATGAATTGGTTAGAATTTGTGAGTTGAATGGATTCGAATACGTACAACGAATGCATTGATGCGAATAGGTGATCGTACTTGATGTTTAGAAATCTGAGTGACGCGAGCTTGGATAGAAAATCCCGTACTACCGACTTTGGTTTGACCCTAGAATTGGGGTCAGTGTTGGCATTATTGTTGGAGAACTATGATTCCAATCCTGACATTGACTTAGCCTTGAGAAATGGCCTAGCGGTTTGGCGAGACGCCCTGTTTCAAGTGTTTGCAATCAAAAGATTGATCTTGAGGATTGACGTGGATGGATTGAATGATACAAGAATAGAAAACCCTGCTCACGAGATTCGGCTGACATGCATATATTTCAGGGACGCCTGAGTATGTGCACGATGCGACTCGAGTGAGAATGACGAATTCTCTATCATGCGGCTTGGCTGAATGCATGTATTTTGGAGATGCCTGGAATGCGTGCACGATCCAGCCAAATGATACGTTGAGTTCAAGCATGACTTGAGGAATGGAAGAGTGTTGAGAACTTGAAATCGTGTTAAAAGAAAGGAATGATACTAGTACGAGCATGGCTCGGAATCAAAGAAACGTATAGACAGAGTGTGCGTGAACGAAAACGAGATTGGCCATAAAGAAGTGAATGATATGGAATCGATATCGTGCAAGTAAAAGTTGGTATAACGAATTGAACCACTAATAAGGAGATATACTCGATGATAGTGCAATACTTGGTCTTGAATCAGATGAAAATTACTTAGACTTGGTCGACCCCGCTAAGAAGAAATCATACTGATTTCGTGGACAAGAACGCTTGAGAAGCGAATCGGGTCATCTCGATGACCGAGATAAACGAAAGTAAGTTTGCCTCAGCCCATGACCCGCGCATTTGACGAATTACAACGTGCCTTGTACGACCATTTCAGTCCCATGACACGAAGAAATAGCAACCAAGGCGAAGAAACGCTTGAATTTAATAAGTACCATCAACTCTAAAATGAATGAAAAGTTATTCAATAAAATCGACCAAACGTATGCGACACGGAACTTGGAGGGGTATCAAGTATGGTTCGAGGCCATCGAACGATAGAGCCGTTCGATAGAATTGTCTAAGATACGTACACGACATGGGTTAAAGAACGGTAGGATGACCTGCACTCAGGAAGTCTCGAGGACGAGACTTATTTTGAGTGGTGTATTATGTAACGACCCGCTCCTCCCTACCGGAACGCCGATTCAAACGGCAAGTGCAACGACTCAAACGAGCCGTCGACCCGAAGAGTTGGCATCGACCTGATGAAGAAGCGATGCAAGGCTTACATTGGCCCGTCAAGACGAATCCAGACTTAGACTTTCAAAGGCGCGCTCGGAGTATCGCTCGGCCGATGCGAACATCGCTAAGGTGGGTGGCTCCGATGAACCCGTCTTTGCTTAGCCTAGACACATAATAATACAGACACTATTGCTAGAATCGTTAGGCGATAACACTGCGCATGCTAATAAATGAATGACTCAACGCACCTAGCTAAGGGAATAATTCTATCTTGTATGCTTGTTTAGAACATGGAAAAAACTCGACAAATATAGAAACTCTCGTACCGTGCTCTACGTTCGTGCTAAGGCACAAGCTTACATGCAAGTTTCCTATGCGATCAACAATGAAACAATAAACGGTTTACAACAAAGAAATGGAAGACTATTGACATAGTCGTTCTGAGTAGAGTATAGCAACATTGGAAGACTTCGGGACCGATGGGTTGCCAAGGCGACTCCCGCACGGGGAGTTGCATAATGAATGAATAAATGAACGAATAAGTGAATGAATGAATCCACGAATGAATGACATGAATACGTGAAGAATTAATGAATGTACGAACAAGTGAAAGAAAGACATGAAAGAGTGAATAAAATATAAGAAAGGAAAGAATGGTTAGCGACAGGTACGACGGGCACGTGCAACGGGGCTCGCTACCTGCGCTGCACGGACGCCAACCTGGTCGATAACGTATTATGGCTCAAGACAGCCGTTATGTTAAATGACAAGTCAATACGAAATGGTCGTGGACAAACGGTACGGGCGATGGGGGAATACCGTGGCCGTCATGAGGAAGGATTCTGCGGCACGGGCGATAGGGGGAATACCGTGGCCGGCTTAGGCGAAATCAGACATGGGGCTTACGGGCTGCTTTGAGTGGGGGCTCGGCCACTCAAGGAGACGTAAGGCCAGGCATTTCAAGAGACTATCAAGGTGTACCAGCTATCACGCTTCGATAGGTGATAATGCCCAAGTGATATGTCCTAAATGGCTTGTGATGCAAGCGACTCATGCATGTAGATTAAGTAGGCTATGCTGGTGGCAATCCACGTGCAAGTCCTTGCATTGAAATAAGTAGTCTAAGTTAACTAAATGAAGTACCTCCTGAACATGCTCAAAATGTAACACTCCTGAACATGCTCGAAATGTAACACTCCTGAACATGCTTGAAATATAACACTCTGAACATGCCTACGACGTGCTAGAGAACGTGTCTACGACGTGCTAGAACCTGAGGCAGAAAAATGCCCTTAACATTGAATGTTTACATGAATCACGTTAAGTTACTACATGTGAATTGTTGACTAACTTGGTTTACTTTGGAAAGGGAAGGCCGGACGGTAAGTATGGATAAGTCGTGCATGTATTTCCATGCAGACACTTGAATTCGACAACACGAGATAGGTTACAAAATATGCCATGAAACTGATCCTAAGGCAAGATTAGAAAGACAATGAATGATAGACGGTGCACAAAAGTAAATGGAACGTGTTTGCTAATGATAGCATTGTGGGCGAGCTAGCCTCCCCACCAGTGCATAACAATGTACTGATAATCCTACAGTCTGCTTGTAGGATGCAGGAGACGTCATCGGGTGCGGACCTTCCCTCGAACGTGCTAAGGCGCAGAGCTATCTCTGGAGCCTTGGAGCGTTACAAGGAGCTGAAGCACCATATACGGGACATAATGTATCGGAACATCGTCATGAATCATTACATCTTGTAAGCCACTTGGCACGCCTTTTATGTTTCAGAGTTAGAGAGATAGAGAGCTTGAGAGACTTGTAAACTCGGCCTAGCGCCGCTTGTAAACTTCTTGAATATCAATAAAGAGTTTGAATTCGCTTCTACTTGTGTTCATTTACTTTCTGCTGCAAATGGGAACACTCTGTGCGACTCTGTGGCCTAGCTCAAATCGGCCGTTTCTGGACTTGGCCTTGCACGGGCGCAACCTAGGCCCGTGCGGCATCACGCCTTAGCGAGGACGATCGCTCCTACGGGAGCGGGGCGTGACAATCTCTGACAGACAGAAAGGCCTAGGGAAAGCTGTTGACAGTGAATTCTATGGGCACTCACATAGGTTTTGCTTCAGGCATTTCTACAAGAACTTCAAGTCCCATGTCAGTGCTAGCCAACAGATGAAGCATCTTACCTGGGGGGCAGCCAGAGCCTGAAGAGAGGTAGATACTGCTAAGTGGATTGAAGCAATTTCTCAACAGTGTCCAGAGGGTCTTGAGTACATGATGGCAGAGCACATGACCAGATGGTGTAGAGCCTACTTTGACAAAACAACCAAGTGTGAGCACATAACCAACAATTTCTCTAAGAGCTTCAATAGTTGGATAACAGGAATCAGAGGTAAACCCATCACTATGATTGTAGAGATGTTTCATATGATGGTGATGCAAATGATCTATGATAGGAAGATGGCTTCTAGAGCATGGGGTGAGTATGACTTGACCCCAAGAGCTAAGAAGATAATTGAGCAAAGATCAAACCTTGTCAACAAATATCAAGTGACTGGGGCTGATGAAGGGTTGTTTTGTGTCACAAGTGTGTACTCTATTGAGAATAGATGGACTGTTGATATTTCTAAAAGAAGCTGTGACTGTTGTGTGTGGGATTTAACAGGGACTCCATGTGTCCATGCTGTAGCTGCTCTGTTACCTAGTAGGCCTCAATAGATAATGTAATTACTATCAATATTCATTTGTCTTGTTACAGCTTATACTAAAGTTTTACACTAACAATATTTACTTGTTATAGGTTCACAAGTCACTACTATCATGCCACTACCTACCAGAAAGCATATGCTGGAAAGATTATTCCAATGCCTCAACAAAGCTTATGGGGCACAGTAAGTCACTATAGCCTCTCTACTTCATTTATTTTGCAGCTCTCTACTTCATTTATTTGCAGCTCTCTACTTCATTTATTTGCAGCTCTCTACTTCAATTACCTAGCAGCTCTCTACTTCATTTATTTGCAGCTTTCTACTTCATTTAAGTTACCTGTCATCCCACTCACTACTTCATTTATTTGGCAGCCACCATATGAGGTTGGTCCACCTGGTAGACATAGGCTCCCTGGAAGACCAAAGGGTGTTAGGAGGAGGGAAGCTGATGAGTTGCCAAGAAGTGTCAAGAAGCAGAGGATATATGGGAGGTGCAAGTTGCCAGTAGATCACAATGTAGGGGGTGCCAGGGAGGACCAGTTGGAGGGAACAAAAAAACACCAAGGGCGCCAAGACCACCCAAAGAACGAAAAGAAAAAGTTCCAAGGGTGAGCAACACTGTTTACAAGAGGCCAAAGGTTTCAAGGGATAAGAAGAAGGCAGTACAACAAGCAGGTGAATCACATCCAAGGCCTTCAACAAATTTCATGCCTCCAAGACCTTCAGTTGCAGAACAAATACAACAACACTTGGCCAATGCACCTGGTAAGGCAAGTGACATTGCAGCATGTCTACCACCAAAGATGCCACCAAACTCAGTGTTCAGACCCTCATGGAACTCAAGTGTTGGAGCCACTAGGGGAGGGGGCAGCAGCAGTAGCTGGCAACAGTAGAGTTTGTTTGTGCAGTTATATGGACTTTTGTTATATAGGCCATTTTATGCAGTTCTC
This sequence comes from Iris pallida, assembly GCA_029216955.1. Lineage (NCBI taxonomy): Eukaryota > Viridiplantae > Streptophyta > Magnoliopsida > Asparagales > Iridaceae > Iris > Iris pallida. The sequence goes on from JANAVB010039215.1 coordinate 1,876,229, forward strand.
AGAAAGGAATGTTTTGTAATTACTAATGTCAACAAACTCAGTGTTGTTTAGGCCATTTTGTGGGAATATTACTGAGGCATGCCTTCATTTTGTGGTATGTTTGAAGCATGCCTTCATTTTGGGAAAATTACTCACTGTTGTAGTTACTCTAATGTGAACAAACTCTAATTACTCTAATGTCATCAATCTCACTTTGGGAGTATTACTTGCAGTGTGTTTGAAATGTTTTTCTGGACAAATTCAGATCATTGCATTATGTATTACTTGCATTATGTCCAGATCATTGTATTATGTCAATGTCCAGATTTTTGCATTATGTCCAAATTATTAATTACAAAATGTCCATGTCCAGATTTCTGGACATGATTATCAATTACAAAATGTCCAGATTGTATTATGTCCAGTTATGGATCATTGTTTTTCTGGACAAATTCAGTATTACTTGCTTTATGTCCAGATTGCATTATATCCAGATTATATTATGTCCATGTCCAGATCATTGTTTTTCTGGACATGATTATCAATTACAAAATGCAACAAGTAGTTACAAACTGCAGTATGTCTTAATATATTTGAGATTGTATTATGTCCATGTCTTTATATAGTTACAAAATGCAACAAGAAGTGGAAAATTGGAACATCATTATCAAAATCCTTTCAATATTACATGATCTATCAGATTTCAATATTACATAGCCAATCCTTTCCCAAATTTTTTACAAAACTCTTCTAAAGTGGTGTTCACTACAACTTGAACAGGGATTTCAGATTTCTTCTCCTCACTAAGAGTGGCCTCATTCAACCATTGGAATGCATTGTTGTATTTCAAGCATTGCAAGAATTTTTTTTCCTTGCTGTGACTCCTCTTTGACATTAAAATAGCTATTTTTCCTCCACAATTCCGATTGAGACAAGTGCTTTCTCCCCAAGGGCATTCCTTCTTCCAATGGCCTAACTCACCACATAAGAAACAACCTCCTCTTTGAATTGTTGAAGATGAGCTTCCAGAGCTTGAACCCAAAACAGCAACATCCATCCATTGAAAATCCGAGCAAAGGGGGCACTTCAGAAACTTTCTCCCGAGATTGGCCGTGGTATTTGACTTCGAAACATACCTAATCCCCTTGAAGTTTTCCATCTTGCAGGGGGAGCTCAAGAACGGACACTCATCTGCAAGGTGGGTGTGCTTCGAGCAGAGTTGACATTTCTCCTAAACATATTTGAAAATATCACACATTCAGCAAAAATTAGAGGGACAAACCACAACACCAAGAAATTTCATACATTCAAAGAAATTACACAAAACATAGCTTACCGGAGTTGCAGAGCTAGCCATGGTGGCTCGGTGAAGCTTCGATGAACCCTAATTTTTGGTACCAAGCCACACAATCGAATCAAAAAGAAGAAAAAGGCTGTGGTGTAGGGATTTATAAAAGAGAATGGTATTTTAGGGATTACACAAGTAAGTTAGGGGCTTCCATTCATTACGGTTCCTCACACAAGACTTAAGGGCTTTTTCGTCATAAAAATATAGGCTGAACGGTCGACTGTTAGCAAGGGACGGAAAACATCTCAACTGGGGTGCGTTATACATTTTTGTAATTGACAGGGGTGCACCTTTAATTGTGGTAAATTAAGTAGGGTGCGACTCAATGGAGACTGTTGTAACTCATGGCTTTTCACCTTTCATCTCCTTGTAACATACACATGACCTTTGGCCCTTCATTTCTTCATAACCCCCAACCTCTCTCCCTATATAAAAAGAGGTTGGGATAGCTTATATGTGGCACTTGAGTGATTTATATTATACGAGTATACTTCGTCACATCTCTGGCGTGTTTGAGTTTTTGCCTTACAACACGTTATCAGCACGTTGCTCGTGCAACGTCGGAGACCCGACGTATCGTTCGTTTTTTTTTTACCTCCTTCCACCGTAAGGTAAGAAAGGTAATTTTTAAACTGACATTTTCATCCTAAATAACTAAATAAGGTACTTATTTTTGTCATATACTCGTATATAAGAGTGTCTGTTATGCATTATCCAGTACTTGTGTCAAATGAAGAAATTTTTTTAAAAGAAATTTTTTGGACTAATTTTTTGGAAGAATATGTTTTGTTAAAACAAGTAACTACAGTAGTATTGAAAAATATACTTTCTTTGTTACAACAGACTATTTGATAAAAGAAGAAAAGGGGAAAACAAAAGTTTTTTTCTTTTGTCCAATTCTACATTACTTGCTAAACTTTGCTGTTTGTCTTTACTGTTTGTAATACTAATCTTGTTTTCAAAGAGAAAAAAACATATACATATTTTGTCTCAAGTGGGTTTTTGAACCCAGGACCTATCGGACCAGAACCTTAAACTAGCCCTTTAGACCAACTTTCCCATTTTAGCTATTGTCACATTATTGCTCCTTCCTTCTTGTTGTCTGGGATTTGGAGAGCTAACATTTAAATGCTAACATTTTTTTGGTAATAATGGTTTTGAGCGCCTCAGTAGCAATTTTTTTATGTTGCTCAGCGAATCATTGTAACAGATGAATAATAAAATTGTATTTTTTTGTCGTTATTTTTTGGGCGTCACTCCATTAGACGTCGAAAAAATAGTTGACATTTTATTGGTGCCGCTTGCTTATGCACCAATTCTTTTGTGTGATGTTGCTTGCTTATGTTGTACGTTTTTTTTGCGTAATTACGAAAAAAAACTAACTTGAAAATTTTGAAAAATGGTTTTGGCTACATAAACAAATTCTGGCACCGCCAAATTTGGGCCTTCCAAAATAATATTTTTTGGCTAATTTTTTTTCAAAAGCAACGCTCATTTTGAGCACGCACTAAATTGTCACCTATTTTGCGCAGTTCGCAAATAGTGTGAATTTTTTGAAAAATCTTATTTATTCTTACATTTGAAAAAAAAATTTACGAAGTCTCTCCGAATAGGCTCACCTATTTGGGTATGATGTCAGAAAGAACTTGGGGCTTAGTTTTTAAGCGGTCCCTGGTGACCCTCCTCCCTCATTTTCCCGCCTGGTCATATTCACGTAGAGCTACTGAAAGGGGTTGACCGAATATTATTTTTGCTCAAATTGTATTTATAATTATGCATTTTTGCAAGAAACTAATTGACCTATCTATATCGGCCCGTTGATCGATATAAGAGAATTTTAAAAAAAAATTGTTTTTATTTACGATTGTTTGTTGTTGCTTATACAAACCAAATCCATATAAACCTTTGTCGTTTTATATGTTGACTGATCAAGATTTTTTCTCCTGTTGTAAAAAAATGTCGATCAAGATTGATTTTTCCATCTTTGAAGCCTCTGGCAAGAACTACTTGGACTGAACGCAAGACATCCAGAACCATCTAGATGCGTAGGGCCTCTTGGACGTCATCTAAAATGAGGAAGAGCGCGAAGTGGAAGTCACTCGCTCAATGAACGCCAAAGCGATGATTCTATTCCGCGGGCATTTATCTGACGCCATGAAGGCGTAGTTCATTGAAATCTCCTCGCCGAAGATGCTATGGGACCCTCTGAAAGTGCGCTTCGACCACCAGAAGACCATATGGCTGCCTGAAGCGTACCATGACTGGTTGAACCTGCGCTTCCAAGACTTCAAGAGCGTAACTGATTATAACAATGAAGTCTGCAGGATTCGATCACTTCTCCAATACTGCGGTGAGATATTAACCGATAGTGATCTATTGGAGAAAATATACACCATATTTTCTTCCACTGACAACTTGCTCCAGAAGCAATCCCGTCAGTCTAAGTTCACCAAGTTTCTCGAGCTCATCACCCAGCTTTTACTAGACGAGAAGAACAGTCTCATTTTAATGAAAAACAATAATTCTCGTCCTGCTGGAACAAAGGCAATTCCAATGCCTGATGCAAACGCTCTCCATGGACCAAATCCACGGTAGAAACGAGACAAGGGCCAGTCGTCCCAGCCAAGGAACAGAGGCGAGTTTAAGTCTCGTCACCCAAAGCGAGGTTCTAACAAGAACCAAGGACCTTTGACTCCTAGACAGTCTCATGGTAAGAACCAACGGGCCAGTCGTCCCAAAGCGAGAGTGGAAGGCCAAGCGCCTACTCTCTGCTACAAATGTGGTGCTTATGGTCATATGCAACGGACTTGCAGGGCAACCTCCCAAGAAGTTGATAACTATCACAAGGGGCCCCGGGCCGAAGTAAATCTGGTCAACGAGTGCAAAAATCTAAATCTTGAGACTCCCGATTTTGTAGCAGAAATGGAAGAATGAATCTTCATTTTCTCTCTATATTTGATTTAAGTCATGAAACTTTTGGTGGTTTGTATTTTCTATTTTCTCGATAAATTAAAGTTCTATTTCGAGCACTTTCCTCAAACGTGTGACAAACTTTAATTTTCTTTACTTATAGGCATGGACCACGAGGCAGTAGATTGTCTGGTTGATAGTGGAACGACTCACACTATCTTGAGAGATAAATCATACTTTATCTCCTATACGCCTAAAGTAACCTCAGTGACAACCATTTCGGGATCCTCAACCCTTGTTCAAGGTTTTGGCAAAGCCCATTTTTTGTTGTCCAATGGTACTTCCATTGAAGTATCAGAGGCCTTATATTCTCCAAGGTCCAGTCGTACCTTACTGAGTTTTAAGGATATTCGAGAAAACGTATTTCATGTTGAAACTGTTCGAGAACATGGCTTTGAGTATCTTTTTATTACCTCCACTCAGTACGGCCAAAAGCGTATCATGGAGAAGTTAAAAAGTCTTTCAAGTGGTTTGTATCTCACTACGATACAACATATCGAGATTAATCTCATCATTCGCCGAACGCCAGTTGATGAGAGCATTTTTATGCGATGGCATGACCGGCTGGGTCATCCGGGTCAAAATACGACGCTTCGTACTATGAATGCATCGCATGGGCATCCTCTTGGAGGAAAGAATTTCGTTATAAATCCGAAAAGCCTTTGCCAAGCTTGCTCGATTGGGAAGACGAATCTCAAGCCGCTCCATGTGAAACCTACAAGATTGGTTTCTCAATTCCTTGAAAGAATTCATGGAGATATTTATGGACCAATCCAACCAACATGCGGACCTATTTAAATACTTTATGGTTTTGGTTGATGCATCGACTAGATGGTCACACGTAGTGTTGTTGTCTACCCGAAACGCAGCGTTTGCTAAACTCCTCGCCCAGAACATTAAGTTAAGGGCTCACCATCCAGATTATCAGATAAAGTCTATTAGACTAGATAATGCCGCGGAGTTTACATCAAAGACTTTCGATGATTATTGCATGAGTTTGGGAATAAATCTTGAACACCCTGTTGCGTATGTTCATACCCAAAATGGCCTAGCGGAAGCTTTTATAAAGCGACTGCAAGTGATAGCACGGACCTTGGTTATGCGCACCAAACTTCCACTATCTGTATGGGGCTATGCAATTTTGCACGCTACGAATTTGGTCTGTCTGAGGCCCATGGCCACCCAACCACTTTTCGCATACCAGCTGGTTACTGGATGTGAGCCTGACGTCTCACATTTACGTGTGTTTGGGTGCCTAGTCAATGTTCCAATTGAGTCGATAAGTCGTTCAAAATTTGGACCTCAGAAGCGACGGGAAATATATGTCGGTTATAACTCCCCGTCCATCATTCGCTATTTAGAGCCCTTGACAGACGATTTCTTTACCGCGAGACATGCGAATTGTGACTTTGATGAATCAATCTTCCCGTCGTTAGGGGGAGAAATGTACGCTAATGTTGATGAGGAACGACGTGAATTAGCATGGCATGTGCCCGCTTTTGCTCATCATGATCCCCCAATCTGCACATAGTGATAAGGAAGTGCAGAGGATTCTAGGTCTGCAAGATATTACAAATCAAATGCCATACGCATTTAGCGACCTAGCAAAAGTCACGAGATCAATTATACCTGCTACAAATGTGCCTGCAAGGATAGACGTCCCTGAGAGATGCCATGTTCCTGTGAAACATGTTGCTCCGGTCGAACCCGCCGAGCAAAGGACGCTGCCATCAGTCGTCCAGTCCGCCGCTATTCCTAAGAAGAAGGAAAGACCGGTTGGTTCTGTCACGACCCGATCCCAAATAATTGGGTCGAACCGGATCATGCCCAGCCTGCACCGTTGTGAGACGGCGGCAGTAAGCTGTTCTATTAGCAGGTATTCACAACAACATCTATACAATTGTCAAAACTGAATATATGGAAATTTTAAAACTTTATTCAACTTTTGAACAGTACAACTGGAATTAAAAGGACTGAAATAAAATGCTGAATTCGAATTAACAAAATTCCAAAAACAATGAAACTGGAAACTGGAAATAACTAGCTAAGCGTTCGGCTCGTCGGCCTCAGGTCCTGCGTCCTCCAATGGGGGCTCTTGCAATACCACAGGGTATATAACCGGTTCATAATAGCTATTGTACAATAGCTCAGCATCCTCAATGTTACCTAAAAATGTTGTCTCCGGTCAGGAGAGAGCAAGTACGAATATGTATCTCATATTTCAAGTAATAATGGAAAAGTGCAGGCTAAACAGTTTAAACAATATTTTCCAACATTCTACAATTGAAAACAATGTGATTTGAATGTGTAATCGTCTATGACCGGCTTGGGTTATACAATAGCGTCCTAGCGACGCGATACGGCTTATCCCCGTGTGTAAGAGGGGTAAGCTCGCACAATATACAATATGAGGGATCTTGGCCATAAACGTTACACTATTCCCCCAATCCCCACAATCAATCAATCAATATCTGAACCCTAGGAGAGGGTCTCGTGTAACAATGTGGTTTGAACATGCAGCTAGACAATTATTAAATAAAATACAAGGAAAATATAACCGTAACTTGTCTCGATTTGTATGACTGGAGTAGGATGACGGTTCCGGAAAAGAAGTCAGGTTCGTCTCCGAGATCCTACAGTTGAGAACCTTGACTTAGAACCAATATTGTAGCCATTTTAGGTGCGCTAGTTACAATCTCTAGTAGTAGTGTCCTAGTCGGATTTTAAGTTCTTTTATTTAACCTACTGTAACGCTTTACGTCGCAAGCTACGTGCGTTGTCAATTAGTTTGTTAAACCGATTAATTCAGTTAATTGGGGAAAAAATAGTAATTACAGTTTAACTTAGGAAAACTTTGTATTTTTGTAATATATATAAACTAGTTTTCTTCTAGTGATAAAACATGAACTTGTTATCTTGCTAATATTTTATTCATTTAATTGACTTGGGGAAATTTTTATTAATTTTATACAAAATAATTAATATCCTAATTATAATTTACGCGTCCAAATATGGAAACCAACCCAGAAAAGAAATAAAAATCAACCCAGAAAAGAAATAAAAAACCTAGACTACACAATACAGGGGCACAGATAACAAAATAGAAATCTGGGCTTATGCCCTTACAAAATTTACATAAATGAAATTAGAGGAAAATTAGTTAGCTCTGAAAAATGTCCCGTATTTTAAATACTGAAAACAAAACTAATAAATAAATTAAATTAAATCTTAGGAGTCTCAGACTTGGTCCAATCGTCACTATTTTTAGCTAATGCCTCAACGTCCGGGTAAAATCGATTTTGTTTCCGTTTCGCTAGGGCCCACGTACCGGTACGGTCGTCGCCCAAAAAAATTCGATTTGAATTATTTTCCGAAAAGCGATTTAAAATTCATTTATAAAGTTTTATAAAAATTTGGACAGCATTCCCTCTATATTCGGGATAACCCAAAACTGGGAAAATGTGCCAAAAACACCCAATACCTATCCCAAACCAGAGAAAACACACTTTAATAGAAAATATAATCACAGAAATCATTTCTTAAGAATAATCGAAAAATCCGAAATAAAATCGAAAATCCCAAAATTTCGAAAATCCAAACCAACCACAGAAAACGTCATAGAACAATTTCGGAAAATTCGAAACTACTACGTCCACCAAAAACTAAATTTTCGAGAAGGAATCGGAGACCAATTCTCATCATCGACTACGTAAACAGAAATGGGAACGCGAAATTATACCTTGGGTTGCTCGGCTAGAGCTCTCAGGGCTCGTTTGGATCAAGTTTTTGTATTCCTAGGAATAGGTTTTCAATTCATTTCCCATGGGAAAGGAATTCAACATTTCCATACCCATGTTTGGTTAGGTTGGGAATAGGTAGTTCAAAATTTTAAAAAATTTCATCTCCATGTTTGGTTTACAAAGGGATAGAAATATTAATTTATTTAGTTTTCCTTTAATACCCTTTCATTAATTTCATGATGATTTACATGATTGGGATAGAAGTTGAAAATTTAAAAATAAAAGGAGGGTATAACCGTCCAAACAAAATAACCAAGTATCATTCCTAGGAAAGCAAATCTATTCCCAAGGGGGGGCTTGGGAATAGCTTTTCCAAGTCAATGGGAATAGCTTTCCCCCCTAAGCCCCTCCTATTCCCTCCTCATTCCTAATCCTAAACATGCCAAACATGGGTAAGGAATTCAAAACCCATTCCCAAGCCACAAAAACTTGAACCAAATGCCCCCTCAGATGTTAAAATTGGAATAAAACCAAGTTTCCGTGGAATCGAAAAAATCCAAAGCTCGCGGACAGCAAAGGAAAAACACGGAACGGGAGATCGGGGTCGGGATCCGGCGCGGGAGCACGCTGGACAGAGGAGGGGCCAGAACAGACCGAACAGCGGCACGGGACAGCGGTGCAGGGGCCGCGGAGCGCAGAGTCGCGGGCGGAACAGCGGCACAGGGCCACGGGGTCAGCCCGGAGAGGTCGGTCGGTCAGGGGCAGGCGCGCCGGAGGGACGGGCTGCGGACGCCGGAAGGTGGGCCGGCTAGGAGGCGGGCGCGCGGCGATCAGAAGCTCGGGGACGGGCTCTGGCCCGGGCGGACGCACAGGATCGGGGCAGTCGGCCTGGGGGTCAGCCGCGGGGTCGAGCGCCGAGCAGGGAGAGGGGGCCAGATTTGGGAAAATGAGGAGATGAGTGAGGGATTGGGAGAGTGAGGGAGAGGAGAAGAATGAGAGTTGGGTTATATGGGAGGGGAGTGGATTGCTGAGTGCTGGAGAGGTGCTCGTGGGAGAGAAAATAAAGGGGGAAGTTGGGAAAGTTATGGAAGAAAGAATTAGGTGCTAGAGAGTAGGGTGGGGGAGTGGGTTGCTGGCTTGGTCGTGGGTGACCAAGCCATAGGGCTTTTTTTATTATTAATAACCAAACATAAAATAGTTTTAACTATTTATCTAAGGTAAAAAAATTAATTAAAAGGTTTTAAGACGGATTCGGAACTGGAAACGAAAATTGGGTTCGGAAAACGGAAACTGGCGGTCGGACTCAGGGTCGGAGTCCGGACTCGGGATCGGGACAGGCCACAATCAAAAATCAACGATAATTTTTTTTAAGTAATATTTTTTTTCCTAAATTTGACTAAATAATAATAATAATAATAATAATAATAATAATAATAATAATAATAATAATATATAACAATAATAATAATAAAATAATAACTAAACTAATTATCGCTAACTGGCAAAATTCAATAAATTAAAAATCAGGGTTTCACAATCTTCCCTCCTTAGAAAATTTTGTCCTCGAAATTAAAGGCAGGGTTAAGGGGGTTACCTCAATTCTCAAACAGATATGGATACTGCTCCCGTATCTTGTCTTCTCGCTCCCAGGTAGACTCGCCTGGTGAGTTGTGCCACCACATAACTCTGACTATTGACATCACAAAATTTCTGGTTTTCTTCTCTCCTATGTCCAATATTGTTACTGGCTTCTCTGGCACTGTAAGGCTGGGCCCAATTTCTAGCTCCGAATGGTCCAGGATGTGGCTCGGGTCCGGGATGTAGCGTCTCAGCTGTGAAACGTAGAAGACGTTGTGGACGCCTTCGAGACTTGGGGGTAGAGCCACCCGGTAAGCCACTTTTCTAATCCTGTTAAGTACTTCAAAAGGACCAATATACCTGGGGCTTAGCTTTCCTGCTCTGCCGAAACGGATGGTTCCTCTAGTAGGAGAGATCTTCACGAACACACTGTCACCTTCTTCAAACTCCAACGGCCGTCGGCTGCTATCGGTCCAATGCTTCTGTCTGTCCTGGGCAATCCTGAGCTTGTCTCTGATCATTCTTACCTTCTCTGCTACATCGGTCACCATCTCAGGTCCAAGCAATACTTGTTCTCCTACGTCGTCCCAAGCAAGTGGAGTACGGTAACGACGTCCATAGATAGCCTCGAACGGTGTCATACCGATGCTAGCTTGGTAGCTGTTGTTGTAGGAGAACTCTACCAAGTGCAAATGGTCCTCCCAAGACCCTCCAAATTCCAAGATGCAGGATTTCAGCATGTCTTCTAGCGTCTGGATTGTTCTCTCTGATTGTCCATCCGTCTGGGGATGGTAGGCGGTGCTGAACTTCAATTGCGTTCCCAAACTATCGTGCAAGCTCTTCCAGAAGTGAGAGGTGAACCTGGTATCCCTGTCAGACACAATACTTACCGAAACTCCATGAATCTGGAAGATGTGGCACATGTACAGTGCCGCCAACTTCTCGGTGGATAGACCTACCTTGAAAGAAATAAAGTGGACTGACTTCGTCAGTCGGTCCACGATAACCCAAATGGCATCCTTCCCTCCTTGGGATCGAGGCAGTCCCGACACAAAATCCATCGTTATGTGCTCCCATTTCCACTCCGGGATGTCTAGCGGCTGCAACAGTCCTGCTGATCTCTGTCTGCTAGCCTTCACTTGTTGACAAATTAAATATCTAGCTACATACTTGGATACGTCCTTCTTCATTCCGTACCACCACACTATAGTACGCATATCCCGGTACATTTTGTTGGCTCCTGGATGTATGGAATACTGCGACTGGTGCGCTTCTTGCATCATCTCGTTCCTCAGTTCGCCAGTTGGTACGCACAGCCTCGTACCATGCTTCAGTGCTCCATCGCTGGCGATTGAGAATCCTTCAAGTGTTTCTGCCAGCACTTGATCTCTGAGTTTGCAAAGCGTCTCGTCTTGGAATTGTGCCTCCTTGACTCTGTCCATTAGACTTGAACGCACTTTTAACTGCATCATTGTTGAATCAGCTTCTGGTACAATGGCTTCTCTTTCCAGTTTCTTTATTTCTTCTTCGGGTAGTACAATCTCCAGTCCAAGCTTTTCCATGTCCTCCAGCAAATGATGCTCCTTGGTCAAGAACATTGTCATCGGATATCGACTAAGTGCATCTGCAACAACATTAGCCTTACCCGGATGATACTGCAGGTTGATGTCGAAATCCTTCATCAGCTCCAGCCATCGTCTCTGTCGCATGTTCAGCTCCTTCTGAGTGAAAATATATTTAAAACTTTTGTGGTCTGTAAATATTTCCACTCTCTCTCCATAAAGGTAGTACTTCCAAAGCTTCAATACAAATATCACTGTTGCAAGCTCCAAATCATGTGTGGGATAGTTCTTCTCATGAGTCCGTAATTGCCTAGATGCGTAAGCAATTACTTTCTCGTGTTGTTGAAGAACACAGCCCAATCCCTTACCGGAAGCATCACTATAAATTGAGAAACCGTCGGTACCTGAGGGTAGCGCAAGTATCGGCGCCGTTGTAAGCCTCTTCTTCAGTTCCTTAAATACTGACTGGCAAGCTTCCAACCAAACAAATTCTTCATTCTTTCTCGTGAGCTTCGTCATCGGCTCAGCAATCCTGGAGAAATCCTTTACAAACTTCCGGTAGTAGCCAGCTAAACCCAAAAAGCTTCTGATTTTTGTAACTGAACTTGGTGTTGTCCACTTCTCAATAGCAGCTATCTTCATTAGATCTACCGAAATTCCTTCTCCTGTGACAACATGGCCAAGAAAATTCACTTTTTCTAAGAAGAATTTGCATTTAAATAGCTTACCATAGAGCTTCTTCTTCCTTAAAGTTTCCAGAACTTTCCTCAGGTGCTCTTCATGCTCTTCTTCGATCTTCGAGTAAATCAGGATGTCGTCGATGAAGACAACAACAAACTGATCCAGATATTTATGGAAGACCTTATTCATGAGGTTCATGAATACTGTAGGGGCATTCGTCAGTCCAAACGGCATGACCAAAAATTTATACTGACCATATTTGGTGTTGAACGCCGTCTTGGGAATATCCTCCTTCCTGACCTTGATTTGATGGTAGCCAGACCTGAGATCTATCTTCGAAAATACTTTAGCTCTACTCAGTTGATCAAACAGGTCGTCGATCCGGGGCAGAGGGTACTTATTCTTGATAGTGATGTTGTTCAGCGCCCGGTAATCAATGCACATCCGCACGGTTCCATCCTTCTTGGGCACGAACAAAACTGGTGCTCTCCAGGGAGAAGCCCTATTTCTGATAAATCCTTGTGCCTTCAGTTCGTCAATCTGGTCCTTCATCTCCTTTGCCTTCTTGGGATTGACTCTGTAGCATCTCCGAGAAATAGGGGAAGAGCCGGGTACTAGATCGATGGTGAATTCCATACCTCGATCTGGCGGCAATCCTGGAAGACTATCTGGAAAGACGTCCATGAATTCCGTTATAATAGGGTGAGGAGGCCCAGGTTCTTCGGTGATAGAGGAGTAGGTAACACTCTTCATGTCTTCTGGAGCTCGAGAGATTTCAAACTCCGGTTCTCCTGGTGGGCTGAAGATTACACATCCTCTGTGATAATCTATCAGCGCATGCTGCTCACTTAACCAGTCCATCCCTAGGACTATATCATAGTTGGGCAAGGGCATCACAAGTAAGGGTATTAAGAATTTGTGGTCTGAGATAGTTATGGGACAGTTACAAGCCTCGGTAATGGGTATGGGTCTACCACCGGTCATAACTCTACTAATCATCTTGCTAAGTCCCGTATCTAGGTGGTGTGTAGAAATAAACTTTGATGATATGAAACAGTGTGATGCACCCGAATCAAATAACGCTAGAGCAGGATGTGAAAACACATAAATAGAACCTGTGATGACATCAGCGGTAGGTTCCTGCTCGGGTTCTTGCTCGTCTGCTGCTAGGGCAAAAGCTTGCCCGATTTTCTGCTGATGTTGTCCGAACCGTTGTTGCTGAGTGGATAGAGGAGCTCTTTGCTGAGTTGCTCCGGTCCGGTTGAATGCTGTGGGGTAGTCCCTCACTTGGTGGGTGGCAGACCCAAAAACTAGGCAGTGTCCCAGTTTTTTTCTGCAGATGTTCGCCAGATGTCCTGATCTCTTGCAGTAGTCGCAGACAGGGATCTGCTTCTGAGGCATTCTGTCACTGGTCCTTACCTGATGGTGCTGCTGCTGGTGGTGAGAAGTCCTGTTATTATTGTTGTTGGGCCTCTTTTGGTTACCTTGGAAGTTGCTAGTTCCAGGATACTCCCTTTTTAAGCGAGAAGGCTGGCTCTTCTCCACGTCCTGAGCTCGTATCAGAATCGTCTCGTATGTCTTGGTGCCGCCTGCGATCACAGGGGTGCGAATTTCTTCTCTTAGACCATACCTGAATCTTTCAGCACGATCCTTGGGGTCAGCAACCAAGTTCTGGGCAAAGCGGCTAAGTCGGCCGAACTCTGCCGCATACTCTCCAACCGTCATGTTCCCCTGCTTCAGGTCCTGGAACTGTCTTTCCATCTCCCGTATCTTTGATGTTGGGAAGAACTTCCTGCAGAACAGTCTCTTGAAGGTGTCCCAGTCAAGCTGCTTGTCCTGGAGTCGGGGTTCATTCCGATACCAGATGCTTGCCACATCTTGCAGCTTGAGTCCTACTGCTTCGGTCTTGAGGTCCTCTGGGAGTCGAGCGACGCTCAAGAGACGCTCCATGATGTCTAGCCATTCATCGGCGTAGATGATACCCTCGGTTCCTTTGAAAGGTCGAGGGCCCTGCTTCTTGAAACTCTCTATATCTCCGACCTTCACATAATAATGTCTCTTATTAAATTGAATGGCCTTAATGATACATAAATTAACCCTTAGATTTATGTTTACCTTAGCAGGCCTTAGATCCGATTGAGCTATTCCTCCTCTCTCGAGGGCAGCCATAGCCACGTTGTGGGCATTCTCCATGCCTTCTCTCATGATCGCGGTCTGCTCGCGATGGGCTTTAGCTTAGGCTGCGGTCTATTCACGATGAGCTTCTGCTTGGGCTCTCTGGGCTTCAAGCAATCCTTGTAGCATGCCCACGAGATCGGTGGGATCCACAGGCACTGGTGGGGCAACTGGTGCGGGCACTACCGCAGGGGACTGCGGCTCAGTTCGGGGAAGCACCGGTTCTGCCGTTTGTGCTGTAGTAGCGTAAACGGGACGGGGTGCTGGTGCAGCATAGGGACGGTCAGTCAGCTGCAAAGGAGGTGGGTCCTGACGTGCTTGAGGAGGTGGGGTATCACTACTAGAAATTTTGCTTATAGTTACGACGAAGATCAGTCACTAATATATATTAATAGTGACTGAATTTCGTCAGAAATGATGTTAGTGACGGACTAATCATATGAGTAACGGAGTTAGTGTCAGTCACTACTACGAGCGACACTAATACTACTAATGACGGACGAATCCCTAAATCCGTCATTAAAATTGGAGATGCCACGTAGATAAGTATTTATCTTTCAATATAAAAAAATATTTAATATTTATTACTAACTAATTAGTCAGTCACTATTGTTGGGTCATTAATAATTATTATAAACTAATAATTCAGTCATTATTGATTGGTCATTAGTACAATTATTATTAACTAATACGTCAGTCACTAATGTTGGGTCATTAATAATTTTTACTAACTAATAAGTCAGTCACTATTATTTGCTCATTAATGAAATTATTACTAGTTAATATATTTTTGACAGAAATTATTACTAATTAATAGGTCAGTAATGTTGGGTCATTAATAAAATTACCAAAAAATTTAACCACATTCCTAATAGTTTGATATGTCATTAATATTATAGTATATCAGTCATGATTACTTGATCCATAAGTAGAAGCTAATTTTTTTCCACCACATTATTCTGAAATCACAATTTCATCATCCAAAATTATAGAAGTTGGTTCTTATTAGAAAAATTGAAAACAAAAATAATATATTCACCAGATTAGACAAACAACTCAAAAATAACTACAAAATAATGTCATGTCTGCTATTAACAAAAAAAATACATTATACATCAACACAAATTGATGTTCTAAGTTGTAATGAAGAAACATAATAAAGCACTCGATTTCGCGTCACACCAAGCCCCTCACCACATACTCGATTTCGCGTCTCCGGGCCCATTGCTTGGACATACGTTTTTTGTCGCAATTCCAATGTGTCATGTCCCTCAACTGTAACCAAAGTCTCCAAGTTCTGTGCCATCTCAACCTGAAAATTTAAAATTTATATGTAAAAGCAAAGTTATTATTTTTCACAATATTTACAAAACAAAGATTATTATGTAAAAGAGTATTTCTTACAAACTTCATCTTAGCAGATTCAAATCCCATGATATTTTTGTATCCTTTCGAGTATGTTTGTATCTAAAAAAAGATATTGGAACATGTGTCTCTCCATGCTTCTTAGCCTTGTCATAAAAACATAAGCATAAAACCTACATATAAATCACAAGTTCATTTTAAAAAAAACTAAAAATATAGTCGCATTCCTATATATACAAACAAATTAAAGAATATAAAAATAACGTAAATAGGGAGAAAAAAATAATGGTTAGTGTTCTAAATTACTTGACACGGTGAGATCTCCTCCCTGGAATTGATGTGATCTCCTTCCCGGACGAGACACAGTGGAAGAGAATTGAACCCCACTGATCTCCCTAGATGAGCAGCTTTAAAATAAAACAAAAAATTATTAGAGAAAGAGGAGATGAGTAAATAATGGAGGAGACGAGAGAATTACAAGGAGAAGAAAATTCTCATGACCTAGAGAAGGATGAGAGGAGGAGGAGAAGAGGAAGTGGAATTTTAAAGTAGTAAATATTTAGAGGTAGGGAGGATCATAAATCATTTATGACCAAATATCCTAGAAAGGAAAAAGTGATGACACGGGAGAAAAAAAAGTGGCATCCAATTTTTCAATCCTACTAACCCGGTCCCACAAATCTTTAAAATTATTATATTATTTTTTCTTCTTAAATTTATTATTTAGTATTAATCTATTTTTTATTAGTGACTGATTTAGAAGTCACTAATATTTTTCACGAAATATATTTAAACTATTTTCTTATTTAATGATTAAATAAAGTTTAGTGACTGAATAGTCCATCACCATTAAGTATTTATTCCGTCAGAAATAGTATTACTAACGTTTTCCTTAATTTGACACAATTAGTTTTTTACTAGTGACTGAATATTCATTTTGTCACTAACTTCTGTCACTATAAGCAAAATTTCTTGTAGTGTATGATTGGTAGATGACACCTCATCTTCAGCAGGGCCGGAACGGGTAGTCTTTCCTTTGGCAATACTCTGGAAGGTTTAGGATGCAACATAAGCAAGGTATCCTACCAGTCTATAATCAAACAAAAATATTTATGTATATAATTCGGACCTATGTTGTGACAAATCAATGTTCTAGTGTTCTAATTGTTTCTAGGTATGTTTTCCTAAGTTGTTGTTTCAGGACCTGCATGGGCCACCACTAAAAATATATCACGACCCGATCCCAAATAATTAGGTCGAACCGGATCATGCCCAGCTTGTACCGTTATGAGACGGCGGCAGTAAGCTGTTCTATTAGCAGGTATTCACAATAATATCTATACTTTTGTCACAACTGAATATACAGAAATTTTAAAACTTTATTCAACTTTTGAACAGTACAACTGGAATTAAAAGGACTGAAATAAAATGCTAAATTCGAATTAACAAAATTCTAAAAATAATGAAACTGGAAACTGGAAATAACTAGCTAAGTGTTCGGCTCGTCGGCCTCAGGTCCTGCGTCCTCCAATAGGGACTCTGGCAACACCACAGGGTACAGAACCGGGTCATAATAGCTACTGTACAATAGCTCAGCATCCTCAATGTCACCTAAAAATGTTGTCTCCAGTCAGGAGGGAGCAAGTACGAATATGTATCTCATATTTCAAGTAATAATAGAAAAGTGCAGGCTAAACAGTTTAAACAATATTTTCCAGCATTCTACAATTGAAAACAATGTGATTTTAATGTGTAATCGTCTATGACCGGCTTGGGTTATATAATAGCGTCCTAGCGACGTGATACGGCTTATCCCCGTGTGTAAGAAGGGTAAGCTCGCACAATATGTAATATGAGGGGTATTGGCCATAAACGTTACACTATTCTCCCAATCTCCACAATCAATCAATCAATATCTGAACCCTAGGAGAGGGTCCCGTGTAACAATGTGGTTTGAACATGCAGCTAGACAATTACTAAATAAAATACAAGGAAAATATAACCGTAACTTGCCTCGATTTGTATGACTGGAGTAGGATGACGGTTTCGGATAAGAAGTCAGGTTCGTCTCCGAGATCCTACAGTTGAAAATCTTGACTTAGAACCAATATTGTAGCCATTCTAGGTGTGCTAGTTATAATCTCTAGTAGTAGTATCCTAGTCGGATTTTAAGTTCTTTTATTTAACCTACTGTAACGCTTTACGTCGCAAGCTACGTGCGTTGTCAATTAGTTTGTTAAACCGGTTAATTCAGTTAATTGGAGAAAAATAGCAATTACATTTTAACTTAGGAAAACTTTGTATTTTTGTAATATATATATAAACTAGTTTTCTTCTTGTGATAAAACATGAACTTGTTATCTTACTAATATTTTATTCATTTAATTGACTTGGAAAAATCTTTATTAATTTTATACAAAATAATTAATATCCTAATTATAATTTATGCGTCCAAATATGGAAACCAACCCAGAAAAGAAATAAAAATCAACCCAGAAAAGAAATAAAAGACCTAGACTACACAATACAGGGGCACATATAACAAAATTGAAATCTGAGCTTATGCCCTTACAAACTTTACATAAATAAAATTAGAGGAAAATTAGTTAGCTCTGAAAAATGTCCCATATTTTAAATACTGAAAATAAAACTAATAAATAAATTAAATTAAATCTTAGGAGTCTCAGACTTGGTCCAATCTTCACTATTTTTAGCTAATGCCTCAACGTCCGGGTAAAAATTGATTTCGTTTGCATTTCGCTAGGGCCCACGTACCGGTACGGTCGTCGCCTAAAAAAATTCGATTTGAATTATTTTCCGAAAAGCGATTTAAAATTCATTTATAAAGTTTTATAAAAATTTGGGCAGCATTCCCTCTATATTCGGGATAACCCAAAACTGGAAAAATGCGCCAAAAACACCCAATACCTATCCCAAACCAGGGAAAATACACTTTTATAGAAAATATAATCACATAAATCATTTCCTAAGCATAATCAAAAAATACGAAATAAAATCGAAAATCCCAAAATTCCGAAAATCCAAACCAACCACAGAAAACGTCACAGAACGATTTCGAAAAATTTGAAACTACTACGTCCACCAAAAACCGAATTCCCGGGAAGGAATCGGGGACCAATTCTCATCATCGACTACGTAAACAAAAATGGAAACGCGAAATTATACCTTGGGTTGCTCAGCTAGAGCTCCCAGATGTTAAAATTGGAATAAAACTAAGTTTCCGCAGAATCGGGAAAATCTAGAGCTCTCGGACAGCAAAGGAAAAATGCGGAACGGGAGATCGAGGTCGAGATCTGGCACGGGGGCACGCTGGACAGAGGAGGGGCCGGAACAAACCGAACAGCGGCATGG
Source organism: Iris pallida (assembly GCA_029216955.1). NCBI lineage: Eukaryota > Viridiplantae > Streptophyta > Magnoliopsida > Asparagales > Iridaceae > Iris > Iris pallida. The sequence goes on from JANAVB010039215.1 coordinate 1,894,999, forward strand.
GACAGCGGCGCAGGGGCCGCGGAGCGTGGAGTCGCGGGCGGAACAGCGGCACAGGGCCGCGGGGTCAACCCGGAGAGGTCGGCCGGTCAGGGGCAGGCACACTGGAGGGGCAGGCTACGGACGCCGGAAGGCGTGCTGGCTAGGAGGCGGGCGCGCGGCGATCAGAAGCTCGGGGACGGGCTCTGGCCCGGGCGGACACACGGGATCGGGGCAGTCGGCCTGGGGTCAGCCGCGGGGTCGAGCGTCGAGTAGGGAGAGGAGGCCAGATTTGGGAAAATGAGGAGATGAGTGAGGGATTGGGAGAGTGAGAGAGAGGAGAAGAATGAGAGTTGGGTTATATGGGAGGGGAGTGGATTGGAAGAGTGCTGGAGAGGTGTTCGTGGGAGAGAAAATAAAGAGGGAAGTTGGGAAAGTTGTGGAAGAGAGAATTAGGTGCTGGAGAGTAGGGTGGGGGAGTGGGTTGCTGGCTTGGTCGTGGGTGACCAAGCCATAGGGCTTTTTTTTATTAATAACCAAACATAAAATAGTTTTAACTATTTATCTAAGGTCAAAAAATTAATCAAAAGGTTTTAAGACGGATTCGAAACTGGAAACGAAAATTGGGTTCGGGAAACGGAAACTGGCGGTCGGACTCAGGGTCGGAGTCCGGACTCGGGATCGGGGCAGGCCACAATCAAAAATCAACGATAATTTTTTTAAAATAATATTTTTTTCTAAATCTGACTAAATAATATATAATAATAATAATAATAGTAATAATATATAACAATAATAATAATAAAATAATAACTAAACTAATTATCGCTAACTGGCAAAATTTAATAAATTGAAAATCAGGGTTTCACAGGTTCCAAAGATGTTCTGCCCCGGAAGCGGAGAAATCTTGTTGAAAGCGTTTTGCCACATGAGATCATTAAGGATCACGGCGATGTATTAGAAGAGCGCGTTCCAGATGAAACGCCTATTCCTAATCATGCCGATAACCTCGAAATATCCGTCGAGTATGCTAGCTTAGACGATATTTTGAAGCAAAATGAAACTGTCATCGATGATGTATTTATATACTCAGTGGCCACTGACTGTCACTTCCCGATCCTGGAATACGTATTTTAATACGTAAACCGATAAATCGTATTTATCTTGTATTTATACTATATTTATTATGCTGTCTTTCTTCATGCATTTCCCAAAAATATTCGACAAAATATTATTTCCTAATTTATTTTCTGCATTTGGGCCTACAGTTTTGGCTCATTTGGGTAACCTGTTCTTGGTTCACCAATGGTTCATCATGAACCCATGGGTCCAAGATCTATATATATAACTCATTCTCTCTCCTCTCATTTACTTCCTCTCATTTATTTCCTCCACCAACCAAATATTTCCTCCATCAACCAAGGCAAGTACCAACTTGCTCAAGAGATGGATCCATAATTTTGTCAATGATTTCTTATAAAACTACTTGCCAAAACATGTTCTTCTCCTCAACCTATACTAGTTTAGAACTTGGAAGTTTCTATTTTGAAGCTTTAATTTTTGTAGATCTAGGTTTACTTTATTTTTGGATTTCTTGGGTTTTGATCTACTTAATCTTGTTATTTCCTAGTTTTGATGGTTCCATGTTGTAGAGGATCTCGTTCTACCCCATTTTGACCTAAGGAAGTTCCGATTTGGGCTCCGGATGAAGGTTTTGTGTAGCTTGGAAGCCATGGTTGCTTGGCTCCTCTTCTCGGACCAGTGGAGAAGAAGAGCAGTACTTGACCGCATGAATCCTCATGCGGCAAGTCTCCGGCCGCATGGCCTTTCCAGCCGCATGAGACTCGTTCGAGCTCAGCAGCATGGAAAGTCCTTCCTAGCCGCATAAGACTTGCTTGAGTACTTGACCGCATGAATCTTCATGCGGTAAGTAATTGAGCCGCATGAGCCCCTGTTATCTTGAGTCGCATGGACATCATGCGGCTAGCTTTCAGCCGCATGAGTTCTTTTGCACTCAGCCGCATATGCGCTACTATTTTGGACCACATAAGGCCCATCCATCATCCAGCCGCATATGTATCGCCCATGCTCAGTCGTATAGGACTTCGTCTGATCATAGCCGCATATGCTGTTGAACTCCGGCCGCCTGACGATTGCTCCCTTTGCAGCCGCATAAGCTGATACCCCTTCGTCCGCATGAACCCGCCTTTCCAGCCGCATGCGCCTTGGGCTCCCTGAGCCGCATGAGCGTGCAGTTCCAGCCGCATGAACCAGTATTGACCCAGCCGCATGGACTCACTCCCCTTGAGCCGCATGGATTTTTGTGCCCTATCTTGTTACCTTATTATTATTATTATTATGTATATATTATATGCCCATTTTATATCCTTACGCCTTTTGTCCCGAGCATGATATGAGCACTAATGTGACCCCGGAGAACAAAGTGTTCCTACCTGATACATGTACCTGAATGACCCAGTTCTTGTTCATGTTCGACAAATGACTCGTAACTCCACGTGGCGTATTTGCAATGATGCATTACACTAAGGAGGGTAGAACATGTTGACATACTGATTGACATGGATCCTCTTTGGGGTACTCGTACTAAAGTACGACTTTAGGAGGATAATCATGTAGGCCACAGCATGAAAGTCCAAGATTTCACTTAGGGTTAAATTAGGCAACTAAATATACTAGATGCATGGGGAGGGCAAAATCCCGAGATCGTGTTACACCAGCCGCCCTGAGATACTGTCTTGACGCGCCGGCTGGTCTCCACGGATACTGTGTCATCTGCAATGAGTGGATGACTGTATCTGATTAATTCCTGCTATATATATTATATGTTTTAGCAAGGTGGCCTTACGAGGGTCCTGTGCTCAATCATACCTGTCTACGCGAACCCCTGGGTTGGCTAGCCTTGCTAGAAAGATATGATCTAAGGATTTCTACATAACATGATGCGAGGATAACCTCGTCCCACTAGAAACTCGTAGACTTGATTGGCCGTGAAAACGACTTGCTTGTATCCTATTGCCTTCTGTGAATAACTGAGGGAAGCGGACTGTCATGGTACGTGATCCAACCCATGTTCTTGTTTGATTGTTGGATTTGTTATCGTACTATGATAGGCTGTGGACCGAAGTTATGAACGGAAGACTTATTCTGGTTGTGAACTGCTACTTCTGTGAATGACTGAGGAACATGGTCTATCATGGTACATGATCTAATCTATGTTCTTGTTTGATTGTTGGGTTGGTTATTGTGCTGCGAAAGGCTATCGACCGAAGTCACGATCAGGAGATTTTATTGTTTATACCTTTTAACTTATGTGAAATTTATAGAGTACGACACGTCCCGACTCCATGCGGCACCTTTTGTCCTTGTTTGGTTATAAGGGTGCCATATGGGTTCGAGGATGTTGCGCTACCCTATAATAGTAGCATAAGTATTACTATTATCAATCATTCTATTAACTGGGTTTTTAGTCTTAACTCTTGTGCCCCTTTGGCGGTACTTGCTATTCGAGGCTGACCTCGCTAGTTTTGTTTGGCCAGATCCCGTAGCAGAGCCTGAGGACACGATCTTCCTCCCTGACATCCATGGTGCATACTAGGAGCATGGCAGTTCGGGGACTCGAGTGGGTTTCTTCTCCACCACTCCTGCTTATACTTTTGCGGCGTTTAGCCACCGACACCTGCTAGCCGGATTACTTGATATTTTGTGTCAGTACATAATTGTAATTAAACAGACTGCAGCTGTGTATAATTTTGTACTCCTGGCTCTCTGAGATAGCTACATTATAAAGCTAGTCTCTCATGATCATTTTGATGAAGCGTCGGGGACGCCTTACTGCTTTATCTTTAGTGTTCATTTATTTGCTGATGTGATTTGATTGATTGAGACATAGAACTCTGTGGGACCATAGGAGACTTGATTGTAGCATGTACCCCCTAATCTTTCGACAGCCACGATCGCCGTATGACGTTACGTACCTCATATGGTGTAGCTGGCCTAGTCCGTCCCCGTATTTCGGTACTGGGGCGTGACAAGGTTTTAGTGGTGGCCCATGCAGGTCTGATTTTCAGACTTGTGGGGTATTGCGAATTGTTAGGAGTCTCAATCAAAACTTGTTCCCCTTAAAATTCTGTTTCGAATTCTCTGTCCTTGCCTTGATCTCTAACCTGACTTGCATCCTCGAAATCTTCCTCGTCCGGACTTGATAATCTTATATTCTTCTCTATAGGGGTGCTTCATTCTCAGTAGCGGGTGAGGCCCATGAGGAAGAGCAGCAAGAGCATGGCTCGACTGGGCAGCAATAGGGGAGAGAACCTTCTCCAGTGCAGGCACGAGCAGAAATGGAACCAGAGGCAGTGCAGCTGCAGGTTATTAAAACTCCTGCAGCACCAGCAGCGACGGCAGTACCAGACGCCGTAGCACTCCTGGAGATCATCCGAGGGTTTCTTGTCACTAACCAACAGCAACAGACTCGGCAGTAGGAGCAGAACGTGTTGCTGAACCAAGGGATTCAGTTAGCTCTTGAGAGGAGTGTCGGGGTTGACTCGGGAGCATCAGGAAGGTTCCGTCGCTTGAACCCGAGGTATTTTGATGGCACGGACGATGCCATCACTGCGGATGCATGAATTCAAGACATCGAAGCCATTCTTGTGGCAGCCAAGGTTCCAGACGATAAGAAGGTTGATCAGGTCAAACTGGTACTGCAGGATCTTGCCCGCGACTGGTGGGCATCAGAAGAAGTTGGTACAAGACGCCCTGTTCGTTGGACCACCTTCAGTGACAGATTCAAGGCCAAGTATTTTGGCGTAGTAGCTCGATATGAGCTCCAGCAGAAGTTCATTAGTCTCAAGCAAGCAGGCAAGACCGTAGATGGGTATGCAGCAGAGTTCTGCAGATTGTGCCGTTTCGTACCAGCAATGGTGGCAACGGAGCCAGAGAAAGCTATGAGGTTCCAGCAGGGACTTCATTTGGAATTATTGCAGCTTGTGGAAGGACACGACTACCAGACGTTTGACGCTGTTTTGACGGCCGCTCGGAGGCACGAGCTTACCCAGTAGAGGTTGGCATCGAGGACAGGAGGTCAGAAGAGATCTTATTCCCAGGTTGGAGGAGAAGCAATGCAGCGAACATCGGAACCAGCACCCGGTGTACGTATTCATGATGCAGGAGCGCCGCGGAGGACGACCGTGTCAACTAATACAGCGCCAGTTCGGCATCAGCAGCCGAGAAACCAGCAACAGCGTCAGGAAGCACCCCAGGGCTGTACATTCTGTGGGAAGGCAGGGCACACGAGGGAGGTGTGCCGATCAGCGAATGGCTTATGCTTGAGGTGTGGTAGTTCAGACCACCGTATTTCCACTTGTCCTATGATGCAGAGGCCAGGAGGGCTAGCTCAGCAGTTTCCAGTATTGCCAGCTCCGGTGGCAACCTCGAGTGGAGGGCCAGTATTAGCAGTAAGGCCCCTAGCCCAGCGTCTACCAACGCAGGCTCAGATGTTTCGCCAGGCACAGGAAGCCGAAGACCCTCAGAGGCAGCAACAGCATGGTCGAGGAAGGCTACAACAAGGAGCTCAGCGGGGCCAAGGACAGACTCTCACATTATCTTTGGGAGAGGCTCTAGCGTCTAGTGACGTGGTGGCAGGTAAAATTCTCGTCACCTCATTTCCCGCTGTAGCATTATTTGATTCAGGCGCTACTCATTCATTCATCTCTGCACAATATGCTACACGGATTGGATTAGAGTTTAAGGCATTGCCGGAGAGGATGGATATACTCACCGGCAATGGGCTCGTAGAAGTTAGCAGAGTGTGCTTTTTATGTCCGGTGGAGGTGTGTGGGCATTTACTGCCCGCATCATTGATTGAATTCCCTATGGGGAATTTTGATGTCATTCTTAGCATGGACTGGTTGAGAGACAGTCATGCGACAATTGATTGTAAGGGTGGTAGGGTCATATTCAGCGTTCCTGGGATGGAACAGTTTATCTTTACTCGAACCTTGGAGAATCAGGCCGGAGGCGTCATCTCAGCCGCAGTGTCAGAGCCAGGACAGATTCTGAGAGTGGTCGAAGATTTTCTCGACGTCTTCCCTGATGAGCTTCCAGGGATACCCCCAGTCAGAGAGGTAGAATTTAGTATTGAGTTGAACCCTGGAACGAGGCCTATTGCAGACAGAGTTTACAGAATGTCGCCGTCAGAACAGGATAAGTTGTATCAACATGAAGAAGAGTTGAAGTCTAAGGGATTCATCCGAGACAGTAAATCGCCCTGGGCCGCGCCAGTGATTCTAGTTCCCAAGAAGGATGGGTCGACGAGGATGTGCATCGACTACCGCAAGCTGAACGTAGTAACAGTGAAGAATAAGTACCCGCTACCAAGGATTGATGACCTGTTTGACCAGTTAAGCAAGGCCAGTGTCTTTTCCAAGATCGATCTTCGGTCGGGATACTATCAAGTAAGAGTCCGGGATCAAGACATACCGAAGACAGCATTCAGATCTAGATATGGGCATTATGAGTTTTTAGTAATACCCTTTGGACTAACCAACGCCCCCGCAGTATTCATGGATTTAATGAACCGCATCTTTCTGCCGTACTTGGATAAATTTGTGGTGGTGTTCATAGATGACATTCTTGTCTATTCCAGCAGTGAAGAGGAGCATGAGAAACATCTTAGGACTGTCTTGCAGACATTGAGGGAGCATCAACTTTATGCGAAGCTCGACAAGTGTGAATTCTGGTTAGATCATATTTCGTTCCTGGGGCATGTAATTTCTGGGGCAGGAGTGTCAGTGGATCCGAAGAAGATTGAGGCCGTAGAGCATTGGCCAGTCCCGAGAACGGTTGCAGAAGTGCGAAGTTTCTTAGGGTTAGCTGGTTACTACAGAAGGTTCGTGGCGGACTTTGCCAAGATCTCGGCGCCCTTAACGCGTTTGACGCACAAGGACGTAGAGTTTGTTTGGTCAGCTAGCTGTCAGGCATCATTTGAAGAATTGAAAAAGAGGTTGATCTCAGCCCCGATCTTGACGCTTCCGGTAGGAGCGGAAGGCTTTACAGTATATTGTGACGCATCTGGGAAGGGTCTTGGATGTGTATTGATGCAGCACGGAAAGGTGATAGCATATGCGTCTCGGCAGCTTCGAGACCATGAGAAGAATTACCCGACTCACGATTTGGAATTAGCAGCTGTGGTGTTTTCACTCAAGTTGTGGAGGCATTATTTGTACGGGGATCGGGTAGAGATCTATACTGATCATAAGAGTTTGAAATACGTGTTCACGCAACGAAATTTGAACATGAGGCAAAGAAGATGGTTAGAACTACTGAAGGATTTTGACTTAGATCTTCAGTATCATCCAGGCAAGGCGAATATAGTTGCAGATGCACTGAGTAGGAGAGACAGTACCTTTATCCTGACCTCGCAGAAGCATATTTTAGAAGACCTTCAGAGTATGGGAATCGAAGTAGTTTTGCCAAGGGATATAGGAAGAATGACCAGTATGCAGATTCAGTCAACCTTAGTAGAGAGGATAAGGGCAGCACAAGCAGGCGATCCACAGATTCAGAAGTTGCGGTCAGAGTGTGAATCAGGCCGTAGGAAGGAGTTAGTGATTCATGAAGATGGTACGCTCAGGTTTGGAAACAGACTCTGTGTACCGAGTGGAGACCTTCGGCAAGAAGTTATGTCCGAAGCTCATAGTTCTATTTACTCCATTCATCCGGGAGGAACGAAGATGTATCGAGATATCAGGCAGTACTTTTGGTGGAATGGCATGAAAAGAGAGATAGCAAAATTTGTATCCAAGTGTCTGGTATGTCAACAGGTGAAAGCCGAGCAGCAGAGACCAGCAGGGTTGCTACAACCGCTTCCTATCCCAGAATGGAAATGGGAGCACATCACGATGGATTTTGTGACCGGTTTACCTAGATCCCCGGCTGGCAAGAATGCAGTCTGGGTAATAGTAGATCGACTCACGAAGGTCGCTCATTTCTTTCCCTTCCGAGTTGGACAGACTACTGAGCAGTTAGCAGAAATGTACATGAAGCAGATAGTAAGGCAGCACGGTGTTCCAGTTAGTATAGTATCAGATCGGGATACGCAGTTTACTTCCCATTTTTGGTAGAGCTTACACCAAAGATTGGGAACCAAGTTAAGATTCAGTACTGCTTATCATCCACAAACCGACGGGCAATCAGAAAGAACCATCCAGACGTTAGAAGATATGCTACGGGCATGTACCTTGGATTTTGGCGGATCTTGGGAGGACCACGTTCATCTAGTGGAGTTCTCCTATAACAACAGCTATCAGGCTAGCATTCAGATGGCCCCGTTCGAAGCATTGTACGGAAGGAAGTGCAGGTCCCCTTTGGCATGGGACGACGTCGGAGAACGGAAGCTGTTGGGGCCAGAGATGATCACGCAGACTGTAGAGATAGTTAAGTTGGTCAGAGAACGCCTTCGAGTTGCGCAGGACCGACATCGTCATTGGACAGATCAGCATCGTAGGCCTCTAGAGTTCAGAGTTGGCGACCAGGTGTTTCTGCGGATTTCGCCTACTCGGGGTATCATCAGATTTGGAACCCGAGAAAAGCTTAGTCCAAGATACGTTGGTCCTTTTAAGATTCTTGTTCGGGTAGGCGATGTGGCTTATCGACTTGCCCTTCCGCCTTCGTTAACTGGCATACATGATGTGTTTTATGTGTCCCAATTACGTGGGTATGTCCCGGATTCGAGTCATGTCCTCGATCATTCTGAGTTAGTCGTTGGTACCGACCTAACCTACGAGGAACAACCCGTATCTATTTTAGACCGGCGAGAGAAGGTACTCAAGAATCGGACGATAAACCTTGTCCGTGTTTCTTGGAACCATCACTCTCTGGGAGAGTCAACCTGGGAGCGCGAGGACGAGATCAGATCTCGGTATCCGTATTTGTTTGACTAATAAGGTATATTTTTGCACCTTATTGACACGATTCTATGCTTATCTGCACCTGCTTGTTTTGTACTTTATGATGTATGATAATAACTGCTATGATAGTTAACTTATATATGATTGTGCCTTGCTTGCCCTGATGTCACTATCCTGTCTTGGCTGGAATTCCGAGGACGAAATTTTTCTAAGAAGGGTAGAGATGTCACTCCCCGATCCTGGAATACGTATTTTAATACGTAAACCGATAAATCGTATTTACCTTGTATTTATACTATATTTATTATGCTGTCTTTCTTCATGCATTTTCCAAAAATATTCGACAAAATATTATTTCCTAATTTATTTTCTGCATTTGGGCCTACAGTTTTGGCTCATTTGGGTAACCTATTCTTGGTTCACCAATGGTTCATCATGAACCCATGGGTCCAAGATCTATATATATAACTTATTCTCTCTCCTCTCATTTACTTCCTCTCATTTATTTTCTCCACCAACCAAATATTTCCTCCATCAACAAAGGCAAGTACCAACTTGCTCAAGAGATGGATCCATAATTTTGTCAATAATTTCTTACAAAACTATTTGCCAAAACATGTTCTTCTCCTCAACCTATACTAGTTTAGAACTTAAAAGTTTCCATTTTGAAGCTTTGATTTTTGTAGATCTAGGTTTACTTTATTTTCGAATTTCTTGGGTTTTGATCTACTTAATCTTGTTATTTCCTAGTTTTGATGGTTCCATGTTGTAGAGGATCTCGTTCTACCCTATTTTGACCTAAGGAAGTTCCGATTTGGGCTCCGGATGAAGGTTTTGTGTAGCTTGGAAGCCATGGTTGCTTGGCTCCTCTTCTCGGACCAGTGGAGAAGAAGAGCAGTACTTGACCACATGAATCCTCATGCGGCAAGTCTCTGGCCGCATGGCCTTTCCAGCCGCATGAGACTCGTTCGAGCTCAGCAGCATGGAAAGTCCTTCCTAGCCGTATAAGACTTGCTTGAGTACTTGACCGCATGAATCTTCATGCGGCAAGTAATTGAGCCGCATGAGCCCCTGTTATCTTGAGTCGCATGGACATCATGCGGCTAGCTTTCAGCCGCATGAGTTCTTTTGCATTCAGCCGCATATGCGCTACTGTTTTGGGCCGCATAAGGCCCATCCATCATCCAGCCGCATATGTATCGCCCATGCTCAGTCGCATAGGACTTCGTCTGATCATAGCCGCATATGCTGTTGAACCCCGACCGCCTGACGATTGCTCCCTTTGCAGCCGCATAAGCTGACACCCCTTCGTCCGCATGAACCCGCCTTTCCAGTCGCATGCGCCTTGGGCTCCCTGAGCCGCATGAACGTGCAGTCCCAGCCGCATGAACCAGTATTGACCCGGCCGCATAGACTCACTCCCCTTGAGCCGCATGGACTTTTGTGTCCTATCTTGTTACCTTATTATTATTATTATGTATATATTATATGCCCATTTTATATCCTTATGCCTTTTGTCCCGAGCATGATATGAGCACTAATGTGACCCCGGAGAACAAAGTGTTCCTACCTGATACATGTACCTGAATGACCCAGTTCTTGTTCATGCTCGACAAATGACTCGTAACTCCACATGGCGTATTTGCAATGATGCATTACACTAAGGAGGGTAGAACATGTTGACATACTGATTGACATGGATCCTCTTTGGGGTACTCGTACTAAAGTACGACTTTAGGAGGATAATCATGCAGGCCACAGCATGAAAGTCCAAGATTTCACTTAGGGTTAAATTAGGCAACTAAATATACTAGATGCATGGGGAGGGCAAAATCCCGAGATCGTGTTACACCAGCCGTCCTGAGATACTGTCTTGACGCGCCGGCTGGTCTCCACGGATACTGTGTCATCTGCAATGAGTGGATGACTGTATCCGATTAATTCCTGCTATATATTATATGTTTTAGCAAGGTGGCCTTACGAGGGTCCTGTGCTCAATCATACCTGTCTACGCGAACCCCTGGGTTGGCTAGCCTTGCTGGAAAGATACGATCTGAGGATTTCTACATAACATGATGCGAGGATAACCTCGTCCCACTAGAAACTCGTAGACCTGATTGGCCGTGAAAATGACTTGTTTGTATCCTATTGCCTTCTGTGAATAACTGAGGGAAGCGGACTGTCATGGTACGTGATCCAACCCATGTTCTTGTTTGATTGTTGGGTTGGTTATCGTACTATGATAGGCTGTGGACCGAAGTTATGAACGGAAGACTTATTCTGGTTGTGAACTGCTACTTCTGTGAATGACTGAGGAACATGGTCTATCATGGTACATGATCCAACCCATGTTCTTGTTTGATTGTTGGGTTGGTTATTGTGCTGCGAAAGGCTATCGACCGAAGTCACGATCAGGAGATTTTATTGTTTATACCTTTTAACTTATGTGAAAGTTATAGAGTACGACACGTCCCGACTCCATGCGGCACCTTTTGTCCTTGTTTGGTTGTAAGGGTGCCATATGGGTTCGAGGATGTTGCGCTACCCTATAATAGTAGCATAAGTATTACTATTATCAATCATTCTATTAACTGGGTTTTTAGTCTTAACTTTTGTGCCCCTTTGGCGGTACTTGCTATTCGGGGCTGACCCCGCTGGTTTTGTTTGGCCAGATCCCGTAGCAAAGCCTGAGGACACGATCTTCCTCCTTGACATCCATGGTGCATACTAGGAGCATGGCAGTTCGGGGACTCGAGTGGGTTTCTTCTCCACCACTCCTGCTTATACTTTTGCGGCGTTTAGCCACCGACACCTGCTAGCCGGATTACTTGATATTTTGTGTCAGTACATAATTATAATTAAACAGACTGCAGCTGTGTATAATTTTGTACTCCTGGCTCTCTGAGATAGCTAAATTATAAAGCTAGTCTCTCATAATCATTTTGATGAAGCGTCGGGGACGCCTTACTGCTTTATCTTTAATGTTCATTTATTTGCTGATGTGATTTGATTGATTAAGACATAGAACTCTGTAAGTCCCCTGAATTTTTGGGATTTATTTTTGAATTTTCTAAATTATTTATTCTCGATAATTCATTTTTATTTAATTAATTTTGATCTTTAAATGCTCTTTACCGTGACTTGTAATTCTAGAGCATCAGGGATGCCAGTCTCTGGAAACTTCCTTCTTGGAGTTTGTAGTAGACGAGATTATCTTCACAGTGATATTTCGTGTCCCACTCGAACTTGTTCCCTTGTACCCTTTTTGCTTCGCGCAAGTTCGGGTCAATTTAGACCATTTAATTAATAATTGAATTCCCACTCTTTTCCTGGATCCTCATATGCACGTTACCGTGACTTTTAATTTAGGAGCACCAGACCAGTCATTTTCTCAGAACCAACTTCTCATGAATGATCTACTCGAGACGCTCTTCACCCCTGACCTTCGTGTCCCACTCAGACACTCAATTTTGTGCTCCATTTCCTTCGCACAACTTTCGGTTCAATTTAGGCCAATTAATTATCTACCGTGAAACCCGATTTGATTTCCAATTTAATTTCGGGACCCGACATCGATCCAACCTAGTCAACCCCAAATAGGGACATGGCCCACACGAAGCCTACTACCCGCCTGCCACTTGTGTCCCATTTATTTGAGCCCCCACATGCTACTTATTTGCCCATGATCATAAATACTTGTTTTTAATTCAAATATTGCACCCCGTCCATTTTGGCCCAACCCGGCTCCACTGAACCCAGTCCAAGCTCCTTGTTACCCTTCATTAATATCCATACACTAATTTTTTCCCTACTTAAAATATCCCTCTATCTCTCTACTTATTTAATCTTATTTTATCCCTTGTATATTATATATGTACATATGTATATATGTATATATGTATAGGTGTATATATACATATGTATATACCCTCACACTCTCTCTCCTCTCCCATGCTAGCCGACCACCACCTCCTCTCTCTATCCTCTCTCTAAATATATCTCTCTCTCTCTCTCTCTATATATATATAATATATATAATATATATATATATATATACCCACACACACAAATATCTATCTCTCTCTCACTCACTCTCTCTCCCCCACTTTACACAAACACACACCCCTCACTCCCCTCTCCCATCATCTCTCCCCCTACCCGTACAGGAAAGACCCCCCCACTCCCTCTCTCTACTTTCTCTCTCTTCCTATAATATCTCTTTTCTCTCTCTCCCTCTTATTTTACATACACCCACACATACATCTCTCTCTCTTTCTCTCAACTCACACACACCCTCACCCACAGCAGCTCCCATGGCCGACCTCCTCTTCCCCCATGGCCAACCCACTCCTTCTCTTCTCCTTCCTTCCCGAGCTCCTCCTCATTTTTCCCATCTCCTCCTCCTCCCGAGCTTACAACCATCACCACTCTCCGCCACCATCACCATTCACCGCCACCACCATCGTACCCGGCCGTCCCGCCACCGTGAGACCGCCGCCGCCGTCGTAGTGCCGTGCGCCGCCGCCGCAGCGTCGCATCGCCGCCGCACTGGCCGCGTGCGCAGGCGCAGCAGCAGCAGCAAGCAGCAGTTACAGTAGCAGCAGCGGCTGCCACTCGCCGCGGGTGGCCGTGCGCCACCGCGTGGCCGGCCACCCAAGGCTGGGCGACCCCGACGAGCACCCTCGTGCCGCCTCCGTCGTCCCCGACGCGGAGAACGGGCTATTCGTGCGTTTGGCACGAGTTCCCGCCGTGACGCGTGCGGGAACGGAACACAGAATCACGTCTCGAACCAGCGACTTCGCATCAATTTTCTGGAAGATCCGACCGTTGGATCGGCGAACTTTTTGCTCCGTCTCAATCTCGGTATATCCCTCTTCACCTCTGTCAAGTTTGAACCGTTAATTTCGTTGTTTGATAGATTAAAACCGGCCACCAAGTTGACACTTTAAATTGTGTTATTTTTGGACAGTTTTGTGGAGCCGACTTCGTCGACTCGTATCTCCTCCGTCGCAGCTCTGGTTGGTGCGCTACTAGTTCCAGTGCGAAGCTGGTATAACCCTCTTCCTGCCCCCTTTAGATTTCATTTCAGTTTGAGTTTGTTAGGTCGGTCGAATTCGACGCCAAAGTTGGCCGTTCGAATTCTTAGTGTTACACTTATAAAATTCCATTTTTGAACCTGGGACTCCGGATTCAATTTCTGACACCACCAGTAGACTCGTGGCGTCGTTTTGGCATGTTTTCATATAAAGTTTGCTTGATTTGGAGAACGTGGGCCCTGGCACGCATTTCGGTGCAAAACGGGTCCCAATATCCGGGTCAGCTGGTCATTTTGAGTTCGGCTTATCGGAATCCAATTCCGGATATACCGTTGAGTTCGTATCTTCATTCTGGACTCGTTGACATATAATTTGCTGAGTTTTGAGGACATTAGCTCCGACACGCTTTTCCGTGCAAATCGGTTTCCAATGTCCGGGTCAACGGACCAATTTGAGATCGGTTCAACGGAATCCAATTCTGGATATACCGTTGGGTTCGTATCGTCATTCTGGATTCGTGGACATATAATTTGTTAGGTTTTGTGCACTTTTATTTTGGCACGTTTTTCGGTGCAAAGTGTGTCCAACGGCGGACACCACTTTGGCCCGAAATTACCCTTTTTGCCCCTGTGTCCAAATTGGACTTATGGACAGGCGATTCTAGCTAATTTGACCATTCTGGACATGTTGGTGATGTTAGTTTCATCATCCGACAACATTTGTAGGTTTTTACCCTATTATTATAATCCTTCTCTTTTGTTCGTATTTCTAGATCCTTGTATCGAAATTTAGATCCATCGATTCCAGTGATTTCATAATCACTGAAATTGATATGTTGACCCTGTAGATGTTTATAAAGACTAGCCTTGACCCTGTTTGACCATGGTTGACTACTTTGACTAAACGTCGAAGTAGAGTCAACATTAGCCTAGTTTGACCTAGAGTTGACCAATTGACTGGAAGTCAACTGTAAGTCAACCATCGACCCAGTTTGACCTAGTTTGACTTGGGTTGACTTTTTGTGACCTAGTTTGACCTAGTGTGACTCAGTGTGACCTAGTTTGACTTAGTAGACTGAGTCTGACCTAGATTGCGTAGCTTATACTATAGAATCAAGCCTAACACTGTTGAACCCTAATTAGCTTATATATATCTTATCTTTAGGTCTGTGGCATCACTCTGAGCATCGACCCCATTTGACAGCTCAGGACCGCAGGCGAGTACATTCTCTGATAGTAGTTCCTTGTCTTGATATTTTCTGTATCCGATTCAGTTATAGCGTTTTACTTGATTCTCGTCACGATGGTATACAGACTAGTATATATCGGATTCCTGTCATGAGATGTCATTCTTGGATTTTCTTGGGATACTGGTACTTGCTCGATCTTGTTCTTGTACTTGTATTGACACCGATTCCTGAGAAGGAGTAGCTACCTTCTTAGGGAATCTCGTGCCATGACGTGCTATATCCGGATCCGTATACTATTCGGGGAAATGGGGAATTATTAGTGGTTGTGTGATCAATTCCCACATTGTTCTATTGTACACATTGTTCATAGCTATACCCTCGCCTCACGACGGGTAAACCCTGACCCTACATCGTTCATAGCTTTCCATGGTGACCGACCTTACCGCTCTATTGTACACATTGTTCATAGCCAGTCGGATGGAAAGCCTGATCATGTTTCCCAAGCCGATCACATAACGCTCTAATAATTTAAGGCACATTTTATATTTACTTTATCTTATCATATATCCTGCTCTGTTCTACATTCAGTACTTTCTCACCATGCTATGATATACAGTTACTCACATGTTCTATATGCCTCTATGATGTACCTTGATTGGAGACTAAGTTCTGCTCGGAAGAAGGGTTATAACCCCGGTCCTTTTTTGGTTTAAGGGTTGTAGCTCAGCTTCCGAACGGTTCCCAAGTCTTCATATATCTTTGTCTTGTATTCCATTATGATTGTCTCTTACAGCATTTGTCAATACTATAAAACTGTTGTTAGTTTATGTACTCGTTCCGCTCCTGACTGGATACGTTATGAAAATATTATAGATGTTGTTGCTAGCCGAGGTGGATCTCACTATTCTTCTATGTGAGTTGCCTGGTAGTTGTTCTTAGTTTGTCTCGTTTTTCCTTCTTTATTTTCCTGTCTTATGATTCATTCTAGTAGTTTCTAGTTGTTCTTGTGCTTTAGTTATCTTTCTTGTCTTATCATCCCTAGTTGTTGTGATGTGACTAGAGTATCTTTGTAGTTATAGGCCTTCTAGACGTAGTGTATATTTATTGGGTACTAGACAGCGTTCTACCGCCGATACTGTGGCGTAGGCTGGGCGTCGTCTACGTATTCGTACCCGTATATCTGGGTGCAGGTCGTGACACGTTTTTAGTGGTGGCCCATGCAGGTCAGTCTTTGCAATTAATGCGAAGTCGTGGTAGTACTTGCGCTTTTCTGTACTACTGCGAGCCTGTCCTAGGATTAAGGTTGAGTCATGGAATATTTTAGGAATGTGGTACTCAGTCACATATTAGGAACTCTTGGTAGATTCCAGGGATGACCCCTGGGAATCTTATTTCGAACTTTTCGAAACTTTTCCCATTTGTTCTTGTCTGTCCTGATTTCTGAAACATCTGTCCGTTATCAACTTTATTCTTCCTTGGAATGGGTTTTTGGACCCCAGAGGGAAGGTATAAGTTGGACTTATACATCTTTTAGGTTGAGACGAGAATATGATTTGCCAGTCTCGTATCAGGTTGAGATTGTTTTAGATTATATTCCAATGATTTCCTTTTATCTTGACCTAGATAGTACCTTTGGACATCTCCTGAGAATTTTCTTCTAAACCCTATCTCGGAATCTGTTTCCGCTAGTTTCCATTTACTTATCTTTGATTCGTTGTTGAATTTTAAATCTTGATGTTCGTTCGTTGTTGACTTCGATTTTGATTTTGTTTGAAGATAAGTTTCTCTGGATTGAGTTAAGATATTCTGATAAACATATTTTATGAGGGCGACGGGAACGGTAAATGTCTACTTTATTCATGGGGTTTAGAATTTATCGCAGCCATATTAGCTAGCATGACAGGGACATGGAGCCTGATTTTGGATATACTATCCTAGTTATGGAATTTAGATTCTCTTGCAGCCATACCGGTTGGCGTGGTAAGGAATCTAGATGACATGATTATAGGGTGTACACCTTAGTTATGGACTCTATCATTTATTGCAGCTATGCTTACTGGCATGGCGTAAATTCTGGCAGCATGGTTTTGGATAGACGTGTATGGTTATCAGATCGTATCTTAAATTGATTCACTTCTTTTTGACCAAATGATGAGGACAATTCATACCCTTATTCTCGACTTATCATTCATTTCTTTTCTCATCGTATGATGATTTCCTCATCTTGCTATCATTCCTTTGACTTGTTTAGCTATGTCTTGATTACACTAATCACCTATCTCATATCTACATCTGTCATCTACACTTGAAAACTCTTGAAAATTTTGAAATTTTCACGTCTCAATTGTTTCTTAAATTTTGATACTGTTAAGGTTTTGATTCCCTTATGTCCATGACCAGTCAATTTTGGTCGTCTTGTTATCGTGCCAAGAGTCTTAGTTGCTGACTAGACTTGAATGAGTTCCAATTTCCATTGGGACCTGGATTTCTATTCTTGGATGCTCGTGCCCAGCATTCGTTGATCTTATTCTCCATCTTGTCCAAATTCTGATTTACTCGAAGGTTGATCAACTTAGATCGTGTTGAGACAAATTTCTTTATCGTGGTTGGATTTCAATGCTATTAATCCTCGTGCATTGACTTCCGATTTTGATCATGTTTGGATTTTGGACACTCGTGTCTAAACTCTTTTCGACCTTGATTTCATTTCCTGATTACATCCAAATTCCTTGTGATTAGTCGTGCCTAGATGACTTGGCATGACTAAGACAACTTAGGATTTCCTTGACCGTGATTTTAACGATCATAACTATACATTTTATCTTGCCTCAAATTCGTGCCTAAAATATTGCCGAAATCTTCTATCATGTTTTAACCCCACTACCAACCTTTAATTTCGAGGACGAAATTTTTATAAGGTGGGTAGGATGTAAGTCCCCTGAATTTCCGAGATTTATTTTTGAATTTTCTAAATTATTTATTCTCGATAATTCATTTTTATTTAATTAATTTTGATCTTTAAATGCTCTTTACCGTGACTTGTAATTCTAGAGCATCAGGGATGCCAGTCTCTGGAAACTTTCTTCTTGGAGTTTGTAGTAGACGAGATTATCTTCACAGTGATATTTTGTGTCCCAATCGAACTTGTTCCCTTGTACCCTTTTTGCTTCGCACAAGTTCGGGTCAATTTAGACCATTTAATTAATAATTGAATTCCCACTCTTTTCCTGGATCCTCATATGCACGTTACCGTGACTTTTAATTTAGGAGCACCAGACCAGTCATTTTCTCAGAACCAACTTCTCATGAATGATCTACTCGAGACGCTCTTCACCCCTGACCTTCGTGTCCCACTCAGACACTCCATTTTGTGCTCCATTTCCTTCGTACAATTTTTGGTTCAATTTAGGCCAATTAATTATCTACCGTGAAACCCGATTTGATTTCCAATTTAATTTCGGGACCCGACATCGATCCAACCTAGTCAACCCCAAATAGGGACATGGCCCACACGAAGCCTACTACCCGCATGCCACTTGTGTCCCATTTATTTGAGCCCCCACATGCTACTTATTTGCCCATGATCATAAATACTTGTTTTTAATTCAAATATTGCACCCCGTCCATTTTGGCCCAACCCGGCTCCACTGAACCCAGTCCAAGCTCCTTGTTACCCTTCATCAATATCCATACACTAATTTTTTCCCTACTTAAAATATTCCTCTATCTCTCTACTTATTTAATCTTATTTTATCCCTTGTAAATTATATATGTACATATGTATATATGTATATATGTATAGGTGTATATATACATATGTATATACCCTCACACTCTCTCTCCTCTCCCATGCTAGCCGACCACCACCTCCTCTCTCTATCCTCTCTCTAAATATATATATATCTCTCTCTATATATATATATAATATATAATATATATATATATATACCCACACACACAAATATCTATCTCTCTCTCACTCACTCTCTCTCCCTCACTTTACACAAACACACACCCCTCACTCCCCTCTCCCATCATCTCTCCCCCTACCCGTACAGGAAAGACCCCCCCACTCCCTCTCTCTACTTTCTCTCTCTTCCTATAATATCTCTTTTCTCTCTCTCCCTCTTATTTTACATACACCCACACATACATCTCTCTCTCTCTTTCTCTCAACTCATACACACCCTCACCCACAGCAGCTCCCATGGCCGACCTCCTCTTCCTCCATGGCCAACCCACTCCTTCTCTCCTCCTTCCTCCCCGAGCTCCTCCTCATTTTTCCCATCTCCTCCTCCTCCCGAGCTTACAACCATCACCACTCTCCGCCACCATCACCATTCTCCGCCACCACCACCGTACCCGGCCGTCCCGCCACCGTGAGATCGCCGCCGCCATCGTAGTGCCGCGTGCCGCCGCCACAGCGTCGCGTCGCCGCCGCACTGGCCGCATGCGCAGGTGCAGGCGCAGCAGCAGCAAGCAGCAGTTACAGTAGCAGCAGCGGGTGCCACTCGCCGTGGGTGGCCGCGCGCCACCGCGTGGCCGGCCACCCAAGGCTGGGCGACCCCGGCGAGCACCCTCGTGCCGCCTCCGTCGTCCCCGACGCGGAGAACGGGCTATTCGTGCGTTTGGCACGAGTTTCCGCCGTGACACGTGCGGGAACGGAACACAGAATCACGTCTCGAACCAGCGACTTCGTGTCAATTTTCTGGAAGATCCGACCGTTGGATCGGTGAACTCTTTGCTCCGTCTCAATTTCGGTATATCCCTCTTCACCTCTGTCAAGTTTGAACCGTTAATTTCGTCGTTTGATAGATTAAAACCGGCCACCAAGTTGACACTTTAAATTGTGTTATTTTTGGACAGTTTTGTGGAGCCGACTTCGTCGAATCGTATCTCCTCCGTCGCAGCTCCGGTTGGTGCGCTACCAGTTCCTGTACGAAGCTGGTATGACCCTCTTCTTGCCCCCTTTAGATTTCATTTCAGTTTGAGCTTGTTAGGTCGGTCGAATTCGACGCCAAACTTGGCCGTTCGAATTCTTAGTGTTGTACTTGTAAAATTCCATTTTTGAACCCGGGACTCCGGATTCAATTTCTGACACACCAGTAGACTCGTGGCGTCGTTCTGGCATGTTTTCATATAAAGTTTGTTTGATTTGGAGAACGTGGGCCCTGGCACGCATTTCGGTGCAAAACGGGTCCTAATATCCGGGTCAGCTGGTCATTTTGAGTTCGGCTCATCGAAATCCAATTCCGGATATACCGTTGAGTTCGTATCTTCATTCTGGACTCGTTGACATATAATTTGCTGAGTTTTGAGGACATTAGCTCCGACACGCTTTTCCGTGCAAATCGGTTTCCAATGTCCGGGTCAACGGACCAATTTGAGATCGGTTCAACGGAATCCAATTCTGGATATACCGTTGGGTTCGTATCGTCATTCTGGATTCGTGGACATATAATTTGTTAAGTTTTGTGCACTTTTATTTCGGTACGTTTTTCGGTGCAAAGTGTGTCCAACGGTGGACACCACTTTGGCCCGAAATTACCCTTTTTGCCCCTGTGTCCAAATTGGACTTATGGACAGGCGATTCTAGCTAATTTGACCATTCTGGACACGTTGGTGATGTTAGTTTCATCATTCGATAACATTTGTAGGTTTTTATCCTATTATTATAATCCTTCTCTTTTGTTCGTATTTCTAGATCCTTGTATCGGAATTTAGATCCATCGATTCCAGTGATTTCATAATCACTGAAATTGATATGTTGACCCTGTAGATGTTTATAAAGACTAGCCTTGACCCTGTTTGACCATGGTTGACTACTTTGACTAAACGTCGAAGTAGAGTCAACATTAGCCTAGTTTGACCTAGAGTTGACCAATTGACTGGAAGTCAACTGTAAGTCAACCATCGACCCAGTTTGACCTAGTTTGACTTGGGTTGACTTTTTGTGACCTAGTTTGACCTAGTGTGACTCAGTGTGACCTAGTTTGACTTAGTAGACTGAGTCTGACCTAGATTGCGTAGCTTATACTATAGAATCAAGCCTAACACTGTTGAACCCTAATTAGCTTATATATATCTTATCTTTAGGTCTGTGGAATCACTCTGAGCATCGACCCCATTTGACAGCTCAGGACCGCAGGCGAGTACATTCTCTGATAGTAGTTCCTTGTCTTGATATTTTCTGTATCCGATTCAGTTATAGCGTTTTACTTGATTCTCGTCACGATGGTACACGGACTAGTATATATCGGATTCCTGTCATGAGATGTCATTCTTGGATTTTTTTGGGATACTGGTACTTGCTCGATCTTGTTCTTGTACTTGTATTGACACCGATTCCTGAGAAGGAGTAGCTACCTTCTTAGGGAATCTCGTGCCATGACGTGCTATGTCCGGATCCGTATACTATTCGGGGAAATGGGGAATTATTAGTGGTTGTGTGATCAATTCCCACATTGTTCTATTGTACACATTGTTCATAGCTATACCCTCGCCTCACGACGGGTAAAGCCTGACCCTACATCGTTCATAGTTTTCCATGGTGACCGGCCTTACCGCTCTATTGTACACATTGTTCATAGCCAGTCGGATGGAAAGCCTGATCATGTTTCCCAAGCCGATCACATAACGCTCTAATAATTCAAGGTATATTTTATATTTACTTTATCTTATCATATATCCTGCTCTGTTCTACATTCAGTACTTTCTCACCATGCTATGATATACAGTTACTCACATGTTCTATATGCCTCTATGATGTACCTTGATTGGAGACTAAGTTCTGCTCGGAAGAAGGGTTACAACCCCGGTCCTTGTTTGGTTTAAGGGTTGTAGCTCAGCTTCCGAACGGTTCCCAAGTCTTCATATATCTTTGTCTTATATTCCATTATGATTGTCTCTTACAGCATTTGTCAATACTATGAAACTGTTGTTAGTTTATGTACTCGTTCCGCTCCTGACTGGATACGTTATGAAAATATTACAGATGTTGTTGCTAGCCGAGGTGGATCTCACTATTCTTCTATGTGAGTTGCCTGGTAGTTGTTCTTAGTTTGTCTTATTTTTTCTTCTTTATTTTCCTATCTTATGATTCCTTCTAGTAGTTTCTAGTTGTTCTTGTGCTTTAGTTATCTTTCTTGTCTTATCATCCCTAGCTGTTGTGATGTGACTAGAGTATCTTTGTAGTTATAGGCCTTCTAGACGTAGTGTATATTTATTGGGTACTAGACAGCATTCTACCGTCGATACTGCGGCGTAGGCTGGGCGTCGTCTACGTATTCGTACCCGTATATCCGGGTGCGGGTCGTGACTCTGTGGGACCATAGGAGACTTGATTGTAGCATGTACCCCCTAGTCTCTCGACAACCACGATCGCCGTATGACGTTACGTACCTCATATAGTGTAGCTGGCCTAGTTCGTCCCCATATTTCGGTACTGGGGCGTGATAATGACATTATGAACAATGATGACATGGAACCTCGCAGCGTTGCCGAGTGTCAACGACGAATGGGCTGGCCATAATAGAAACAAGCAATCCAGGCTGAATTAGATCCTTAGCGAAAAGAAGCGTATTTGGACCTATAGCTCCAACACCACCCAATGTTAAACCAGTTGGTCACAAATAGGTTTTTCTAAGGAAGCATAATGAGAGAAATGAGATTGTACGATACAAGGCTCGTCTTGTGTCACAAGGCTTCTCACAACGCCCTGGAATTGATTAGAAGAGACGTATTCTCCCGTAATGGACGTCATAACGTTCTACTACTTAATCAGTTTAGTAGTTTCCGAAAAACTGAATATGCAGCTCATGGATGTGGTCACAGCCTATCTCTACGGGGATCTAGACACAGAGATATACATGAGAGTCCCTGAATGACTAAAGATGCCTGAATCAAGTAGTTCCCGACCACGGAACGCCTTCTCGATTAGACTGAGGCGTTCGCTATTTGGATTGAAATAATCTGGGCGAATGTGATATAACCGCCTAAGCGAATACTTGATTGGTTTGGGATACATTAATAACGAACTTTGCCCATGTATGTTCATAAAGAAATCTACTTCAGAATATGCAATCATCGCGGTCTATGTAGATGACATGAATCTCATAGAAACCGAAAAAGACTTGTCAGAAACTGCTGATATCCTGAAGAGGGAATTCGAGATGAAGAATCTTGGGAAGACACGGTTTTGCCTCGGCCTGCAGATCGAGCACCGTAAAGATAGAATTCTTATCCATCAAGCGAACTACACCCAAAAGGTGTTGAGACACTTTAGTCATTTTCACGTTAAGTCGTCCGCTACTCCCATGATCGTCCGCTCTCTAG
Organism: Iris pallida; assembly: GCA_029216955.1. Lineage (NCBI taxonomy): Eukaryota > Viridiplantae > Streptophyta > Magnoliopsida > Asparagales > Iridaceae > Iris > Iris pallida. The sequence goes on from JANAVB010039215.1 coordinate 1,918,458, forward strand.
ACATTACTAAGGACCCATTCCGTCCAAAGGAGGACGACGAAGAGATATTGAGTCCTGAGTGCTCTTATCTGGGTGCAATAGGCGCTTTATTGTACTTGGCCCAATGTACTAGATCAGACATCTTGTTTGCTGTGAATTGTCTAGCTCGACACAGCACCGCGCCAACACGCCGCCATTAAAATGGCATAAAAGACATTTTTTGCTACCTTAAGGGTACTACGGACTTGGGCTTATTCTATCCCTACGCGGTTTTGAGTGAGTCCAACGCTCTTGGCACTCGAATCAACGCGACCCTTGTTGGCTCCACCGATGCGGGATACTTATCTGATCTGCACAAGGGGCGTTCCCAATCTGGTTATGTCTTTACCATTAGGAACACGGCAATTTCTTGGAGGTCTTGCATACAGACCTTAGTGGCTACTTCAACGAACCACTCTGAGCTTCTCGCGCTCTATGAGGCGACTAGAGAGTGTGTATGGCTTCGAGCTGTTATTGGCCATATTCGAAGTACATATGATCTTCCATATAACCCAGATGAACCTGTTGTCGTCTATGAGGACAATACCGCTGTTATTGATCAAGCGAAACATGGTTACATCAAAGGAGATTCTACCAAGCACATATCGCCCAAGTTGTTCTTTACACATGAACAACAAGCGCTTCAGAAGATTGAAGTGCAACACATTGGATCGAAGAATAATCGTGCAGACTTGTTCACCAAGTCACTGCCGAAACACTCGTTCCAGAAACATGTCAGAGCAATTGGACTTAGGAAACTTTCAGAGCTAGCCTAAGTGAAACATGTTTCCTGCACCCTGTTGTGTGCATGTGAAGGGGAGCGCCCCAACGAGCGCCCCAACGAGTGCCTCCAAACGCCCTGTTGTGCGTATATCCCGTGCCCTGTCGAGTGCGAGTGAAAAGGAGAGCATCCTGATGTATGCTTGTGTACTCTTTTTTCCCTTAGACCAAGTTTTTTTCCATTGGATTTTCCTTGGCAAGGTTTTTTTAACGAGACACAGTTCAAATCCCTTATTCACTAAGGATTATTATGATCATGGGGAGTATCCGGTTGTATACTTCTAAACCATCCTGTACTCTTTTGTCCTTCGATCAACGGTTTTTTCCTATTGGGTTTTCCCTGACAAGGTTTTGACGAGGCACCTTTGCAATGGTTAGTTTACCCCCATCACACTGACCTGTGTGTACTCTTTTGTCCTTCGACCAAAGTTTTTCCCACTGGGTTTTCTTTGGCAAGGTTTTGACGAGGCACAAGTAGGTGGTCAAATTTGAAGGTGCAAGCTACAGACAGACGAAGAAACTCAGAGGTGTTTACAAGAAGAATTTCTAGAGAGCTAAGGGGGAGTGTTGTAACTCATGGCTTTTCACCTTTCATCTCCTTGTAACCTACACATGACCTTTGGCCCTTCATTTCTTCATAACCCCCAACCTCTCTCCCTATATAAAGAGAGGTTGGGATAGCTTGTATGTGGCACTTGAGTGATTTATATTATACGAGTATACTTCGTCACATCTCTGGCGTGTTTGAGTTTTTGCCTTACAACAGAGACTACATGTTGTTTTTTCTGTTATAAAAAAAAAGTATATATATATATATATATATATATATATATATATATATATATATATATATATATATATATATGGTGCTGCTATTAGCACTCCTAAAATATTATTCGGCACTTTTTTTAAATTTTTTAACATTCAAATTTTAAATTTGTCCTTACATTAACATTATTGGCACTCCTAAAATGTCATCCTACACTCCTCCCTCCATGTATACACAAATTAATGTCATATTTAATGCAAGGATAGATTTGGAATTCGAATATTTAAAAATTAAAGATAAGTGCCAACTGACATTTTAGGAGTGTTAATAGCAGCACCAAATATATATATATATATATATATATATATATATATATATATATATATATATATATATATATATATATGAAATGTCCAAAAATTGCAAATATTTTATGAAAAATCTACCGCAAAATAACGTTTTATCGCGTGCCCAGAATTAGCGAAAAATAAATAAAGGGGGTTCTGAATGACCTTTTTGCCTTCTAATTTATTGAAAACATTCCCGAACCCTACTCTTCAAAAAAAATATTTTGATACTTCCTCTTCTTTCATACACCGCTCAGTTTCGAATATAGGTTTTCTCCTCCAAAATCGTCAAATCTTACTTCAAAAACTCATCGAAAAATTTCGGGAAGACAGACAAACGGTAAAACTGTTAAAACGGATGTCCAAACATCATTTTTTTGTAATTCTAAAATTTTGGAAGGCCGACTAACAAAAAATTGTTAATCTCTGGCTTCTCGAAAATACGCTCCTTTTGCGATAAACTGGACCTCGTTTCAACCTCTCAGCCAAAAGTTATGGCCCTTCAAAGTTTTAACTGGACAAAATGCAGGAGAATGATCATTCTTCGTGGTAATATCACGGAGAATGGCCATTCTCCGTGCTAAAACCACGAAGAATGGTCATTCTCCTTGTTAAATTAACAAAGAATAGTCATTCTCCGTGTCATAATGACGGAGAATGGCCATTCTCCGTCAATTTAACAAGGAGAATGGTCATTCTCCGTGGTTTTAGCACGGAGAATGACCATTCTCCTTGTTAAATGTAGCATCCGCTACCAAAATTTCTATTTTGATTAGTGATTAAGTGGATAAATAACACTAGGAATTTTGGGGATTTTTTGTTAATTCTTAGGTAATTTTTATTATAGTACTATTATTATTTTGAAAGACTTTTAGATTTTGTCAGGGCACACAAGCTTATGTTAGAGGCCAGATAGTTTACTAAGGTTCTAGAAGGTCAAATATATTTTCTATAATTTTTTGGTAATTTTCTGAAATTTTTAGATAATTAAATATAGGAAAAACATATTTTATAGGACTTGTAGAATTTACTGTGCAAGCCTATGAGCAAATATTGATCCTAAATATTTTTATAGGGTTCATTATATTATTTTATATTTTCTAGAATTTTTCCATAATTTTCTAAGTATTTTTAGTATTTATTATAATTTTTTGGAATTAAAACTACTTTAAAACTATTTTCTGTAAATTAAAATCTTATTTCCCTAATTAAATGTAATGACCCACTCCGCCCTAGCGAAACGCCGATTCAAACGGCAAGTGCAACGACTCAAACGAGCCGTCGACCCGAAGAGTTGGCATCGACCTGATGAAGAATCGATGCAAGGCTTACATTGGCCCGTCAAAGATGAATCCAGACTTAGACATTCAAAGGCGCGCTCGGAGTATCGCTCGGCCGATACGAACATCGCTAAGGTGGGTGGCTCCGATGAACCCATCTTTGCTTAGCCTAGACAAATAACAATACGGACACTATTGCTAGAATCGCTAGGTGATAACACTGCGCATGCTAATAAATGACTCAACGCACCTAGCTAAGGGAATAATCCCATCTTATATGCTTGTATAGAATATGGAAAAGAATATAAAAAATGTGAGAACTCTCGTACCGCACTCCACATTCGTGCTAAGTCACAGGCTTACATTCAAATTTCTTATACGTCCAACAATGAAGCAATGAATGGTTTACAACAATGAAACAGAAGACTATCGACATAGTCGTTCCGAGTAGAATATAGCAACATTGGACGACTTCGGGACCGATGGGTCGCCAAAGCGACTCCCGTACGGGAAGTTGCATAATGTATGAATGAATGAATGAATGAACGAATAAGTGAATGAATGAATCAACGAATGAATGAATGAATATGTGAATGAATCAATGAACGAACGAACAAGTGAAAGAAAGAATGAATAAGATAAGAAAGAAAGGAATGGTTAGCGACAGGTATGACGGGGACTTGCATCAGGGCTCGCTACCCATACTGCACGGACGCTGCCGCCAACCTGGTCGATAACGTATTATGGCTAAGGGTTAGCCTACGACTCAGAGACAGCCGTTAAGTTAAAATGACAAACAAAACGAAATGGTCATGGATAATCCCCTCGTATACGGGAGGTAGGAGAAATAAGGGATTCCAGCGACATGATCAAAGGGAGGATCGTGGCCGGCCTAGACGGAATCAGAATGGCTTACTGTCCTAGCCTGGGTGCGGGCTTGGCCACCCAGGAGACGTAAGGCCGGGTATTTCAAGAGACTATCAAGGTGTACCAGCCAGCACGCTATGATAGGTGAGAAATACCAAGGGAGAATATGTCAAAAATGTCTTGTGGTGCCAGCGACCGGTGCATATAGATTAAATAGGCTTTGTTGGTGGCAATCCACGTGCAAGTCCTTGCATTGAAACAAAATAGTCTAAGTTAACTGAATGAAGCGCCTTCTGAATAGGCTCGAATGTAACACACCAAATGATTGAGAGTACTTCGTAAAATTGAGTTAGAAAACACGCCTACGTCGCGCTAGGACCTGAGGCAGGGACACGCCCTTAACATTGAAAGTTTATATGAATTGTTGACTAACTTGGTTTACTTTGGACAGGGAAGGCCGGACGGTAAGTATGGGTAAGTCATACATGTATTTCCATGCAAACAATTGAATTCGACAACACGAGATAGGTTATGAAATATGCCATGAAACTGATCCTAAGGCAAGATTAGAAAGACAATGGATGATAGACGGTGCACAAAAGTAAATAGAACGTGTTTGGTAATGATAGCATTATGGGCGAGCTAGCCTCCCCACCAGTGCATAACAATGTACTGATAACCCCACAGTTTGCTTGCAGGACGTAGGAGATGTCGTCGAGTGCGGAGCTTCCCTCGAACGTGCTAAGGCGCAGAGCTAAATCTGGGGCCTTGGAGCGTTACAAGGAGCTGAAGCACCATATACAGGACATAATGTATCGGAACAACGCCATGAATTATTTCATCTTGTAAGCCACTTGGCACGTCTTTTATGTTTTCAGAGAGAAAGAGCTTGAGCGATTTGTAATCTCGGCCTAGCGCCGCTTGTAAACTTCTTGAATGTCAATAAAGAGTTTGAATTTGCTTCAATTTGTGTTCATATACTTTCTGCTGCAAATGGGGACACTCTGTGCGACTCTGTGGCCTAGCTCAAATTGATCGTTTCTGGGATTAGCCTTGCACGGGCGCAACCTAGGCCCGTGCGGCATCACGCCTTAGCGAGGACGATCGCTCCTGCAGGAGCGGGGCGTGACATTAAATACCCAGTCAGCCAGAGCGGAGCCCACGCGTCAGCCACCCAGGCCTAACCGCGGGCCCCAGCTGTCATCCATTGTCATGGTGTGGGCGGGCTCCTAATTAGGTCCCGAGCCAAAACCCGAGCCAAGCCGGCTTCACCTCCACCGCTCGATTAGAACGGGAGGCAGCAGGATGCCGCCACGTGACAGATTAAGCCTCAGCCCGATTGTCTCACCGCCTCACTTTTCCTATATATATATATTATAGTTTTTGAAAAACCTAAAAATAATCCAGCAGCCTTTTGTAGGAGAACTCATCTAGGATTTTCGATTTCCCGAAGCGATTTTCGCCAACCCCGACGTGCTTTTCGTATGCCATTTTTTTGTTGGAAACGTATTGAGGTATAGTTCCTGAATATGTAATTTATTTTTATCAATTTTGAACCTTAATTTCTAGAGTGTTAGTTGTCTGAAACTTGACACGGTTTCGATGTTTTCAATATTTCGGGAGAACCGAAAATCGAAATCGCGGACCGTTTGAAGTTTTGAAAATCTAACACAGAGATCTACGACATATAATTTTCCCAGAAATTAATTAGTTCATCTATTATTTTTAGTAATTCGTAGAACTCAGTTTTGCCGACAAATTATCGATTTGGTCATGGTTAGCCATAACGGCGATATCTTTTGAACAAAGCATGATTTTGTGGCACGGTCGATTTCAGTACACTCATGGCGCTGAAATCTACTAGCGTGCATACTCAAATCATCGATTTTGTATCGTTTGACTAATTAGTCATCGATGTGTCTCGATTTGTGGAAACCGTCATCTTTTTTGGCTAAAAATTAGTATTTAATCTTAATTCCAGAATTATATTAGATTAAATTAGGTTTTTAGATGATTTATTATAGAATTAAACATAATTAGTTATGTTTAACCATTAGCCACTTTCTAGGATTTTTAGAGTGAGATTTTCATAATCTAACTTGTGGTTATTTATGTGACGGGGTAGATCGGTCTACGACGTTTGAGTTGTGACTTCTTCATCTAGCAGAGCAATACAAGTATCACTATGACCTATGTTGCCTTTATTTTATGCTGCATGTTATTCCTTTCCTTAAGTTGTTAGCCTTATCTTTTATACCATTGGTGCATGAGAGTTATACTTGTTACTATAGCCATACATGTTCACTTAATGTTTTCGTTCAATGTTCTATCTTCAATGTTTAAAGTTAAATTTAATGTTAAAGTGACCATGATTACTTGTGAGAGAGTCGGGGGGGATACAACTAGTATGCATGTAGTCTACGCAATATACAATTTTTTTCCAATGTCATTGTTGATAGCAGTCGTTACACCTCACGTACCGACTGCCGGATGTCCTAACCCGTCCACATGCAGAACACTTGTATTCTAAAATACACAGTACACGTAATTTGTTTCGTATTGACGTTTTGTCCACAGGTTTGTCTTATATTCATCGTTCTCTTATATTGTCTTCGTGCCCTAGTTATACCTTCAACTGCTCCAAGTCATAATTGTACTCCCAAACCGTTTTCCAAGATATAGTGGTTTCTTTTGATATCATGTTATACTCATCATCCTCTTATTGATATTCTGCGTACTTGTATATTATATTGTGTAGTGTAGTGTTATGGTGATCTTGCTCCAATCCTGACTGGATAACTATTTTTCAGCTTTAGACGACGTGGTTTGCCCCGAGGTTTATGGTGCATATTATGGTGACACTGACGTTACCAATATGCCGGTTGCTTCTTCTGATGCGGAGTAACATATTTCTTTCTTATGCACTTTCGTGTTATTCTTAGCTCGTGAGTTTAGCGGACATTAATTCTAGTTGTTTATATTTATTTTTAGCGGGTTTGTTTCCGAGACTATTCTGAGTTGTAGTGGATCTTTCTTTAAATCATTTATTGAGACTTTTAAGTTTAATCTCTTTGTATTGACTTAGTTGTGGATGATATATGTGGACTGTGTACTTGTATGGATAAATGTTTATCATAGACAGCGTACTACCGTCGATTCTGCAGCGTAGGCTGGGCTTGTGCATGCCTCATTTTCGAAAAGCGGGTGTGGATTGTGACATTAAATTGACAAAGTATAGCCATTCTCCGTGTTAAAATGACGGAGAATGACCATTCTATGTCAATTTAACAAGGAGAATGACCACTCTCCGTCATTTTAACACGAAGAATGGCCATTCTCCGTGTTAAAATAACGGAGAATGGTCTTTAACATGGAGAATGGTCACTCTCCTTGTTAAATTGATAAAGAATAGTAATTCTCCGTGTTAAAATGACGGAGAATGGTCATTCTCCGTTAATTTAACAAGGAGAATGGCCATTCTCTATCAATTTAACGCGGAGAATGGCCATTCTCCGTGTTAAAATGACGGAGAATGGCCATTCTCAGTCATTTTATCACGGAGCCATTCTCCGTCATTTTAACACGGAGAATGGTCATTCTTTGTTGTTTTAACATAGAAAATGACCATTCTCCGTCATTTTAACACGAAAAATGGTCATTCTCCGTCATTTTGACACGAAGAATGTTCATTCTCCATCATTTTGACATGGATAAGGCTATTCTTCGTAGTTTTAGCATAGAGAATGGTCATTCTCCGTGATTTTAACACGGAGAATGGTTATTCTCCATGGTTTTAACAAGGAGTGTCACCCTCACTTTTCCAAGTTAGGGGTAAAATGATAATTTTCTATTTTATAATATTTTTGGGAATTTTATTTCATGAATAATAATATTTAATGATTATAGGAGTCGGGTTCGAATTTTATCGCATTCCGACTTAATTCGGGACCCCGGAGAATTTTGACTTGTGTTGTATTTAACATGTTAATTAGCCATGGCCCACCAAACTTAACTTTTAGGTTTAGAAGTTTGGACTAGTCCCCCATGAGTATTTAAGCTTAATTATGAATTTTATTTGATTTTATAGGATTTTTAGGGATTTGGTAGATTGAGTTTGAATTTTATCCAATTTGGACTTAAGTTGGAGACCCGAGTAGTCTGGACACTAGTGGGACCCACATACTAGCTGGGCTTGGCCCACATGCCATCCTAACTAGGCTAGAAACCATAAACCATACTCCCATGGCTTAACTAGTCATTTAGAGGCTTAATTAGTCATTTTGAAGATTAAACCAAACCAAACCAAATCCAAACCAAACCAAACCAAATCCAAACCGAACCAAACCAAGTCTAATGGGTGTGGAGGCCTAATGGGTCTCCACCCAAACCCATTTGGGACCCCCCATGGCCGGCCACATATAGGCCATCCCCTCCCCCTCTCTTTACTTCATCCCTAAGTCATCTCTCTCCCCCTCTCTTCATTTCATTCTTTTAATTCCTTCTTCTTCAAGAAATTTACATATAGGTATGCTCTTTAAACCCTCATAAATTCCTCATTTACATTCATTCCTTCACAATAAATGTAGAGGAGACCATTCTCTACAAGTTGACCATAGCTTTTATAGGTTTTCCTAAAACCTAGTTTAGTAATTTTATTATGGGTTTTACCCTTTTTAGAGGGGTATGTTTATATATATATATATATATATATATATATATATATATATATATATATGTATTTGTCTGTGTGTAGAGGAGAGTGGTGGTGGTATCATGAGAGTGTGTATTTGTGTGTAAGTGTGTGTGTGTCCATATATATGTATATAGATATATATATATTATATGTGTTTGTGAGTATATATATGTGCATATATATAGATATGTATGTGTGTGTATATGTATGTACATATGTATGTGTGAGTGTGTGTATTTACATATATAGAGAGGGGAATGGAATGAGAATTGGTAAGTGAGTGATATATATATTAGAGAGTTAGAGAGGGAGAATTATAGAAGAAATATAGAGATTTTAGAGAGAAAATTGAGAGAGATTTAGAGGGTGAGATGAGAGGAAGAGAAAGAGGAAAAGAAGTGGCAGCAGCAGCAGCTGTTGGGGGGGGCCAAGGGGGCTGCTGCCCCCCCCCCCAAATCAGCACAGCAGCAGCAGTACTGCAGCAGCTTAGTAGCAGCAGTAGCATCCCAAACCACCCCCATTTGACCCCCGTAACCTCCCGTATATACACCCATATATATACCAATATATATATACATATATATACCCTATATATTAGCTATATATATACCTATTTAACCCTCTAAATAGCCCCCCTAAAACTAGTCCTAAGTATAGGTTAAAAATGGGTGTTTGAGAGTGTGTGTGAGTGGTTGTGTGAGTTTTAGTGAAGGGATGATTTTGAGTTCCGTGATTCGGAACGCGTCGAAACTTGGAGGGGACTTAGCAAATGTGAAATAGAGTTTGCGGGTAGGATCCTAGTTGGAAATCGGGGTTGCGTGTGGGATTAGGGAGATGGTATCGCACCGTACCATCGAGTATCTTGAAATATTCAAGATAACGGGTAAACGGGCGATACGGGCCGTAAGATGGACTGGATGTCCACTTACCCTAGGAAACTTGGTAGGTAATGGTTGTATAGGCTAGTACCCCACTACCCTAGGAAGCCCGGAGTGAAATTCCTAAGGGAAGGCCACTTGGCGTCGAGTTAGAATGGTTAAGGGTAAATATTTTAAGGGGTAATCGGATAAATTCAAAATACGGGGTTCGGATATTCGGATTGACTTGAAACTTTGGTGACTTGTTGGGTACACCCTACAAATGTCATATTTGAACCGATTTTGGCTCGGTTGACCCAAAGTTGACTTTTTACCCAAAAGTCAACCGTGAGTCAACAATTTGTTTAGATTTGACCAAATCCAAATTAGAGTTGACCAGTTGACCAAAAGTCAACTTTTGGTCAACATTTGACCAGTTTGACCTAGGGTTGACCTAGAGTTGACCAGAGTTGACCAGGGTTGACCAGTTGACCAAAAGTCAACTGTAGGCTAACTCTTGACCCCGTTTGATTTGCTTTGACTTGTTTTGTCTTGCGATGACTGGTATGACCTAGAGTCGACTTAGATTGACTTGATATAGCTTGATTTGACCTAGATTGACTTGACAGGACTTAGTGTGACTCAGTGAGACCTAGTTTGACCTAGATTTCATATCATTCATTGTGAATCATTCTTAAACTTGTTTAAACCTAAATTAACATACGATATCTCATATTTAGATTTCTGATTACCACTCTGAGCATTAATATACCCTACAGCTCAGGATAGCAGGTGAGTACATTCTCTGATAGCAGTTACTTGTTTTGATATCTTCTCTACCAGTTCAGTTATAGTGTTTACTTGATTATCGACACATTGGTGCACGGACTAGTATTGTCGGATTCCTGTCATGAGATGTCATTCCTGGATTTCTTGGGATACGGTTACTTGCTTAGTCTTGATTCTTGTACTTGTATTGACGTCGATTCCTGAAAAGGACTTGCTCCCCTCTTAGGGAATCCTGCGTCATGACGTGTTATGTCCGGATTCGTGTACTATTCGGGGATGGAAAATTTTATAGATAGTGTGATCAATGCCCACCTTAAGTTACTACTTGTATCATAGCTATACCCTCACCTCACGACGGGTATAGCCTGACCTGTGCTACTACTTGCTCCATAGCTTGCCATCCCGACCGGGCCGAGTCCACGTACTTATAGCCGGTCGGCTGGAAGCCTGATTCTTGACCATATCGATCACATTATGCTATAATATTCGAGGCACTTTTATATTTATTACATCAGTTACATGATTTATAGTTCAGCTACTTTTCTTGTATGATTCATCCTGACATGATTTTCAGTTTACATATCCTGTTATACTTACATCTTAATATGTTCATCTTGTACTCTATTATGATTGACTGTTAGAGCATTTGTCATTACTATGGAATTTGTTGTCAGCGTTGTACTCGTTCATTTTCCTGACAGGATAACGTTATGATATATCCAGATGACATAGATGCGGACTGCTCTACCTACTATGGGTATGGTCAGGACGTAGACTGCGACCAGTTGACACCCTTGGAGCCAGTGGATGATAGTACTTCTGTTTAGATCTTTTTAGCTAGGTTTGACTGGACTGCGATCCAGCTAGCTTTCAGACTGTAGTTTTCTATGTTATATTTTGAGACCCTGAGATGTTATGTATATATCTGGGCTTGTGTCGGACACTGGACTTATTTCTATTTTCATCTATCATATATTTTTCCTTCTGAGCTATCTACCTTAGTTTTATTCTGTGATTGAGACTGTATTGTTATGTCACCTCCACTCGGAGTGTATATACTGTACAGGTACCTTTATACTGTTAGTCGTAGTATTTACAGACGTTATATACAGCGTTCTACCGCCGGTACTGCGGCGTAGGCTGGACGTACCCACGTGCTCGTGCCCCTCATAAGGGTGCGGGTCGTGACACGGAGAATGACCATTCTCTGTCATTTTAACACGGATAATGGCCATTCTTCATCATTTTGACACGGAGAATGGCCATTCTCCGTGGTTTTAGCACTTCTCCGTGATTTTAACACGGAGAATGGTCATTATTCGTCATTTTAACACGGAGAATGGTCATTCTCCGTGTTAAAATCAGGGAGAATAATGGAGAACATTCGACAGAAATCTAAAACCTACTTCTTCTTTTTTGTGAAATTTTTTTCAGGAACAAAAATTCAAGAGTTTTTGCTCTTCTTTCAAAATGATGCTAACTCTTATAGAAAAGAAGAAGATCTTCTTTCCACAATTGACCTAATCGTCAAAAAACTTCAAATCTCTCCACGATGATGATGAGTGATGATCGGAATTCGACTGAAGAAAAGCACAGTAAACTACGAACGATCTTTGGGATCTCTGCTGAAGATGAGAGCAATGGAATTCAGATCTCTCACGAAGAAGAAGAAGACGAAAATCGTAATCCAAATCTGAGTTTGTGCGAAGAGTAGTTATGATATTATAAAGATGGCAATTTTATAAATACGGAGCATCTAAAAGGAATCTTAGAATATTTAACGTGAAAATATATAATTCTGGGCATTTCATAAAACCCATCCTGCGGGTGATTTTTTCATACAAACCAACCCCGAAATTGGGTTTCTCAGCAATTTCCACGTATATATATATATATATATAAAGCACAGTGGGTTTTTGGTCCGACCCATGTGCTTTGGTTCAACGATGATGAAAGGACTAAATTGCCCCTCTCTCTATAAGAGAGGAGGAGGTCCCATTTGAGTACGGAGCAACCGGTTGTTCCAATGGCACCCCCGTCTTCAGCTCCTCTTGCACCGTCCCTCCCTCCACCCGCCTCCGCTCCATCCTCGCCCACACCGTCGTCGCCGGCCTCTTCCGCAACCCCTTCGTCGCAAGCAGCCTCCTCTACCGCGCTGTCGACGTCGACCCTTCCTTCGCCGCCTCCTTCTTCTCCGCCATAACCAACCCCAACCCTTTCTCCTTCAATACCGCTATCGCTATCTCCGTCGACTCACTCTCCATCTACTCTCAAATGCTCCGCCGCCGCGTCCCTCCAGACTCCCACACCTTCTCTTCCTTGCTCAACACCATCATCGTCGCCGCCACCACCAGGTCGCTCCACGCACACGCCCTCCTCCTCAAATTCTGGCCCGACCCCTTCGTGCAGACCGTCATGCTCACCGCCTACTCCCGACGCGGCTCTGCCGACCACGCCCTGCGGGCGTTCGACGGAATACCGTACAGGGACGTCGTCTCCTGGACCGCCGCCGTCTCGGGCCTCGCCGTCCTCGGACGCCCCACGACGGCCCTGCGTGTCACGACCTGCACCCGGATATACGGATACGAATACGTGGGCCACGCCCAGCCTACGTCGCAGTATCGACAGTAGAACGTTGTCTGGTATCCAATAAATATACACTACATCTAGAAGGTCCATAAACTACAAATGTACTCAATCACAATCCAACATCTAAAGAAGATAAGACAGGAAAGATAACTAGGGCACAAGAACAATTAGAAACTACTAGAAGGAATTATAAGACAGGAAAAAAAATAAGACAAACTAAGGATAACTACCAGGCAACTCACATAGAGGAATAGTAAGATCCACCTCAGCTAGCAACATCATGAAGTCCAATAATGGTATAACAACTTCTAAAATATTATCAACGTATCTAGTCAGGATGGGAACGAGTACATAAACTAACAACAGTTTCATAGTATTGACAAATGCTGTAAGAGACAATCATAATGGAATACAAGATGATATATCAAGACTGTAAGTGAACAGGATATATAAACTGGAAATCATGTCAAGGTTAATCATGCAGGAAAAGTAAGCTGAACTGTAATATGTAACTGATGTAATAAATGTAAAATATTTTTCGAATATTATAGCATAATGTGATCGGTAAGGGTCAAGATCAGGCTTCCAGCCGACCGGCTACAAGTACGTGGACTCGGCCCGGCCGGGATGGCAAGCTATGGAGCAAGTAGTAGCACAGGTCAGGCTATACCCATCGTGAGGAGAGGGTATAGCTATGATACAAATAGTAACTCAAGATGGGCATTGATCACACTATCTATAAAATTCCCCATTTCCCGAATAGTATACGGATCCGGACATAGCACGTCATGGCACGAGATTTCCTAAGAAGGTAGCTACTTCTTCTCAGGAATCGGTGTCAATATAAGTACAAGAACAAGATCGAGCAAGTACCAGTATCCCAAGAAAATCCAAGAATGACATCTCATGACAGAAATCCGATATATACTAGTCCGTGCACCATCGTGTCGAGAATCAAGTAAAACACTATAATTGAATCGGATACAGAAAGTATCAAGACAAGGAACTACTATCAGAGAATTTACTCGCCTGCGGTCCTGAGCTATCAAATGGGGTCAATGCTCAGAGGGATGCCACAAACCTAAAGATAAGATATATATATAAGCTAAGTAGGGTTCAACAGTATTAGGCTTGATTTTATAGCATAAGCTACGCAATCTAGGTCAGACTCAGTCCACTAAGTCAAACTAGGTCACACTGAGTCAAACTAGGTCAAACTAGGTCACATGAAGTCAAACCAAGTCAAACTAGGTCAATGGTTGACTTACAGTTGACTTTTAGTCAAACTTTTAGTCAACTGGTCAACTCTGGTCAACTCTAGGTCAAACTAGGCTAATGTTGACTAACAGTTGACCTTTGGTCAACTGGTCAACTTCGGTCAAGTTCTAGTCAATTTTAGGCTAAACTTCCGGTTGACTTTTGGTCAAAATAGTCAACTGTGGTCAACCAAGGTCAAAACTAGTCTAACCTAGGTCAAATATTGACTCTACTTCGACGTTCAGTCAAAGTAGTCAACCGTGGTCAAATAGGGTCAAAGCTAGTCTCTATAATCATCCATATAGACAATTGGTCAATTTCGGTGATATGAAATCACTGGAATCGATGGATCTCAAATATAACAAAAGGAGAAAGATTATAACAATAGGGTAAAAACCTACATATGTTGTCGGATGGTGAAACGACCATCACCAACGTGTCCAGAATGGTCAAATTAGCTAGGATAGCCTATCCATAAGTCCAATTTGGACACAGGGATAAAAAGGTAATTTTGGGTCAAAATGGTGTCCGTGTCGGACCCACTTTGTACCAAAAAAATATGCCAAAATAAAAGTGCGCTAAACCTAACAATATATATGTTCATAAATCCAGAATGACGATACGAACTCAACGGTATATCTGAAATTGGATTCCGATGACCCGATCTCAGATTGGTCCATTGACCAGGATATTAGAATCTGATTTGTACGAAAAAGCGTGTCGGAGCCAATGTCCTCAAAACTCAGCAAATTATATGTCAACGAGTCTAGAATGACGATACAAACTTAACGGTATATCCGAAATTGGATTCCGATGAGCCGACGTCAAAAAGTCCAGTTGACCCGGACTATGGGACCCGCTTTACACCAAAATGCGTGCCAGGGATCATGTTTTCCAAATCTAACAAACTTTATATGAAAATATACTAGAACAACATCACGAGTCTACTGGTGGTGTCAGAAATTGAATCCGGAGTTCCGGGTTCAAAAATAAAATTTTACAAGTAAAAAATTAAGAATTCGGACGGCCAAATTTGGCGTCGAATTCGACCAACCAAACAAGCTCACAATGGAACGAAACTGGAGGGATAGGAAGAGGGTTATACCAGCTGCACATAGAAACTAGTGGCATGCCAGACGGAGCTGCGATGGAGGAGATACGAATCGAAGAAGTTGGCTCCGCAAAACTGTCCAAAAATAACACAATTTAAACGATCAACTTGGTGGCCGATTTTGATGTATCAAATGACAAAATTAACGAATGAAAATTGAGGAGAGTGACGAGCTATACACCGAGATTGAGATGGAGCAAGGAAATTATCGATCCAATGGTCAGATTTTTTGAAAAACGTGTGCGAAGTCGCTGCGACGAGGCGCCATTTCTGGATCTCGTTCGCGCGCGTGTCGACGGAATTTCGTGAAAATGCACGAATCGCCTAGGCGGCACATCCCGGAGGATGGTGGCCGCAACGAAAAGGTGCGCCCGGCCCACGCGCAGCCCGGGGGTCTCGTCGACGACGGCGACGGCCGCGACAACGCGCGGCTGCCGGTGCACGCCCGCGGCCGTTGCATACGCTGCTGCTGTTGTTGCTTGCTGCGGTTGCTGTATTGCGCTGCTGCTCTGTTGTTCGTGCACGACGGCACAACGGCGGCGCGGCGACGACGCGGTGGTGGTGGCCGTGGCCGATCGGGTAAGGGGAAAGAGATGGTGGCGGTTGTGGTTGAAGTGGTGTAGATGATGGTGGTGGTGCTAAGCCTAGGGAGGAGAAGAAGAGAGTTCGGGTGGAGGTTTAGCTCGGGATGTGCTCGGCCATGGGGGCTGAGCTAAGGGGAGGGTGGTGGTTGTGGAGCTCGGGAAGGGAGGAGGAAGTTAGAGGTGGGGAGCTGCTGTGAGTTGGAAATAAGAGGGAGAGAGAAAGTAATGGAAAAGAGAGAGAAAGAGAGAATATATGTATTATATGAGTGTGTGTCTATATAACATATAAAGAGAGAGAGAGAGATATATATTTAGAGAGAGAGAGATAGAGGTCGGCTAATGGGAGAGGGGTGTTCGGCCACATGGGGGGTGAGATAGGAGAGTGAGGATTTAAATGTAGAGAGAGAGTATTATATATATATATATATATAATAGAGAGAGAAAGTCAGATAATTATATAAAATAGGAATATTTTTTAGTAGAGAAAATACAAATACAATAGTGGGGTGTATGGGTAGTCATGACAGGGGTCACACCCAATTGGGTTGGGTGTTGGGCCAAGTTTGGACAAGTTCGGGCTAGTGTTGATTAAAATAACAAATTTAAACCAATTAAAATTATGGATGGAATGGGAGCACAAGGGAGATCAAATTGGTGGCATGCAAGTGGCACGTGCATAATAGATTCAAAACTGGCCAGGGACATATATTGGGTCGACTGGATTGGACCGATTTCGGGCCCGAAAATTAAGTTGGAAGTTAAGTCACGAATTACGACAGACGATAAATTGGTCTAAATTGACCCGAAAGTTGTGCGAAGCAAATGGATCACAAGGGAACAAGTTCGAGTGGGACACGATATATCAATATCAAGATAATCTCGTCTACTACAAACTTCAAGAAGAAAGTTTCCAGAGACTGGCATCCCTGATGCTCTAGAAACCAAAGTCACGGTAAAGAGCATTTAATGATCAAACATTAATTAAACAAAAATGAATTATCGATAATAATTCATTTAGAAAATTCAAAAATAAATTCCGAAAATTCAGGGGACTTACACTGTGCGTCTTTGCCTCCATGAGGCCTCACGCCGCCTCGAACGCCACTACCGTGGTATTTGCCGTGTCCGCCTCCGCTGGGCTTGGGTCCCTGGCGCTGGCCCGGTGCCTGCACGCCTACGTCGAGAAGGCAGGTTCGTGTTCGTGCCATTATGGCACGGGTTATCCACTAGTATATAATATTATAAAGGAACTTTAAAATGGCTCAAGATTGAGCCGTCTAAGTCGTGTATAACATCAACCATTTCCTTTTTAAAAAAATTAAATTACGTAAAAAATTGTTGAAAAAAGTTTAAATTTGTTGTATATATTTCAAAATGGGGAATCGAACTCAACCAAACAAGAAGAAAACCTTCCATCTTAACCACATGAACTAGAAACAATGTTCGACTATAATTTGATAATATTCTTATTATACGTTACCATATGTGCAAAGTACATGCATTTACTAGTCTATCTACTATTATAATGGGACTTTAGAACGGCTCAAAAGTAAGCCGTCTAAGCCGTGTATATCATCAACAATTTTTTTCTTCTTTTTTTAAAAAATAAGGTTTTAAAATTATCTAACTTTCTATTTTCTGTGTGGATAACCGAACCCTCTCTCCTCAAGTAAAAAATTAAAAATTACCAGATACTAGAATATATTTAAAATTTAAATTATGTTTAAACTAACTACATAATATTATCTAATCAAACACATATTCAAAATTTAAAAAAATAATCATAACAAATCATATTCAAATATATTCAAATTATATTTTAGAATGTTCTAATATAATTTAAATTTATATAATATTATTAATATTATCATTGATTTTTTTTATACGTGCAACGCACGTGAATGTGACTAGTTCCACTATATAAGGGGGCTTCAAAACGGCTCAAAATTGAGCCGTCTAAGCTGTGTATATCTTCATCCTTTAAATAAATTAAAAAACTAATAAAAATATAACTAAATAACTACCTAAATACTCTACTAACTATTAATAAACTTAATCAACATTAACTACCTAACATGATATATTTGTAAGTAAATAGTTTTAGCTCAAGTGGTTAAGGTGGGAGGTATTTTTCTTGATTGTTTTAAGTTCAATTCCTAGGAATGACAGTTTTTACAATAAATTTATATTAACTTTTTTTTAACGCACGTGCAATGCACGTGCACATTACTAGTTCGATATCACTAGTAAATTCACGTGGTATTTTTTTTTCATGATGTTATTAAAAAAATTAAATATTGATGTTATTAAAAAAATTAAATATTTTAATATATTTGAACTAAGATTTATTATATGCTTATATTGTAATCATAATTTGTCATAGGATTGTTTATATTTCAATTATAATTTGTTATGGAGTTACGTGAATAAAAAATTTCCTGATTATGTGGTTTATAAGAGAGTAAGTTAGTTTTAGAAATTTTTTAATTTTTTAATAATTTTATTAATTAAATGGTTGAAGAGTTAGAAACTACTTTTATAAACCGCCTTATATTAGTATATTGTACCATAATTTGTCCATATCATGACTTGCCATTTATTGCATGGATACAAATACAACACCCACCACATGGATAACTAGCATATATACAAACGACTTACACTACTAAATTTTATATTAGTAGATTGCACATTTGTTGCATAAATACAAATACAACACGCTAGATATCTGGACGCATGCATTCTTAGAGCAATATCTTCATAATAATGGAAAAATGGCTGCAGCTGCAATCATACGAGACGACCAAGGCATGTTCAGGGGTGCCATTTCAATGTTCAAATATGGAGGACCACTGCTTGCGGAAGGAGAAGCTTTAAATCTTGGGTTACATCTATGCAAAAGAGAAAGGAACATCAACTTTATATTGGAGGGTGATTGCAAGGTCTTGATAAGTACCATTAATTTGAAGGATGATTCTTTATTCAATCCTGCGCTACGTTGTCCCGCCTGCGGGCCAGTCCATTCGTCACGTATCGCAATTCTATTGACAGGTTAACCGACGTAAAATTTGTATGTACATGGGAGATCAATCGGGTGCATCGGTGGACCAGCCTGTCTACGGACAAACTAGTTTTTTCCTTCTTTATTATGGCAATCAAGACATGTCATTGAAGAAGTTTGTTCATTGATGAAAAGATCAAATGGGGTCTCGTGTGCCTTTACTCCTAGACAATCGTACTTTGTAGCCCATCTGATGGCAACTACTATCTTAGCTTCTGATGAATTTCCTATGACTCAAATATTTCGGGTAGTCCATATGTATTTATTGGACAGTATCCGAAAGGATATGTGTATAATATATCATCCAAAAAGGACTGACGACACAGCTTGTTGTCCACTTGCCATCTATTTCGGTGTAATCTTTCTCTCGTTTATCCATTAAAAAATGTACAAAATCTGGTGATTAATGGAAGTTTTTACAGTTTGACTTTTAAAAAATAGGGTTATTTTGTATAAGAGTACCAAGTTTATGGCCAAATCAGACTTTGGGTACTCAGTTTGTTCATATTTTATATTTAGTTTTTAAACAAATCTATCTATTTTTAAAAAAAATAAAAATAAATCTATCTATCTATCTCTATTTGAAAATCAATATTTATTTTTAAGATTAAACCGATGCAAAGTAGTTGCGTTTTCACCTTTTTATTTTCTTTTTCTTTTTTCAAGAAAGAGTTCTTCGCCAAATAAAAAAAATAAAAACGCAAATGCTACTTGCGTTTTCATTTGTTTTTAATAATATATTTTTTGGATACGCAAATGTTATGCATCGGTTATTTGAAAAAAAAGAAATATTTGTAAATAAACTTACCTAACAGCATCAAACAACGTGCCTACATAGTCAAATGTTGTTACTTTTCCTAAAAATATTTGCAAACAAAAGAAAAAGGAAATTAGAAACGGTCGACACAGTCAACTGACAGTATAGTACCCAAAACCACTAATGGACAAACTGAGTACCCAAAACCTAATTTGGCCATAAACTTGGTATCCTTATACAAAATAACACTAAAAAATATATATACCCGATTTGTTTCAACCAGTGTTGTCAGAACTGGACCGGACCGGCGGTCCGACCGGTATTGACAAAAATTTCGGTCCAGTCTGATGTGAACCGAGGTTTTTTGAAGAACCGTCGGTTTTTTCACAGAACCGGATTTAACCGGTGAACCGGCCGAACCGGTTCGCAATTGAACCGAAAATTTTGGTTTTTTTCAAAAAAAAACTCAAAAAAATTTATTGTGTGAGGTTTGGACCATTTGGTTCTTAGTTTGGTTTTGAGAGACCTTATAGTTATAAATTAAACCAAACAAAACGTGCTAAGAACCAATCCAAGAAGTAAATGTGGATATGTTATCTGTTTGAACCAAACCAAACCAAGTCTACTTGAACTCCGGTTGAACCCGGTTGAACCCCAGTCCGACCTATACAAAAAAGATCGGTTCAATCATCGGTCCGGTTTTTAAAACATTGGTTTCAACGACCATATTTTCATTCATTCGAAAGGAAAGTATATGCGTATCCAACATGAATATATATACACTGCAATTCTTACAAACCCTTGCATATTCACAATATATATACATATATCTTTTCTTTTTTTGAAATCACAAGCACACACACAATTGGGAGGTTCGAACCTTGCCGGCCTCTCCGGATGTCCGCTCTAATACCACTAGGCTAGAGAGCTCGGACAATATATATACATATATCAGGTATTTAACCTTCCCATCTTAATAATTACCTATACTTCAATACAAGTCCAATCTATTTTTTGCGTGCAATATATGCATCATCATCATCATCTATGTTTATGTTTCAGCACGAATATTCAGTAGTAGACGAGCTCCAATTATCCACAGACTTGTTGCTCTTCAAGCACCGGATCGGAGGGACGGTCGGGGCCTGCAGCTTGCCGTACGCCTGCCAGCAGAAGGGGTCGTGCCCGCGGGAGCTGTCTTGCGCTGCGGCCGCTTCGAGTTCTACGTCGGCTAGAGAGATGCCGAGGCACGGGACGCTGTCGCTGCAGGCGAGGTACACCGGCCAGTCCGTGTACGTCCCTCGGATGTTCGTGTAGTACACGTCCGACACCGCCACCGCCGACGACTGGTTCCTGCACCTGCCCCCGTCGCAGTAGAACTGGTCGATGGTTATGGCCGTCCTCACGTCCTTCATCACGATGTCGGAGAACCTGATGTTCCTCACCGAACCCGAGCCTCCCTACGGTACGGTGGAAATTAACATTTGGTGATCAAGAGTGACTAATTCTCGGAAAATGACGCGGGCGTGACCGCTGTGCCACATGGCATCAACCCACCGGCCCACCCTGCTAGCTCGACCGGAAAAAACTTTAATATAGAAGGCTGTATCAAAATTTGATATAGCCTTCTGTATGACAGGTGGGCTATTGGTAACTTGTAAGCAAATATATATAGGGAGCCCACCTGTCATACAGAGTCTGTATGAAAACTTTGATACAGTCTTTTGTATCAGAGTTTAGCTCTATCTCGACCCGCCAACAGAAAACACTGCGGGCCAGTGATGGGGACAACGTAACAGTGTCCTTTTTAAAATATGTATACGTACCTGCCAGGTCTTGATTCTGACACCGGTCATCGTATTGCTCAGGGTGACGCCTCTGACGGTGACGTTGGAGACGCAGGCCTTCGTCCCGTCCATCCCGAGCCCACCGATGCTGATCCCGTGCCCCGGCCCGCACCTCACGTCGTGTACGTACACGGCGGAGCATCCGGTCTGGATGGATATGCAATCGTCGCCTATAAATTAACCTCAACATTATCACTTATCAGTACTCGTAACAATTTCTTCTTTTTTTTTTTGTTGCTTTTACATATCGATCGATCGAAGTGCGAGAATTACGTACGTACCGCAGCTCAAGTCGACGTCGTGGATGACGACGTTGGCAGAGTTCTGGAGATGGATGCCGTCGGTGTTCGGGCTGTCTCCGGGGGAAGATACGCTCAGGTTGAACACCTGCACCGCTTCGCAGTTGTCGAACTTCAGGTGGCATTTCGGGCTGTTTCGGATCTGGATGCCGGTGACGATCACGTTGTAGCTTCCATAGAACCTCATAGCCTAACATGAACAAAATTAATTAACTTTAAATTTCGATCCTCATCCTCCTACGTTGTCTGCGGTTTATGACCGTAGACGTGACCGCAGGGCCACGTGAAGGCCTTCTAGCCTGGATTTTAAGAGAGTGGAGGATTCCAGTGATAGCAGGAGGTCAATGATTGGCTGCCACGTGTTGCAAATTTAAAAAAAAATCGGAGAACTTACTGTTGGTCTAGTACCAGGCATTTTCCCGTGGAGTTGACTCTCAGTCTGCAAGAGAATGAGATCGAGATCATGAATAGAGTTCTTTGTGCTTTTTTTTTAATGGAATTTAAAATCAGAAATGCTACGTTGTCTGCGGGCTTGGACCACAGTCCTGACCTGCAGGCTACGTGTCGCCTCCTGATTGGCCGGGAGGCTGGTCGGCCCGGAAGTTAGCAGGTGGAGGCCAATCGGAAGACGACACGTGGTCTGCGGGCCAGAACTGCGGTCCAAGTCCACGGATAACGTAGTATTTTCGATTTTAAATAGAGATGAGAATAAACCAATTTAATCAAGGTCATGAATCACTAAACCTGATTCTCGCTGATTAGATGGGATTTGCTCGGCCACCAGGCGCTGCCGTTCCCTTCTATGACGCCGTCGCCCTGGATTGTGATGCCTTGCGCAAGGTTACGGAACTCCAGCCACTGTAGAGTACCTGAACGCCAGGCTTTCGGGCTCGTCGGAGCGACGATCGTGCCATCTAACTGCAAAATATACATAATCACCGACCGGCTTAGCATGCATATTACTGTGTTATGTAGTTTTATTTCTGAAATGACACATCCTTAATATGTACAATGAAGTAGAAACAAAACAAAAAAAAAACTGTCATGTTAGTCAAGTGTACAAACTTTGAAGTACCCATAAAGTACAAACAGTTCTTGCCAACGGAAAACTAATTCTATGCACCGGTGCACCTTCCATATCGCGGGAAAAAAAAAATATTTTTTCAAAAAATTTAAACACTTTTTTAATTTTCTGTGTGGATAATGGAACCCTCTCTCCTCACACAAAAAAAAAAAAATCACTCGGTACTAAAATATATTTAAATTAAAATTATGTTTAAACTAACTATATAATATTATCTAATTAAACATATACAAAATTTAAACTAATAATAATAACAAATCATACTAAAATATATTCAAATTATATTTAAAATATTCTAATATAACTTAAATTTTTATATACTTTATTAATACTATCATTGAATTTTTTTTTATATACGTACAACCCACGTGAACGTGACTAGCATAGTGTGAATAAAAGAGGGGTTAGTCGGCTATGCGGAAGAGAAATAAAAAAGAGAGGATATTCGGTTATGCGTAAGAAAATGATACAACGTTTAAAATTATAATTTTTCGTATTTTTTAAAAATTAAATGATTGATGATATACATATGACTTAGACAGCTCATTTTGAACCGTTTCATTATATATACTAGTCACATTCACGTGCGTTGCACGTAACAAATATATATATATATATATATATATATATATATATATATATATATATATATATATATATATATATGTGTGTGTGTGGCTTAGACGGCTCAAGAATAAGCGGTTTCGAAGCTGCTTTATATATATATATATATATATATATATATATATATATATATATATATATATATATATATATATATCATACAAGTGTTAAATAATAATAGGTGGCTAGATTAGATTAGGATGCATGATTAATTGGCCAATAGTTGAAGCAATAACATGTGAGTACGTACACGTACCTGGAAAATAATATTCGGTTTGCAAGGGCCCGCGAAAGATATCTGTCCGACAAGGAACACGTGGCCGGAAGGAACCGCCACAGTCGACCCCTCCTGCTTACAAGCAGCCGCCCACGAAGCTTCAAATGCCTGCACCGTTGCAATATCATCAGATCATTATATTCAAACTATCAAACTTACGACCTCACTATTCGGGCCGCGGTCGTGGTTACGTGTCAGCGTTCCATTGACAGGTCAAGTATAACAGCAAAAGATATGAGTACCACCTTTGTGTCGTCGGTGAGTCCGTCGCCCTTGGCTCCGAAGCTCACGACGTCGAACGTAGCCGCCGCTGGGGCTCGAGGTGGTGGTGGAGCAGGCCGGGGGCTCGGTTTCGATTTCGATTTGTGGTGGCCCCTCGACGCACCGGCGGGGGCGGCGCCGAAGTGCGAGCACAGGCCGAGGAGGAGGAGGGGGAGGAGTAGCAAACGAATGCGCCTAGCCACCATCTCTAGCTCTTTATGTTTACGTGCGTGTTGTACTCTACGTACGCTTGTACACTTTTTGTGTGTGTGAGAAATGGAGGGAAGGCTAGGGTTTAAATAGGCACACCTGACCCCACCATCACATAGAATTGTGTTGCTTGTCGTCGTCTCTCTCTAACAAATTATTTTCGTCTCTCGATATAGCTCGCTCGCTATAAAAAAAAAATAGAAACCTACGTATCATCTCCAAATTTTATTGATTTTTATTATATTATATGATGTAGGAAATCTATTGACGGATTTTGATGCAGAGGATATATACGCGCGACTTAGGATATTGATAGCGAAACGAGAACTGTGAGAACTAAGAATAGGAGGTGATCGAACAGTCATTACAATTTTTTTTTTATCAAATTAAAAGCAATAATACAAAATAAAAAACTGATATCGCGGGTACTTTGACATGTATAAAGCGGAAAGAGGCACAAAAGTTCTGGTTGGATGGCAAACGATCGGATGGAGTCGCGGGAGCGTAGAACAGATACTTTTGAAACTATTCTTTTTCTGCACTTTTAATACTATATAGGGAGTTTGGGGAGACGATGGATGGCTACTTTAATGTAGTTGATGAATGGTTTGACGGAGATGACTACGTACGACGATTAGAGCGGACTTTACATATTGTTGTCCCTCTCGCCCCTACTTTCCATGTTGCCACTACCACCACCAGAGCAGTGAGCGTTTTGCGCCGTTGAATATCCGATTGGGCATGAATTGTATGTACGAGTATGATAATTATTAGTGCCCTAGAACCAACATTCTAATTTTTGTATTATAAAACCAACATACGTTATACATGTTAGATTGGAAGTAAATGGCTGAGATTAGACGACTTAAAAATGTGGTGGAGTTTACATCTTTTTTATCTCAACCACTAAATTTTAATCCAACTCATGAAACATACAATTGTTCCATAATACAAAACCAGCCGATTGGTTTTGAAGCGTTTATATATATATATATATATATATATATATATATATATATATATATATATATAGCCAATGACCCATAGCCTAGTGGTAATGGTGAGGCATGCAACCCGAGTGATCAGGAGATCGATTTTCAGTGGGAGCGTTCAACACAATTACCATTTATAATCGTAATTAATAATTTGTTAATTAATATTTTATTATAATCCTAATTAATAATATTTTAATCACAGTTATAATCATAGTTAATAATTTATAATTAATATATTATAATAAATTTTATTAATAACTTATTAACCATCATTATAGTCTTAACTAATAATTTATTAATCATCATAATTATAATAATTAATTGATTATTATTTCTAACTATTATATTTAATTAATAATTAACAATTATTTTATTAATTAATTTTTTATTGTATTCATAATTATTAATTTATTATTCATAATGATAGTATTAATTTATTTAGTAATATTTTATTATAATCTTAATTAATTTATATATTAATGATAATTATGGTCTTAATTAATTAATATTTATTATAATCCAATGGCAATTTTTTTTTATCAAAAAAAATGGATTTGGATTTCAACCAAATTCAATGGACAAACCAAACAATGGATTTGGTAAATGGGATTTGGAAATTCAAGATTTGGATTTGGATTTGAATTTTGGATTGTCAAATCCAAATCCAAATCTTATTTACCAAACAAGCCCTTAAAGTCGTACCTCCATGACATAAAGCAAAATTATAACAAAAATTGTCGAGTATTATATTTAGTAGTCATGTTCACGTGTGATACACGTGTGAAAAAGAAAAAAGAAAAAAAACTTCCATATTACTAGAAGTTATATAGAGAATTTAAATTATAGTAAAATAGTTTAAATATAATTTTAATATATTTTCATTAGGAATTATAGATATGTTTTTAGAACTTTGAATATATGTTTAGATAATACCGTTTACTTAGTTTAAATATGATTTGACTATTTAATATATTTTAACTTAGATTTGTTATAGATATGTTTATAAATTTTTAGATATATGTCCCTATAGTAATATTATTTTTTTTCTTATTAATTACTTGAGAGGGTTCTGGAGGATTCGGAGAGAAAGAGAGAGTTTTTGGAAGAATTTAGAAGAGGGAATGAAACGTCAAATTCTGGAAAACCAGAAATGCGCCAACTGAACGAGCGATACGTTGACAGGCGTGTCATCTTCCCAATAAGCTTCTTTGTGAAGTTAACGACTCTTGTGGGTATGAGCTTCATAATGCATATATATAATTGGTCGAGCTTTGGCGCCATCCTATCTATTGGAATGTAGCATCCACAACATAAACATCATCTGTTCCTAATTAATATAGTTTACTGACAAAGTCCTGTTGTATTATTTTATCTCGGACTTGATTAAGCTGATCTTAAACATTATTGACTTTGTGCCCGCTGTGTTGTGTATCATTTGAATCCGTTGTTCCAACACTTTTTTTTTCTGCGGTTCGATTTCGAGACCGTCGGTCTGGCCAGAAAAGTTATGCCTCTCCGTCGCTAACCACGAGATCTTGATCATTAACCAAGAGGGTGATTAGCGATGACCAGTTTTAGTTTCTTCTCGGACTTAAACTTTGTTGATTGATGCTAATTAAGTACTCTCTCTCTCTCTCTCCCTTGCACTCAAACTCCTCCTCCTCGTCGTGTTGGCACTTGGAGTGCCGTGTCGCTCTGTAGGTCGGATGTTGCCAAAGATGCAGTCACGGACGCTCAGTTTCGGTGGGGGCGACCGCACCGAGCCATCGCTGGCATTTCGACGTCGAAAAAGAAAGAAAGAAAGATTTGTGTAGGTTATTAGACCAAGCAATTAGAAGCTAGCTAGGGATGTTCGTGTTCTGACTTCTTGATTTGAGACATTCTCATTTGAGTTTACTCAGTTTGAGATTCCTATGTTTGTTGCTACTTGCTGCAATAAAGAAGAGGAGTTTGCTTATTATACTGTTCAGGCCGGCCACTCTAACATTATAACCACTACACCACAATATTTTTTGTTAAAAAAAAAAAAAACACGCGATATATACTAGTTCTAATGTAAATATTTTTATGTTGGTGTCCCCTTTCGTCAGGAGGCCCTGGGCCAGGGCCGTCCCTGAGCAGACTTCAACATCCAGGGCCGATCCAGGAGGTTGGATTGTTCTGACCGGAGCTATTTTTTGGTCAGCTCTTGCACTCTTATTGATGTAAATATATGTTTAAGTTGAATTTGGGCTGGACTTGTCCTAAGAAAAACAAATCGTTTGAAGGGTTGCCCTGCGAAGCGGGTTACACAAATCCGAAGTCTTGTCGAACTTACTCTTGGGTGGGCCCTACAAACATCCCATGTACTTCAATTCTTTGGTCATTTGAAGATCTTTTCCTTCTCGAAATAGTCACCATCATGTAAAACTAGGTAGGGATTCATCAACAAAAATGTTTGGGAGAGTACAAACGCCAAAATATTTGTATATGCTACCTCTAGTCCTAACTTTTAGTCTAAATTTGGGGCCAGTTGTGAGGTGGGCCGGTTTGGGTTCAGTGTTGATCGGGTTTGATCGGACTTGGGCCGGACTTAGCTCGGATGGAGGAGCACCGGGCCGAGTCGACTGGGGATTACAAAATTCGAATCCATTCGGGACCCATGGCCCGGATTTGAAAGGGCCGAGTTGAACCGGACCTGGGACGGACCGGACCCCTTTTTTTAATAAAAAAATTTCAAATATATATATATCTATTCTACTATATAATAGGAAAACTTAGATGGTGAAACTTTTAAATTCTGAAAATACCCTTACATACTTATACTAATTAAAAATAGTTCATTAATTTTAATAAGGACAACTTAGTAATTAGGAAGACTACCCTTTGGTCTTCCTAAAGAGTCTTCCTAAACTAATTAAGAAATATTAAAATACGTGCAAGACACGTGCACATATGCTAGTATACATACTAGCATATGTGCACGTATTTTAACATTTTTTTAATTAACTTAGGAAGACTCTTTAGGAAGACCAAAGGGTAGTCTTCCTAATTATTAAGTTGACTTTATTAAAATTAATAAACAATTTTTAATTAGTATAGACATGAAAGGGTATTTTTGGAATTCAAAATTTTCACCATCCAAGTTTTCCTATTATATATTAGAATATATATATATATATATATATATATATATATATATATATATATATATATATATATATATATATATATATATATATATATATATATATATATATATTTGGGTGTCCGGTTATCCTCGCACAAGCCCGTGGCTACGCCACCCAGCCGGCTTGTGCGGGAGGGGGGGGCTCAATCCCGGGTCTCCCCACCGAGAGCCCCCCCCTCCTGCCACTTACGCTAGGAGCGCCATACATATATATATATATATATATATATATATATATATATATATATATATATATATATATATATATATATATATATATATGTATGTGTGTGTGTGTGTGTGTGTGTGTGTTATATAAAAAAAATGCAAATTGTAACACACAAAATTTAAAGTCTAAGTTTATTTATGTAATTTGAAAGTTAATACACGCAATTAATGACTCATACACGATTTTGTTAATAACTCGTACTAATATTACTACATAAACTGCAATTAATGACTCATATAAGATTACTATATATCCATAAAAGTTTTCAAATGTCTGCATTGTCACGCCCCGCTTCCGTTGGAGCGATTGTCCTCACTAAGGCGTAATGCCGCACGAGCCTAAATTACGCTCGTGCAAGGCGGGTTCCATAACGGCCGATTTCAGCGGCTGCGACGGGGTCGTCGCAGCGAAGTCCCATGCAGAGACATTGAATAATAGCAGCAAAAATTAGAACGAAACACAAGTTATTCAAAAGAAGCTCTTTATTGATATTGAAACAAAGGTTACAGTGGGACGCATGGCCAAGATTACAAGTCTCTCAAGCTCACTCATCTCACATTACAAGTCACTCAGCTCTCTCTCATCTCTCAGTACAAGTCTTGAGCTAGCGGATGCTTTGGAAGGCGATGCCCATACATTATGTCCCGTATAAGTCTTGACTCCACGCGGCCACAC
Organism: Iris pallida; assembly: GCA_029216955.1. NCBI lineage: Eukaryota > Viridiplantae > Streptophyta > Magnoliopsida > Asparagales > Iridaceae > Iris > Iris pallida. Next base: position 1,947,887 of record JANAVB010039215.1, read on the forward strand.
GCTACGAATCGCCAAGGAACTTCATGCCTCGACGCATCCAAGCGAGCTCCGCACCACGAGCTTCTACCTGTGCCTGCACATGAAAACTATGTTGGTGTCAGTACTCAACTGTACTGGTGGAATGAGCTCCTCTCATATCCATACAAAACCAACACGTTTGATTTACTTTGTGCAACATAGTCTCTTCTCATCAATTGTCTTTCTAGTCTTATCTTAGGATTATTTTAGGACCGACGCCTTGGCCTATTTTGTGTCTCTAGACTATCCCGTGCTTGCAACAACAATGTTAACCTATCAAGTCGTGCTTGCCCTTCGGCACATAATCAGAGACGCAACTACGCGATAGTACCCAATTCCTTGTGACCGTGCTACAAATCCATCATACCGTGCCTCGTAAGTTCAATGTGACTTTAATCATATTACCGCCTTGCGGCCCTTGTTACTTTAATCACCAACTGACCCAATCAAGACTTGTGGGCTAAGTGTCACTCGACCGACTTTGCCTTACGGCGTTTCCTGACTTAAACTCAAGACGACTCAATCAAACTTATGCAACTTATATGCCAACAACTTAAGACTTGATGCCACATCTCGTGCCGAAGTACGTCGCCTACGTTGCAGCCAAATCTTAGGCCCAAACATTGTGTTCTAACTGTACACACACATTCGACTCAACTCAATCCAAAGGCACACATGCGGGTTGTCGCCATGCCGACTCATCTATATGAATTGGTCACTGACTTCTAGAGCCATCGTGGACTCCTTTTAGCTTTTGTTAGACGGACGCTCCTTCAGCGTGAGGTAGCGAGCCTCCCGCTGACAGTCCCCGTCTAACCCGTGCGGTCATCCAGCAACAAGCTAATATAATGTTTCTCAAGATCCGATCCCGTTGGCCGCCTGGTCGCCGTTCGAGGAAACTTTACCTTGTCGACAAGTTGTCCATAACCATGTAAGACTCGACTCAAACTGACGTCTCACACAATCATTCTACTTCTAATATTACCATCTCTTTCAGGGCCAAGTTCAATACTTCTCACATTTGAGACCGCCTCGATGACCCGTAGTCGCGAGCATTCTTCTTTCTTGCCCTATCATTTCATTCAATTCAAGAACAACTATTTGAAGCACTTTTCCAAACTCATTGATTCAACCGTGGCCCGTGCCTTAAAACACTAAGTTCGTGACATTGTGCAACCAACTTGAACTCTATGCGACACCACCGCCCAAGACATACTCTATTTGACGGGCTTTGAGACCGTAAGACTATGTGGTTATACCCAGTCGTAGAACTCGTAGGGCCGTGCTTGGAATGACTTAGGTCGACCGCCATCACTTTGCCTAACTTAATCAAGCCTACAACTTAACCCAAGGGATGAGCAAAGGCTATGCCAAGCCTTGCATCATGGAAGCGTGTATGCTTTATCGAGCATTTACGCGGGCAACGCCTATGACTTAGGCAAATTCATAGTTTGTGTCGAAGACCAACTTTTTCTTCTCCCAAGCCACGGGACGAAGGACTGAGTGTCATTTTCAAAGCACGCCGTGCACCAACTTTAAGCTGACCGTTAGACTTTTCCATATTCTAACTCAATTCGACCCGTCGAGATTATTCCCTTATCTATGTGGATTCGTCTCTTTTATTATCAAGCCCACTTGTGCAAGTTGAAAATATGCGATTTATTATGTGAAGGCTAAGATGAGGCAAGTTCACCGAAACTACCCCACCTGAGCGAGCGGTCGCCTCGACCGAGCGATGTCTCCAATCAAGCCGTTGCAAGGCTAAGTCCGAACGCCGTCGGCGTTTCGATTCCTCCGATTGACTGAGTGGGACGGGGCACTACATGCATAGCTTTTTTGTACCATAGATATGGTATCATTTGATTCGTTTCCTACAATGCAAACATTCAACGAAAACTTTAGTGGAGTATTTTCTTTCTGTATCGCCACTTTCGTGCTCATTGTAAACTCCGTTAAAATGATGACAAATGTTCAGTTTTGATTCAAACTCTTGTTGCCGTGCGTGTGGCGGTTGCTAATCATGCGATTGCTGTGGTAGTTGATCATTATCCATAATATTATAGCCTATTCACACTAGATTGCTTATAAATATCGTAAGAGAGGAAAAAAATTGTGATTAATTTTGAAGATTTATGACCTATTTATAAAAAATTTTGGATGCAAAATTATCCTTAATATCTACAAAATAAGGATATTTTTGGTCATTCTCAGCAAAATGACCAAATGCTCCTAAAACGGCCATAAAATAAGCACTAAAACTTGAATATTTTGGTCAAAATACCCCCAAAAAAATTTGATTTTTTTTTGGGGGGTCTAAACAGGATTTGGACCGGGCCTAGACCGGGTCAGACCTGTGTCAGTGGACTGGGCCAGTCCGGACCAGGTCGAGCGGGCTTCGCGGGTCTAACCGTTTCGGATCGGTTATGGAACCGGACCGGGTCGGACGGGACCTCCGAGCCAAAAATCAAAATCCAGCCTGGACCGTTCGGAGAGTGGGGCGAGCCGGCTCGGCCCGGCTTTGATCGGGCCGGACCTGGTCCGGATTGTACCTCGAATTGATGCTCCTAAGCGGCTTAGATGTTGGACCCGTTCGTGTCCAAACCCGTTTAGACCCAACTCAAACCCATCCAAATTCCAAAATCAGCGTGATGAGCCCTTTCACCACCAAAATCCACAAAACCCTCTCCCTCCTCTTCGACCCCTTCCTCGTCACCACCACCACCACCACCACCACCACCACCACCACCACCACCGATGGCCGGACCCGGATCCGGAAACCGACCCGCTATAGAGCGGAGGCGGCCGTACCGGCCGGCACGGAGCTGCTACGAACAATGCCGCCAGGTCTTGTTATCTTGCTTTAACCTCTATCATCTTTCTTGCTTGTTGATAGCTGTTTTTTTTATTGTGTATTTCTTAATTCTATTTTTTTGACTATTAAATTGGATTTGCCGCGTCCGATACACCGAAAACCGGTGTCGTATCCGCCGTATCCGACACGCGTAGTATTTCGTGTCCTTGCAACATAATTTAGGAGTCTCAAGTAATTTAACACTTAAAAAAATGCTTTTATCTAAAGAAGGAAAGAAAAAGAACAAAAAAAAAAATTCCGATTAACTAAAGTGTTGGTAGGTTATTGTAAAACTACATAAATGATTTAAAAAAAAGTAAATTGACACTTAAAGGTGCGTTTGATTGCAACGTGGAAAATATGTGGAAAAGAAATTAATTCCATGGAATTATTTTCCTAGGAAAAAAATTCCATGGAATTTTAAAAAAATTCATGGAAAACTTAATTTCGGTGTTTGATTGTCATTATTTTCCACAGAAAATAGTTATTTTCCATGGAAAATGATATTTTCCTATCGGTTGGACAAGTTTCATTTTCCACCATTTTAGATAAAAATATGGAAAATGATATTTTTCTGGAAAATAATTCCATGGAAAATATAAGCTATCAAACACTACAATTGGTGGAAAATTTGTGATGAAAATATTTTCCATGGAAAAAAGGCCCAATCAAACACAGCCTTAAACTATAGAATTAGTTTAGGACTCTCAAGTAATTTTATGAAAAAAAATAGAAAACCTTTACAAGAACCCCGTCTACTAAAATGTCGGTTTGAGTGCCGACATTAGGGGCTGTTTTGATGCATGTAGCTTCTCGAAAGTGTGAGAGTGTCACTTTCAACATGTTGTAATGCAGTGTACTTGCAATGAAAGTGAGTATCACTTTCCAAAATATATTTGGATTTGTAGTTTTTTTCCGCAAGTGAGGAGTTTCAAACCATTTTGTTTGGATGACAACATAAAAGTGTAGGTGAGGATTAAAAAAGTAGAGAGCATAGCCATTTGCAATGGAGTTGCAATCTATTTCTCCTGCAACTAAAAAATGAAGAAATGACTCTTTCAGTTACAATGAAATGTCATATCATATCCACTTGCAATGGAATTGCAATGTCAACCCACACACGAAAACTGTCTCCACACACGTTGCAATGAAAGTCCTACTTTCAATGCACTTTCAATGCACTTCCATTTATTGTAAAATGACATAAATGATTTTTTTTTCTTTTAAATCAGGTCATTTTACCTATGAAATTGACATGTTGGCCGACATCTATAACCATGGCGAGAAACCTTATATTGAAAGATGTTATGATTAATGACAGTTATTAATATATAATATATCTATTGAAATAACTGCAACAAGGGTTGGTGGCGTTTTAGGTAGGAATCATTATACAATACAGTAAAATCCACAAAATATACTTAGAATTTGGAAGTAACTTCCTATCTAGAAGTTAAAATGGTTCTATATAACGAAACTGACCAACATGGCTTCTGTTGCAATTCCTTTTCAGTTTGAAGTATAATTAATACCTTTTTGGGAAGGTATGCTCAAACTGCAATTTCTGTTCGTATTTTATGGATGTTTGTTGGAGAATGTTTCTAGGAAGAAATGGTTTACTGCAATTTAGCCTTGTCATCGTAGAATTATTGCTTTGATATATTATGTAGAAGTTAGGAGATGTTCATAGTAAAATCTTTCCTGTTTTAGAAATGGGCGAACGACCTACTCTATTGTTGTCGATCACACTTCAATGAATAATGATCTCGGAAAGATTTGCGTATGCGAGGGGGAGTAGCATCCACGAGGGTACTCGTTGAGCAATAACATCTAGCAATAGGGGATTTGCATCCACCTACTTTCACTTTTCAAACTTTTAAAAGCGAGTTGTAGTTGTACCAACAAGAGCACTTTAGTTAGTAATATCACAAATATTTTTTGTTGCAAGTACTAGAGAAAATGAAAGTAATGTAGCAAGGTTGCTAAGCGGTTGTATGAGTATTTTAACCATAACAAAGACTTGTTGCACCAATTCCACATTATTTACAACAAACCAAACACTTAAAATGATATAAATGCTGCAATAACAACCAAGCAACCCCTAAATCAAAAGCACATGAAATTGGGATTTGAAAATCTACGATCCTCAAAATTTTATTATGTGAAAATTTTGTACTTTAGGGATTTCCCATCCCTTTGCAATTTACACAAAAAGAAAAGCAATAGAGAAGAAAAGAAAACACACAAGAACACAGAATTTAACGTGGTTCACTTCTCAAATCGAGAAGCTACATCCACGGTCGTTGCAGGCAATTTTTTTACTATATTATGAAGATAATTTACAAGATGCGCCTAATACTCCTTTTGTAGGCATAGGATATTAGAGCGACTTAATTATAGGTGAAATACCCAACATATCCTTGATTTTTTTTTTTCATGGGTTACCGTCGTCGAACCACCCTTTGAGCAAGGGGGCTATTGTCCCCCCTACGACCCATGTCGACATTATCGCGAAG